>CP092865.1:28494079-28511752 GCA_030710605.1 Cordylochernes scorpioides | reverse complement strand
TGGGGGGGATTGAAACCCCATTGTCTTTATAATCTCTATGTCCAGGCATATATGGTTAGTTAAATATTATTATTTTCAACGTGGATATAATGAAAGAAAATATTGTAGAAGGCTAAGAGAAACATTTTAAAATATGATTAGATGCAAATAATATGTGTACGAGCGTATTAAACAAAAGTGTAAGGGATTTAGGAAGTGTGTGTCGTTAAGCATTTAATACTCGTTTTTTTTTTAACTCTCTACATGTTTATAATATTTATATATGACAACTTTGTAGATAGGTCCGACATTTTCATGAAAAGTAAAATTCATTTTACATTTATGTTGATTAGAAAAATAAGAATGATAATAAATTTGTGTAATAGGAAATTTTGCGAATATTTTTCTTCTAAAGCGTTTTAATGTTTAATCAAAGAGAGAATGATGGATGAATTTATCTTTCTGTGATAATGATAATGATGATGATAGATTTTCTCGGCTTAGCGAAGTCACAACTCACCTCGAACCAGTTGAGGTTTTCTTGTTCAGAATTTCTTCCTGGAGTTTCAGGAGGGCTGTCTCCATTCTGTCCATTCTGCACCATCACATTTGGTTCATTACCACTGTCTCCATGTCTGTAAGATTTCTTATGAGAATTAATACTGCATAGGTATCCTTTACATTTACACCCACCTTCCATCTCAACTCTCCAGATGAAGCGAATGACAAAAACTTTATATATATTTTTTTACTCAATATATCTCAATATTAACAGAAATTTTAATTATATTGGTCAATATAGGTATTTCAAAATTGATTTTAATGGTAAAAGTTGAGCACGAAGTTTTAAAAAATTGCTTGAAGTTTTAAACATTAATGATCAATAAGTTTAAAATATTGTCCCATTTCGAAAATTAATACAATTTCAGTTAGTAACCTTGAAGATCTTTAAAAAAACGAAGTTTAGGAGATTGGCTGAAAATCATGAAGACTGGAAAGGACAAATGGTTGGTCTTAGCATTAAAGATAGCATTTCATATTTTGATTTGAAGCAATACTTTATTGAGAATATTTGACAATGTTACAACATCGACTAGCAATTCGAATCTTTATTAAAAGCTAAAGACAAGCAGCAAGCTATCAAGAGAAAACCGTCTATTCGATTGGCTTTTGCGATAAAAAGAGACAAAATAAAGGTCGCTTATCTTTAGATTTTAATAAAAAATACCTGAAGTTCTTCCCGAAAAGGCTACGAAACCAAAACATCGAATGGATCTGAGATAAAAAAGATCCGGAAGTTTGTCCTAAATGTCGACAAGGATTTCGAACAAATACAAATCCTTTTTGACGAGCTAATACTTTAATTCCTCTCGTTTCAGCAAAATGAGTCTCTTTAAAGGCGCAATTTTGGCTAGGAGAGGTCAGGTAGAAAGTAGCAGCCACTTGGAGCCTGCTCAACGGTCGCCGTGTCGTCGCATTCCACGACCTTTGGAGCTGACTCGACTGTCTGACACAGCTTGTCCACTCACAGCTCTTAACTCAACAAATGGACAAAATGTACTTTGTATAATTTTTAAACTTTTTTTATTACTTTAAAGGATTCTTAAATCTAAAATTTCTGATTTCTATCTCAAATTGTCTTAGAAATATAGTCATATTGGCCTCAAATCTGTAAAATTACTGATTTTGTATTAGCTACATTGGCTTGAAAGGAATATTGTCAGAACACGGTTCCTTGACGAGTTCTACAGGTGAACAAAATCGGAGAATTAAAAATCCCGCAAGTTTCAACACCAGAATGCTACACATTTATTGTTTGATCGGGATAGGCTTTTGATAGCAGGTATATTAGTGATATAATCTACTGGAAAGGTTTTAAAAAAAGTACCAACATGTTCGCAAAAAGGCAAGTACCAGTTTTGATATAATGTATTTAGTGTCTTTCTGTTCTTGCATTTTATTTGTTTATGGTTAGTTAACCTTCAACTAACGTTTATTGAACAAACGACTGTTCTAGTTCTGGAATAAGCTTAAATCGACGTTTGTTTATTTTTTATTTTTAAAAATTATTAATCAATCAGGCGCGATATTTTGAAATATTTGCGCCTATTACAGAGGAAACAAACAAAAACAAATTTGAACTTAAAATTAAATATTTACAAATTTACATGTATTAATCGACAGAGTTCATAAAATTTATATAGACAAAGTGGCTGATGTAAGAGAGTTAATCATTTAGATCAGGAAACCAACGATGTCTCATGTCAAAATAACGTTTAGGTGAAAATAAAAGACGTTGTCTCTTCAAGGTCCAAAATTAGAATGCCCATAAGACGTAGAGAAGTAAGACATTTCGTCCCATCATTTAGAGAAATTTGGTATTTCGCAATTTGACCTTTTACCTGCGAATAAGTGTAGTTAGGTTTGATTAACGAGTTTTTTCCTTAAAGGAAAGCCGAGATGTGGACAATTTTAGGACAATTTTGTCAATTTGAAGTACCTCGATTGGGATACAAGGAAGTTAGAACAGCGGAGTCTACTATTGTCTAATATCTGACAAGTTGTCTATATCCTGTTGGGAGGAGGATTGTAGGAACACACAACGGAAATATATAATAGCCAACTAAGACATTTTTACATTTAAACTAACTTAAATCTCGGGTTTTAATCACCAGAATTCTATACATTTAATATTTGATTGACATCTACATTTGCTTGTACGGATTATTGTCGAGACACGGTTCCTTGCCAAGTTGTACAGGTGAACAAAATCATGGCTTACATTCTCTAATGTATTTTTCAAATGTTTTTACAATCAAATGAAAAATCCCTATCAGTTTCTCTATCACCATAATTCTATAGATTTAATATTTGATTGACATCTAAATTGGCTTTTAGGGATTATTGTCGGAACACTGTTCCTTGACGAAGTTGTAGAGGTGAACAAAGTCATAGTTGACATTCTCTAATGTATTTGTCAGATTTTTACGATAAAATTGAAAATCCCGGCAAGTTTCAATTACCAGAATGCTACAAATGTATTGTTTGATTGGCATCTACATTGACTTGGGATTATAGTCGGAAAACCGTTCCTTGACAAGTTCTACAGGTAAATAAATTCATAGCCAACATTCTCTAATGTATTTTTCAAATGATTTTACGATGAAAATTGAAACCCCGGCAAGTTTTAATCACCAAAATGCTACAAATGTATTGTTTGATTGGCATCTACATCACCTTGTAGGGATTTTCTCGAAGCAACGATTCTTACAGGAAAATGAAAAATTAACTTAATTTCTAATGTATTTCTAGGTTTTGGCGATAATTGCATCTCGAGTTTGAACCACTAGAATGCTACACATTCATTGTTTGATCGGGATAAGCTTTTGATAACAGCTATACTAGGGATATAATCTACTGGAAAGGATTAAGAAAAAAGTACCAATATGTTCGCAACAAGGCAAGTACAAAACTACCAGTTTTGATATAGTATTTCTTTAACATAGAATTAAAGCGGAAAGTATTTTATGTGGCCGGTATTCTTTTTTTTTTTTTTTTTTTTTAAGGAGACAGAAGCAATTTTGTTTACACTTGTTTATCTCTGGTGTCTTCAATAAAGGTCACTGTAATATCTTTCAGAGTTATTGTCTGAATCCCAATATGCATGCTGAAAGGTACAATTTTCCTAAGTCTTTTCCATGAGCCACAAGCTCAATAGAGGTTCTCCTGAAATAAAACGAGTGGAGAGAAAACCAATAAAGAATTGACTAAACTTCGACAGAGTTAAAAAAGTTACCTACACACATTTTTGAAAAATAAAAATTCAAAACACATTCAAATTCTTTATATAATCGCTATTTTTTCAAATCCTAACTTTTCAAGTTTTCTGAATAAATCTATTTTTCACAAACATACACGTTATGTAAATATAATCTTCTCAAATATAGAGAGGGCGTTATCTTTACGCCCCGTGTAGGTTTACGATAAGAGGGTATTTCCAGAAAGTGTTTAAAAGAGATTAAAGAATTAGGGAATTTCTGCTTGTTTTACACGTTTCAAATACGATAAGAAATCCTTACCCAATAAAAGATAAGGAAATGAAATTATAAAAAAGAAAGAATTTTTATTAAAATAAAAAAAAGTTACCTCCGACTCTCTCTTTCCTTACTGCGATGAAAATAGTATTAGAAGGGCCCCTAGCTCATCAGTATAGAACCCTCATCCCAGCGGTTTTACCAGTTTAATATATTATTTCACTTTTTAAATCTCTACTGATTCATTGCAGCTATACATTGTAGCTAATATATTAGTAGACAATTTGACAATCAAAACAATTGTTGATCTAATAAAGGCTAATAAATATAATAAAGGAATAAATAAAGGGTAGATAAAATGTAGGGATAAATATATATATAGTTGTTAAAAAATAATAAGGCATATCCTAACCAGGAGCAAATGGGCTTTTTACATGGCAGATCGCCATCTAGTGGAACAGAAATTAACTAAACGTTGATTAGGCTTGTTTCCTGATATTTGGCCAAACCATTTTCTTGATAAATCAACATTCCCCGAATCATCAAGAAAATGGGTTGGCAAAATATTAGAGAACAGGTTAAATGAATGTTTAGTTGATTTCTGTTCCACTCGATGGCGCTCTGCCATGTAAAAAGAACATGTGCTCCTGGTTAGGATATGCCTTCTTAATTTTATATCAACACCTGACATTTTATTTTTTTTCTATTATTGTTTCATATATAGTTGTATATGTGTACGAATTTATTCATTAAGTGAATAATAATATAATAGTAGAGCTCTAATAAACGGCATAGTAGATTAAACTGGCGAAACCGCTGGAAGGGTTCACCACTGATGAACCAAGACCTACTTCTATTTTTCATCTCAGTAAGGACAGTCGGAGGTTTTTTTTTTTTTATTTGAAAAAGAAAAATTCATGATCAATAGCTTCATTTCTTATAAATAGATGACGCGTTATGTTTAAAGGATTGTTGTGTTCCAATTGTAAATCCCTCCAATATATTATTGACGACAATGATGACACTATGGAATCAACCATATTGCGAGGATGACAAGAGCTAGAGTAATTAAGATGGGGGGAGCCTATTTAAAATAGATCACACTGTGATAATGGACAGTGAGTCCAACGAGCTTATTGCGTGAGACATTTCCATAATGACACCATCTCATGTCATAATTACATGTCCTCTCATACAATGGAATCACTTTACAATATAGGTTTTGATCTTTTATGTTCCAAATTTCCAATTAGTAGATACTATACATATTTTTAAATCTACTGATTCATTGCACTTATACATTGTAGCTAATATCACACATACACAAACCTTTATTAAGACACTCCATCTTATACAGATGATTCTCCTGTTAGAAATGAATCTAAAAAGAAATAAGAAGCAGGAGAAGAAATTGAATCCTCGCTCAGAAAAGAGAAAAAGAAGTAAAGGAAAGAATATCTTTGTTCAAAAGTTGAGACTATATACATCGTTTTTCGTGCATAGAACACAGTGAAGAAGTAGACTATTGAGTAAATGGTTGCATCTTGTGAAGAAAAAAATATTTCCACACAGTTCAGTTACTTTGTTAGGTCTTTTTTCCTCCTTGCAGTCTTGGAAAAATTGTTGGCAAGAAAAAAATTGTGGCTATTTAAAAGCTTTGAAATTTTGTAAATTGTAATTTTTGACTCTTCCGACTCAAAAGGTTGCCAACCCCTGCCCTAGGGGACAAGAGAACATAATGTTCGGAACCATTCCAGTAGGAAACTTGGACAAGGAAAATCTTACTATGATCATTGTTCAGAGAAAATGAAGAGTTCCATAAATCAATTTCTAAATACCATTGAACATTATTTTTCTATTAAATAAAAACTATTTATGCGAGTACTAAATGCAGCTTTACATCCATGCATGTGGCTCGCGAGCCGCTGACCCATGCCCTAGGGAGTTGTAGGTTGTTTTTTTTTTTGCTTATCCCTAGTACACGTGGTACAGGCCATGATTATAAACATGGTGGGTAGAAGTTGGCGACTGCTTTTACTGTAAGTGCACCACGTGTCTACACATGTGAAAAGCAGTTCGACTTTGCACTTACAAATGTGCCAGAGCCCCGTTTGGTTACTTGCACTCGCCGGTGGGGTTGGACTTTTGCAAGAATTGGGGACCATTGAAGCATTTTTTTTATGAGAAAAAAAGTGTCCAATGCCGGAATCGAACCCGGGTCGTAGCGGTCGAAAACTAACGGTTTAGAACATCCTTCCACCGACCCCCGGGGGTTGTAGGTGACGCTATAGAATGTAGGTAAGAATATCACGGTCCTAGAATGGAACGTACCTTGACAGGGGGACTGTCCATGTAGGCGCTGATTGGAACCACGTACTCGCAGGGGAAGATTCCAGCTTCGCCATTGTCCAACACCCCGTACAGCCATCCTGCAGACATCAGCACTTAGTTATACACACTTTGGAAATTCATGTTTCTTATTTTTAATTATTGAAAATACCTCTTTTTTCTTCGCAGTAAAGACAGTATAAATTTGATTTATGTTTGAAAGAAGCATTCGCGTCTTAATGTTTTCATTTGCTATATATAGATAGCGTGTTATTGGTCTACAGACCTTACTACAATGGTAGAAAATATTATATCACATAGTTTGTGGCTCATTAGTGATTTGGCCAATCTCCAGACTGCTCTACTATTGAATTGGATTTTTTTTATAAGATGTATACTTGCCATAGAGAATGCAGTTATGGCGTATTATGCAAATCTATGGACATATGCCTTTGTGAGTGTGCAGAAGTACATACATGTAAGCCACGTTCTTCCAAAAATCTTATTTTATATTAAAACAATGATAAATAAAATCATACTATTAGGTCATCTTATTAAAGAAATTCCACACAATTTTGGCACCTATGTTTTTATTATTATTATTATACGCATTAGATATGATAAAGTTAGGATACAAAGTATCCTAAATTGTAAAAAGGTAATAGCTAATACATTCAATAGTATTATATAAACCTTAATATATATACAAGTAGTATACAGATTGGCTTTTTTGTCTGAAATTTCCTAAATTTGTGTTGTGGCTCATTTTTTATCAGAATCACTGGGGTGTTAAACTTAAATGCATTGTTTTAATTCCTTCAAAAAATGTTCCAATGGCCCGCGATTCTTGAAAAAGTCAACACCACCAACTTATGCAAGTAACCAAACGGGGCCTCAGGCATATTTGTTAGTGCAAAAGTCGAACTGCTGTGTAGACATGTGATTCACTTACAGTAAAATCAGTCACCAACTACTACCCACCATGATTATCATGGCTGGTACCACCTGTACTAGGGATAATAATAATAAAAAAAGCTTTTTTAAATAGAGAGGTGCCACTTTTGGTAGGTATAGAACACCGTAATATGCGCTCTTTGGGAAATACCAACATTTAAAGTTTATCCCACCAACGAATTTTATTAATTCCAAACGTTTGGTAGATTTACTAATACTTCAAATTTTACAAGGCCGCCTCAAAAAAAGGTTAGGTTTGCAAGTTGGAGATGAAACGAATCAAGAAGCTCTTACTGCCCATAATTTACAATCTGTGTTACTAAAATAATTCATATATAATGAATATAATACTGACATATCATGTGTGTGTGTGTGTGTGTACATAAACTTATTCATTTTAATGTTTCATATGTACCTCCTGTTCTCCACAATTTCTCTCTCTTGTTATCTCCAAGGAGAAACATCTATAAGACCAGTGTGTCTTAATAAAGATTTGTATAAATGTGTGTTTGGTAAGTCCACTGTCGTTTTTTTAAAGAGATATGCCTCATCATTTTTTTTTGTCTCATGTCTGGACTTCAAGTCTAGACCACATCCTGAAGGCCTCTTTATCGACTCGATGACCACAGCTGGATCGGTGTAGATGTCTGTTCGGCAATGCCCGATGCATTGCATGATGTGTTCTGGGCTCGCTGGAGATAATTTTCATGATCATGATTTTTAAAATAGAAGGCTCAGATTGATCTTGTTACATGAGTTAAGTAAGTCACGCAATAGTTATGTAGAGAGATCTGGTAGAAAACTGCCTGAAGAGGGAAAGGGGGGTTGCCACTGATGAGCCTGGACTCTCATTAGTTTACATTTTCGCTATTGTAGTTGTCTTTGTGTATGTGGAACACAGTTGTTTAAATTGAAATAAAAACTCATAAATGTAAGGCAAAATATTTTAATCTCTTAAAAAGCAATAACAAAAGAGGGCATATCCTGACCAGGCTCACATGAGCATTTCTAGAAGACAGAGCGCCAGCTAGTGGAGAGAAAAAAAAACTAAACGTTTATTTAACTTGTTCCGTGATATTTGGCCAACCCAATTTCTCGATAAATCAAGAAAAGTCAACCACAACGCATTTCGGGCTGTCAGCGTGGTGCAGACTATACCTCTATGACCAAAATTTGGTCCCAGAGGCTTCCTGAGAAATCAAGAAATGGGTATTTAAGGCCAAGTTTGTGTAAATACGCTTTTCATGTGAAAAAAAAAAACAATTAAAAATATATATATTTATAACTTCGATTCAATTGAATTTAATATATTATATATAAAAAAACGGTAAAACAATTTCGATACAACTCTTGATACTCAGCAAGATTGTGTTCCCTATTTGAAAATCCTGATAATACAAACCACAATGTCTTATCTCGAACTAAATAACGATGACTTCACTGAGCACCATATGATGTTTCTCTCTCTCTCTCTCGCTGGTTACAAAATAAAATTTCAAATAAGACATTAAAAATATATTAGAATTTGGAAAAAAAAAATGTTTCCGAGTATTACTATACATAAACGGAAACTAAAGAGATGAAATAAATATATAATATTATAGACATCCCTCACTATAGAAGTCATGGGTAACACAGGAAAATGGTAGAAAACGCATGTGTAAACAGAAAATAAACTGATTGACAATGTGTGTAAACGGAAAATGGCGAAAAAAAAAAAACCTGATGTCGGCCCGGCAGTCCTACAAGACACGGGAGCTACCAGGAAGGAAGGAAATCTTAAGTCGACGGCGTCTAATTGACCAACCGAGGAAGTGTCAGCTGTCAGCGACAACAAAAGCGTGTCAACGGGAAGATATCGGCCGATATAAATACTTTATCTCAGGTAAGACCAAGGTCTGCATGGTCACAGGACTTATGGCAACATCTGTAGCCTTCCTAGTTAGCAGAGATAGTGCACAGGATTAGTAGCCCTTGGTGCAAGTTCTGGCATGGTCACAGGACTTGTCACAACATCTGTAGCCTTCCTAGTTAGCAGAGATAGTGCACAGGTTTAGTGGACCTTGGTGTAAGTTCTGACATGGTCACAGGACTTGTGGCAACATCTGTAGCCTTCCTTCCTAGTTAGCAGAGATAGTGCACAGGTTTAGTGGACCTTGGAGCAAGTTCTGACATGTTCACAGGACTTGTGGCAACATCTGTAGCCTTCCTCTCTCTAGAGCAGAGATAGTGCACAGGTTTAGTGGACCTTGGTGTAAGTTCTGACATGGTCACAGGACTTGTGGCAACATCTGTAGCCTTCCTTTCTAGTTAGCAGAGATAGTGCACAGGTTTAGTGGACCTTGGTGTAAGTTCTGACATGGTCACAGGACTTGTGGCAACATCTGTAGCCTTCCTTCCTAGTTAGCAGAGATAGTGCACAGGTTTAGTGGACCTTGGAGCAAGTTCTGACATGTTCACAGGACTTGTGGCAACATCTGTAGCCTTCCTCTCTCTAGAGCAGAGATAGTGCACAGGTTTAGTGGACCTTGGTGTAAGTTCTGACATGGTCACAGGACTTGTGGCAACACATCTGTAGCCTTCCTTCCTAGTTAGCAGAGATAGTGCACAGGTTTAGTGGACCTTGGAGCAAGTTCTGACATGGTCACAGGACTTGTGGCAACACATCTGTAGCCTTCCTTCCTAGTTAGCAGAGATAGTGCACAGGTTTAGTGGACCTTGGTGTAAGTTCTGACATGGTCACAGGACTTGTGGCAAAACATCTGTAGCCTTCCTTCCTAGTTAGCAGAGATAGTGCACAGGTTTAGTGGACCTTGGAGCAAGTTCTGACATGGTCACAGGACTTGTGGCAACACATCTGTAGCCTTCCTTCCTAGGATATTGCTTCCACGTATATTTAAACATTTTTATCAAAAAAGCTAATATTCACAAATATAAAGAATGATGTAATATTTTTAGAGAGAAAAAAAGAGGTTATTTCGACAACTTGTGCGTTGTCAAGTCACCCCTCCATCAGAGGAAATCGTTAATTTAGTATAAGAGCCGCTCCACCCATTCTGACCTTGGCCGCCACCAAGGAACTCAAGCCATTCAAAAGGTATTCATCACTTGACTCAACATCTGATGAGTCATTTCGAAAATGATTGTGGTTGAAATGATGTCAAATTGGTCCCCTCTAACGATGCAGACTCCCCATGACATAATAGTTGACGTCATGTAGGCCTTTGAGATTTGGGAGAATTAATAAAGAGATTGAGGGCAAAGAAGGTAGTTAAATGGGATATTGAATGCCAAGGAGAAAGGAGGAGTCAGGAGAAAAGAAAGAGAAAGTAATGGCTCCCGCCTCTGGGCCACTGGGAGAATGCACCCTTTGTCCCCGACCGCTAGACGTCTCCAAAAAAACGAGGCCCATTGTCATGGAGACGGTCAGTTGCCTTAGAGGAAGGGATTTGGGGTTTCCTAAGAAGTATTTATCTTCACGCTTGGAAGAAATATGGGTGTAAAAACTTTTTTTTTAACTTCTCAAAAAGGTAAAGACACACAAAGGGTGTTTCTTTTAGAAAAAATGGTTGCCTTATCATGTGTGAATTAGTAGAATTTCCGTATTTTCATGCGAATGACCTAACACTTTTCACTTTATTTAGTTAGAAAAATCTGCAATCAAATTTAAACCACTTTTGTCAGGTCGAAAAATGACCTTAACTGGACCAGTTCCATTTACAAAGATTGACCACCTTCTTATAGAAGATTCCACTTTTAGAAATTCTTGCACAAAACTCCGGCTGCCTTATCAAATGCAAATGGCATTATTGCTGTATGTAAAAATCCAACCCAAACATTTAAGTTGTTTATTTAACAAAACTACGATCAAAGTCGAGAAATCATGATTTGAAAATGATCATTAGAAATGAATGTTTCAATAAACTCTTATGGAATACCGATCCTATCATTAACAATGTTTTTCCAATTTCACTTTTTTGTGGATCCTTTTCAAAGAATAAAAAATTAAGCATCCGTTAAAGAAGAAAAGAGACAATGGGGTGAAGAATGAATATAAGGAAATAAAATAAATTAAAGAGATACTAAGTGTGTAATAAAAAGAAAATGATTTTAAACAAAGCGTTTGGAAAAAGTTTCAGACTATTTTTAGTTTATTGATGAGAGATGATTGGAAAGGATGGTCATTAAGAAGTACCAAACACGTTGTAATAAAATAAAATTTCTTTCTTTAATTGTTGTTGTCGTGTCCAATGAAGAGCCTCAGATGTCCCCATGCATCTCTATCACAGCAGTTGCAATGTCCTCTATTTTGGGTGTGTAAAGCTGCTGCTCTGGGTCCATATCAATTTTCTGCAAGGCTGCGGCCATTGCTGGGCATGAGAATATATGATAATTGCCATTTATTTTTATCTAGGCCGTTTTTTAAAACTTCCCGAATACATCTTATATTCCGAGCCAAAGTGAATCGCTTTGAAGAGAATGGTTGTTTCTGAAAATAAATTTCAGTGAAAAACGATCTTTTTATCCAAAAGATACAGTATACAGGTCATAATAATCAATGTCAGTATGTATCCAGAATTGCTTATACTATAAACCATATGTTCACACACGCAAAAAAGGTTCGAATCGTTCGAATTTGCAAAGTACTAAAACGTCGTATTGTTAATTGTATTCACATTGTGGTCACTTTCTTGTAAAAGTCCAACACCAACAGCGAGTGCAAGTAACCAAACGGGGCGCTGTCATATTTGTAAGTGCAGAAGTCGAACTGCTTTTCACATGTGTAGACATGTGATGCACTTACAGTAAAAGCAGTCGCCTACTTCTACCCACCATGATGATAATGGCCTGTACCACGTGTACTAGGGATAAGCAAAAAAAAAAAATTGTTAGATATTTATACAGAATCAGAAACCATTGAGATATAGATTATAGTTTTTTTTAAATACTATTTTAATGTAGATTTTGGAAAGAGTTATATTTTTTTAAATCGAAAACGGCCAGTAAAAATTACCATACATCACAAGAGAAGAAACAATGATAAATGAGGTAAATACTGAGAGCCCGGAAAGGGTTCCTTTTTTATATCTAAAAACGGCCAGTAAAAACTAGCAGACACCACAAGAGAAGAAACCAAGATAAATGAGGTAAATCATGAGTTTGCAGTAAGTAAGAAAGGATGTTTATAGAAGTGACGGAAGGGCGTGCCGAGCTACAAGGTCTGTCACCTCCAAGCAATTAGACAATGTTCGCCACATTCCCAGTGGCTTATTGTCAATTATCCACGGTCGAATGATCAGGAATGTCAGGATCTTGTCATCTTACAATACTTTCGTTCTAATCATTGTATTAAGAAAAACAATTTCCATGTGTTCATTATTACGATTAGGATTAATTCTACTGCAGAGAGGTGATATATGTCAAAACATTCGGAATTTTTTCTTTAAATATGCTTTTGTTGCTTTGACATTTATTGATCCCAACCGTACTGAAGTACAGGCCTTGATAATCTGAGGGTAGGTAGGAATTTAAGAATACGTATACTTGGAGGACACCACATCTATAGAATGGATTCAAAATTTGTATGTACGAAATATCATAGGCACTTTTGATTGTTTTCACTCATTTGTGAAGTTAGGTTTGTGTAAGAGTCGGTGTAATCATCTAATAATTTATTGCTGAATAGATCGCATCAATATCCAGGCCTCTAACGCGGGTTTTGTCCATTATTTAATGTATCAGATCATCATGGTGTTGGTTAAATATTTGGACTTATCACGGGACTCGTACAAGAAATATATGAATATGTCCTGAAAGTAATTTTAATTAAAAATCTTGAATTAAAGAATACCTGTGAGGAAGGTGAGTCCTTCAGACGTTGGGAAATAAAGAACGATTGATGAATCTATATTCTTCGTTTAATAAAAAGTTACATCTCCATTCCTTTATTACATGTACACGCTTGTTCGGCGGTACAACTACTAACATTGGAACGATACAGAGAAGATTAACATGGCCTCTGCGATACTTGTTAAGTGGTACAAATACTACAATAGGAACGATACAGAAGATTAGCATGTCCCCTGTGATAATAGTTCGGCGGTACAACTACTAACATTGGAACGATACAGAGAAGATTAGCATGGCCTCTGCGATACTTGTTAAGTGGTACAAATACTACAATAGGAACGATACAGAAGATTAGCATGTCCCCTGTGATAATTGTTCGGCGGTACAACTACTAACATTGGAACGATACAGAGAAGATTAGCATGGCCTCTGCGATACTTGTTAAGTGCTACAAATACTACAATAGGAATGATACAGAGAAGATTAGCATGTCCCCTGCACAAGGATAACACGCAAAATCGTGAAGCGTTCCATTCAAGTTGCACTCCACCAACTAGGGATTGAATCAGCTGACAATAAAGAGATCATAGGATTGATGCCATGTGATGGAGATAAGAATTCTTCAATGCCACCCTCGCCTTTATCTCATGTTATGTCATGTGCGCAGCTTTCTTGCGCATCATATTTAGATCACAAGATTCGAGCCACGTGCTGATATGATAACAACAACAATTATGTAACTCAATTTTGACAAATTAATTGGGGTAGTCACATATGCATTTATAAATCAACGAAAATTTATAATTATGCGAAACTATTTTTTTTTTAATGGAAAAAAAGGTCGTGTTGATATTAAAAACAAAAAAAAAATGCATATCCTGACCGCCCACATGGGCATTTATAATTATAGATGGAAGTTTTCTGGGAGGATATTGATCTATAAAAGAAATCCTGTTAAAATAGATGCTAAGAAACTAAGTTAACAGTCTTTGAAAAATATCAGATCTCGGGTTGGTGACAAAGATCTACAGGTGGGTGTTCTAAATTCGCCAAAGTTGGTATTGTGGACTCCAGTATGCGACCGTCTTCGGGAGAGACCAGATACACAGAATCTATATGTCTAGGCTGGGACACTCTCGTGGGATGCCTAACCATGGAGCCTTATTTATATGATATTTTACTAATTATATTATATAAAAAAATTCTATTTATAATTGTGCTTTGATGCGCCATAGAATCCATGAAGGAAGGACTCATAATGAAGCGTCAACGAACTATAAAAGATCTCAACAACCTCAGTCGAAATAGGCGAAACCGATAAAAGGTTCATCTTTGATGTGAACTAAGATTGTCTAACATATTATGTCATCGTAATAAAGAGTGAGTGAAAATGATTTAAAAAACAGACGCTATTGAAGGTTTGAATTATTTTCTATTATCCCCAAGAGATTTATTTCAATGACGATAGATATAGTTGAATAACTCTAGGTTTGACGTCAGCGCTATGGGACATTCTTTCTTCCGATTAAACTACCTTCAAATCTTAAATATTAAACATAAAGACGATGTTATAAGTTTTAATAATATATTCTTTTAATCAACAACCCTTAGAAGTCTTCCAAGGTTCCTAAGTTGGCAGAGAATTGTACTATTTCATAAACAACGTGGGTTCGATTCTCGCCTCCGCTTATTTTTTTTAACATGGGCAATGGATCATTAAAATATAGCCTTGCAAATTTATAAAGAAAAAATGTATAAACAATATTTTCGTGTTTTACTTGAAAACCTTTATTTACAATGATATCAATTTTTCTATTTAGAAATAAATTCTCTTGAGCAAGATCACCTCCCAGAAAGAGATCGTCTCACAAATAAAAAATGGTGTAAAATTCTGATAACTTTGCGATGGAAGTGTATTTTTGGTACCTTTCACATCCTTCCACCTTCCAACTTGATCACATCTGGTCTCACGACAGCACTGGCCAGCCGTCAGAGATTTCTTTGACAGAATAATATTCACCCAACCTCTTGTCAGAGATTATATGGATACGCTCCCACATTGAGAAGTTTTATCTTCAAAATATAATAAGCATACATTTCTTTGAAGGTTCTGTAACTTGTACAAGTCCAATAGTTATAGTGCTGGTAAGCAAATAGGTGGGATCTACTAGAACCTTGTATAAGTTCGAAGTTAAAACTGTATTCTATATTCGTAGGCATATGGTTAACTTAATACAAAGCAATAACGCGCCATCTATATATAACAAATGAAAACATTAAGACGCAAGTGCTTCTTTCACAAATTAATCAAACTTCTACTTTCCTTGCTGCGATAAAAATGTTTACCACTGCTAAGCCAAACCCTCCCAATATTTTTTCATCGCAGTAAGGACAGTCGAAGTTTGATCTATTTATGAAAACACCTCGCGTCTTAATGTTTTCATTTGTTATTTATGGTTTAACTTAAAACAGTAACAAACAAACTACTCGTAAACCTCTTCTAGCCTTAATTATCCCTGCCTATATACGTTGTATTTAGAAAAATGCTGTAACTGGTAAATACTGGTGAATTCTCACCAGTAAAAGACATTGATACACTTCTCAAGCTATCTCAGATCAGGTCAGCCATCTGGAACGTCATTTCACTCTGTTCTATAGAACTCTTCGTAACTTATAATTTCAGATTATCCTATCAAATTATAAAACCGAATCTTCCTTAACGTAAAGATAGAGGCTGCCTGGACGGCATTCATAGTTCTTCAAATTGCTTTACTAAATGTTTTAATTCTTGTTCGCTCCTGACGAGGACAAAAATTTTTGTCGAAACGTCGAGACAATAAAAAGATTTACTGGCCGAAGTGTCTTTTATTTAAAGAATCTTCCTTAATCTATCTCTGCTATCATTCTTCAGTTGGGTCCATAGACAAACCTGATGATCCTGGAAGTATGTCTGTCATAACAACCCCATTCAACTAACAAGTATTACAATGAGATATACCTGGAATGTACCGACATCCGAGCTCTGTGAACAAGTGAATCATGTGAAGTAAGAATTTCATTGTTATGTGAAGGTTTAGTCATCGTCGGTCCAGCAGCCCATTGTTGACAACTTATTATCCAAGAGGTATTGTAATTGAGATCCGGCCCGCGACACATAAATATCCCTTTATGTTTGGCTACCGTTCTGACGGTTTTATTTTTCAATTTTATCCTCAAGAACTAGTGATATTCAGACAGTGATTAAATAGTTATCCCGTTTATTCCACAAGCTTATTACTGCCAGTAAATGTGGAAATACAACTGGCCATTAGCCTTAAGTAAGCTCAAATTCAAACTGCTTCTACAAGTGGAAACCTAAGGTGCACTTACAGTATAACAATTCGCATATACTACAATGGGGTGGTTCACCACTGATAAGCCAAGCTCTCCAATATTTTTTTTATTGCAGTAAAGACAGTAGAAGTTTCTTCTTCTTTCTTATCTCACTCAATCATATTAGGGTGTCAAGCTTGTAAAGCTTGAGACTTTTGATAGTGTCTGTCGGGGATGAGAAGAGCTCATCAAAGGATGAGTCAATACAGTTGACAACAATAATCACGTCAGTAGAAGTTTGATTTATTTATGAAAAGAAACATTCACGTCTTAATGTTTTCATTTGTTATATATAGTTGGGTGCGTTATTGTCTTTGTATTAAAATTATCATATTTGGTGTACTATGAGTATTTGGGATTAAAATTACAAATCCTACCCCTCAGAAAGTACTCTAGCATGACAGCAGAGTGGCGGATTACCAGATAAATCTGTGAGTCAGTCAGCCTGGGTTATCAGCCACCGGATGGAACTAACTCAACCTGCCATCACGTAGGTATCCATCCCATCGTGGAATTGATGGCTCATCGTCAACTCACTCAATAACAATCAAAATAAAAACATTAGACGCGTCCAGGGAAAAGTTTTTTTAAAAGCTTTTTTATTTACAAATCCCTCTAGCTTTCGGTCAAGAAAGTCCTACAGGAGAAAATTACATTAATTCAACAATAGAATAAGAGCTAAAATCAAATATCGTGAAATTGTTGGCTAATCGTTAGTTCATCAATAGTAATTAAAATAAAAACATTAGAGCCTCCAAGAAAAAGTTTATTTTAAAAAAGTTTTTAATTTACAAATATCTCTAGCTTTCGGTCAAGAAAGCCCTTCTACAGGAGAAAATTACATTGAATCGACAATAAATAAGAGCTAAAATCAAATATCGTGGAATTGTTGGCTAATCGTTAGCTCACTCAATAGTAATTAAAATAAAACATTAGACGCCTCCAAGAAAAAGTTTCTTTTAAAAAAGTTTTTCTATTTTACAATATCTCTAGCTTTCGTTCAAGAAGTCCTTCTACAGGAGTAAAATATTTACATTAAATCGACAATGAATAAGAGTTACAATGCTTTGGGTGTTTACAGTTATTTGAATGCAGAATCACGCGGACCTCCATTGAGCGCGCTTATTCTATTGGCTATTTAAGGTAAAATAGTTTC
>CP092865.1:28483661-28493979 GCA_030710605.1 Cordylochernes scorpioides | reverse complement strand
TTATGTTAGCTTCAATTTTTGCACCAGAAATTCTTATTCGTTATTAAAACTTATTTAAAAAATATTGAAATATAAAAATACACACAAAAAAATCTCAACTTCCTTTACTCTTTGTTTGAATAAATATCATCACATGGTTCTCTGTCTTTAGCTCTTTATCTACTCTAACTCTCTTTACCTCTTCTCCCTTTTTCCTATGTTCCGCATATATGACGCGTAACTGCCGAACTTTAGCTTGAGCCTCGGGTTATAGCTCTTTATTGCTTTCTAAAAAAAAAAATAAAAACTTTCTAAAATTTCTATTATAAATACTTTATATTTTTATTTTCTCTTTTTTCTTCCTATTTCAATAATTTTTATTTGCTATTTATGTGAATTACCTAATTTAAGCACTTATTTATACTAAGAATTATAAAAAATGATATTGATATTTGATAATTAAATATATAAAAAGAATATTACAGTAGAAATTGTTTAATATCAAAAAGAATCTTACGCCTTTAAAATAGTTTCGAATTTTGAAAACAGATGGCGCGCTAGTGCATCATAAAAGAATATATGTTGTATAAAAGATTTTATGCTGATTTTTTTTATTATATTGAGGATTATTCTATGGAATTACAGTCGTGGTTAAAATCTTGAAAGTATAATAATAAAAATAGTTTTTATCAGTAATTGCTTTAATTGAGCTAAAGGAATATATATAAAAAACATAATTTGATAAAAGTAATACCCGGCTTAAGGCGTAAGAATCTAAAAGATAAAAAATCTTATTTACATAATTTACAAAGGTTTGAGTCGGCCATCGGGAAACAACAACAATAGAGTTTATATAGTGAAAACGGCGACCTCTGGTGGTCGAGTTAACAGTAATTTAATCTATGAAATATTTTTGAAAACATTTTTATATAACATATATATTCTTCTACTGTCCTCAAAGATCATGTCCTTAATTCTCTGAAATGTCTTCACAAAGAATTCCACCAGCCGATATATAACCAGAAGAGATTATGAGAGTGGTTTGATATAATCTGGCGTGTGTGTGTGTGTGAAACCTCTGGGAAGGTTCCCTACTGTTGAGCTTGGTCAATTTCAAAATTTTTATCGCAATAAAACTAGCTGTAAGTTGTTTTCATTTGAAAAGAAAAATTCAGAAAATAGTTTCATTTTTCATACGGAACTATCTACAATGAAATTTCACTTTTACTAAATGCAATGGAACAATATATTTATATAAATTCACCTCTCTGCACGAATAGAATCAAGTTAATTAATACAGTGCTGACCACCCAAATTGCAACACCAAGAAAGACAAGAGATATCACAACAAAATTTATTTTATAGATAACATGTTGACCAAGTATCAAATGATTAAATTTATAGACTTCTGCAAAGTATGGTTCCTGCCAGAATAAGTAGCCAGAGTTGCCGCCATTGTTGGAGATCACCGCTGCCACACGCCTCGGCATTGATTCAAAGAGACTTTGGATGTGTTCTTGGGGTACAGCAGACCAAGCAGCTTCCACATGTTGCCAAAGTTGATCTGGTGTGGCAGCTGGGGATGTAATCTGGGTCAATCGTTTAGCAACCATGGACCACATGTTTTCTATCGGCGAAAGATCCAGAGAGCGAGCCAGCCAGGAAAGCAATTCAATCTGGCGATTGACGAAAAACCTTTAGATAATGCGTGCCACGTGTGGTCGCGCATTATCCAGTTGAAATAAGGCTGTGGGCAAGCCCTGAAGGCAATGAAGGACAACTGGCTCCAACACCTCAGATTTGTAGCGTTGGCTGTTTAATGTGCCGGCAATACGTACTAGAGGAGTGCGAGAGTGATATGCAATACAGCCCCATACCATAATACCCGGTGCAGGACCAGTGTAGCGGTGCATAACGCAGCTGTTCAGCATCCTCTTTCCGCGGTGTTTCCAGACTCGAAGCCGACCATCGCGGTGTTGCAGACAGAAGCATGACTCGTCAGTAAAGAGAATTTCATTCCATTCTGCCGTCCACATCCTTCTTTCATCGCACCATTGGCGGCGGAGACGTCTGTGGTTCTGCGTCAAGGGTAGACGAAGCAATGGATGTCTTGCGGACAGACCACTCTGCTGTAAACGGCGTCGAATGGTACGCGCAGACACTGGATGATGCGTTACAGACTGAATGTGCTGTGCTACGGTTCGTGATGAGACTGAGCGATCTGTCACTGCCATGTGCACAATTTGCCTGTCAGCACGTGAAGTGGTGCCTTGAGGTGGATGTGATCAAACACGTCGGTCCGTCGTACCTTCCTGCATCCAACGATCACATATCCGCATTACAGTTGTTTGGTTTCGTCCAACATGACTACCGATTTCCCTGAAAGATAATCCACAATCTCGGTAGGCCACTATCCTTCCTCTGTCGAACTCGGATACTTAATCAATAGATGATTGCTGTTTTCTAGAGTCATAATTGATATTAAAAAAAAAAAAAAACACAAGAAAGCGCGTGATGTGCATCTGCGCTGGAATTCTAATCATTTACATATCTCAACTCCGCTAATGCATGTTATAAATTTCATGTTATTTGCATGCTTCTTTCAGGGTGTTGCATTTACGGTGGCCAGCAGTTTATATAACGACACCAGCTTTGACAAATTTTAAAAAGACTAACCTATATATCATGGTTACATGCACTTTGGATATCAATTAAAATCATAATAGAAG
Organism: Cordylochernes scorpioides; assembly: GCA_030710605.1. Taxonomy (NCBI): domain Eukaryota; kingdom Metazoa; phylum Arthropoda; class Arachnida; order Pseudoscorpiones; family Chernetidae; genus Cordylochernes; species Cordylochernes scorpioides. The sequence goes on along the minus strand of CP092865.1, from coordinate 28,491,271 downwards.
ATTGTCCCTAAAGTTCGTGTTTTTTTTAAACGTTGTTTTTCCTATTACCTGTGAATAATATTATTACGGCGGGTTCATAATAATACATAATGCAATTACTTTATACATAATACGAAGACATCATACATAACAGCGAATAATATTGGTATTTCAATTTTTTGAAAGTGTTTACGAACTTTTGGGAAAACCTTGTATGTATGAGTTATGAAATCGGGCGATATGACAAAAAGACAGATACAGTAAGTGAGAGTATTAAGCATCTTGTTCACAGTTATTCCATTTATAAATAGGATAATCTATTATAATGATTCCACAGTATATTGCGTCTATAGTCAAACAAAATATAGTAAATTATAAAATATACAGATATTAAATGTATCAGAAAATGGAATTTCTAAATAGAATTTTAAAAAACCTATTGGCATCCTCTTGCCATGCTTTAATCTGTTTATAATTATTGTAAGAGAGACAAAAAGTAAATTTGAAGTTTCCAACTTGTAAAAAACGTAAAGTGTTGAGTAGCACAAAGTTCGATATAATTTTTGTTGGAGTAAAAAGTTTGGAAAGTTGCCTGAAGGTCTTCCAAGTAGTTTCTAAAATCAATTTGAGAATGCCAGGGACTTCGTGCTTTATTAATGATCATCCACTTCCACAGAGGAATATATCCTATACGAAAACAACTTGGAAACCTATTGTAAGTAGTGTACGTTTTAAAAGAAAGATTATTTAATTATAAAAGTTGCAAATACACGTAATAAAAGACAAAAATCCCTTATAGTACATCACATAAACAGCACAGGCCACAGTTTGACCTTGTCAGATTCCCAAACCTTTTATTCAAATATTAATAGTAAGTACAAGAGTTATTGAAGCCTTAGTCTCCATTAAGTACAATAGCATTAACAGACATATAGAAATGAAATCCCAGATATTTATAATATTTCAATACAGAATCTATATTCATAGTTTTTAATCTTTATCCTAATTTGTCCACAATAGAACTTTTTATTCTAATTTGTATTCAATTGTAAAATTGAGTCATATATGCTAAATGCAATATAATATAATGCGGCTTGTGATTGTAAAACGATATTTGAAAATTATCCCGCGTGTGTTACCTTTAAACGGAAAATCAAAATTTATTTTAAGGATAAATAACGATTATTTCTATACTTATGGATGAGGTATAAAAGGATGAATTGTGAAGAGTAATGATAAACGGAAAAATAAAAGTGTCCAGGGATGGGAAATGGTTAAATGGTTATCATTTGAAGTTATGTAAATATCACTTATATATAAATCTCTATTGAACAGCTAAGATTCATATTTGATATTCCTCTAGAAGGGTCGTTATATCCTCGATGTGTTGGTAATAAAAGAAGACATTTATCCTTGGAGACTTGTTGTTGATTCTGACAATGACATTAAACATTTTTTATTAAACATTAATTTTTCGAAAAGTACATTCATTCAATAAATCGTATGCAATAGGCCTTATAGTTTCTTGAATGAAATTTACCTTGAAATTCAAAAAGCAAAAAAAAAAAGAAAAATATATTTACATATAATAATCTAAAAAACAATAGAAAAAATTAAAAGGTCAGGTGTTGATATTAAAAATAAAAAAGGCATATCCTGACAAGTAGCACATGTGCTTTTCAGAAGGCAGAGCGCCATCTGGTGGAACAGGAATCAACTAAACATTGATTACCAGGAAACAGGCTAAATTAATGTTTAGTTGATTTCTGTTCCACCAGATGGCGCTCTGCTTTCTGAAAAACACATGTGCTCCTGGTTAGGATATGCCTTTTTTATTTTTAATATACTAATCTAGATAAGCGTTTCTCAACCTTTTCTGGTTCTCTTGGAAAAATGCAGTAGAACCTTTCTTTAGCGGCCACCCCGCTAACGGACACCTCTCCACAAAGGACAGTTTTCATTTGCAAAATTTCCATTTTTACAATTCAGCAACTCCCCAGTAAGAGAACACCTCTCCCTAAAGGACAGTTTGGCTCTGCAACTAGGTGTCCTTTACAGGGAGGTTCTACTTTATATATTGGAGTGACGTTTTTTTAACAACAACACAAAAACCACTACTAGGTATTAAATAATTCTCTATTGCATAAGTTAATTCGTATTTCAATTATCTAATGCATAACAGCGCGCTAATACATGAGAGAGATATGTCTAAATAATATAAAGATATATTTAAATATATATATATAACTATATAACTGACAAAAGTACCTAAAAGAAATTATGTTTATCTCGTAAAAAACGTAGATATAGATTTATCTATGCTAGGTGTGCACATTTCATTTAAAATATTTCGCAGGACACGCAATAAAATTTACAAACTCTGCTCTAAACAAAATATAAAAGAATGTTTTTTACAAGGGCAACACGCAATTCTTTAAGAAATCCTTTTTAAAAAATTATAAGTAAAACCACATGTCTTTGCCACCAAATTGGGCGTGTCGGGGGAGACATTTTTACAGGACTTGGGGGTTGTCAGAGATGTAAATAGCTACGTGGTGCTTACCTATTTCATCTATAAATACATTAATACAAAGTAATAACGCGTCTTCTATTTATAACAAATGAAAACATTAAGACGCGAATGTTTCTTTTCACAAATAAAACAAATTTCTACTCTCCTTACTGCGATGAAAAAAATATTGGAAGGGCTTGGATCATCAGTGGTGAACCCTCCCAGCGGTTTCGCCAATTTAATCTACCAGACCGCTTCTTTTGAGTTCTAATACTGTATTGTATCATTCTGCTTATATATGCTACACTGAAGGGTGGAATCTTAGAAATCGTATTTAAGCAAACTATCTAAATAAGTTTTTAAGACAGTAGAATTACATTTAAATATTTGGATCGAGCAATGCTCTTAAACAAGAATACATTGTTACAAATATTTACAATCGAACTGGATGATGAAAGAATGATATAAACCGTCGAATTTAGACAGCTACGACCAAGGATTGAATATCGCATTGGGCACTTATTTCTGAATAAAAATATTGCTTCAATAGCGCCCGGTTCTTGCATAAGTTCTACCCGACCAGTGAGAAATGGGACTCTATCATCTTGTAAATGCAAAAGTCGAACTGATTTCTACATGTGTAAACATGTAGTATACTTGGAATAAAAACAGCCGCTCTCTAGTCACAATGATTATCATAGCTTTATTCACATTCACTTAGAGAATAATAAAAATGATGAAATGTTCCAGGCAGACCGCCCACTTCCCATTCGAACAGAGTGGTTCTCCCCTCGCCACCATCGCCCCTCCCCCCGCCACGGCCTGGACAATCATCCATGGCCGCGTATATAATACTATAAATATTATATCTATAAAAATGATTATAAAATACTAATGGAATTATAAATATCATATTGCACGTGTGTATTAAAAATATATTTATCAATCTTACAAATGATTATAGTAAAATCTGGTATATGAGCGAAAACCCTCCTGAGCGACCTCTTGGACAAATCAAAAATGACTTTCCTGACCTACTCCAACCTCTTATAAACGACCACCTACAGAAGAGACCAGAAGTACCCATGCTTTAGGATGGCAGGTTATCGGCAGACGACAAAGGTAGCCAAGGCCTTGAGTGGGCCAAGTATTATAGGTAGCCGAAAAAGGCAGAAAAATTCTAAAGAGGTCCAAAAGATATCGATAAACGACGAGGTAGCTAAAGTCTAGATAGAGTCAATAGTTATCGGTAAACGATGAGGTAGCTAAAGTCTAGAGTGGATCGAGAGTTATCGGTAGCCGTCAAAGGTAACTAAGGTCTAGAAAAGGAAAAGAGTTATCGGTATACGACAAACGTGGCTAAGGTCTAGAAAAGGTCAAGAGTTATCGGTAGCCGACAAACGTAGCTAAGGTCTAGAAAAGGTCAAGAGTTATCGGTAGCCGACAAAGGTAACTAAGGTCTACAAAAGGTCAAGAGTTATCGGTAAGCGACAAAGGTAACTAAGGTCTACAAAAGGTCAAGAGTTATCGGTAGCCGACAAAGGTAACTAAGGTCTACAAAAGGTCAAGAGTTACCGGTAGCCGACAAAGTTAACTAAGGTCTAGAAAAGCCAAAAGTTATCGGTAACCGACAAAGGTAACTCAGGTCTAGAAAAGACAAAGAGTTATCGGTAGCCGACAAAGGTAACTAAGGTCTAGAAAAGGCCAAGAGTTATCGGTAGCCGACAAAGGTAACTAAGGTCTAGAAAAGGTCAAGTGTTATCGGTAGCCGACAAAGTTAACTAAGGTCTAGAAAAGCCAAAAGTTATCGGTAACCGACAAAGGTAACTAAGGTCTTGAAAAGACAAAGAGTTATCGGTAGCTGACAAAGGTAACTAAGGTCTAAAAAAGACAAAGAGTTATCGGTATACGACAAACGTAGCTAAGGTCTAGAAAAGGCCAAGAGTTATCGGTAGCCGACAAAGGTAACTAAGGTCTAGAAAAGGCCAAGAGTTATCGGTAGCCGACAAAGGTAAATAAGGTCTAGAAAAGGTCAAGAGTTATCGGTAGCCGACAAAGGTAAATAAGGTCTAGAGAGGGTCAAGAGTTATCGGTAGTCGACAAAGGTAACTAAGGTCTAGAAAAGGAAAAGGGTTATCGGTATACGACAAACGTAGCTAAGGTCTAGAAAAGGTCAAGAGTTATCGGTAGCCGGCAAAGGTAACTAAGGTCTAGAAAAGATCAAGAGTTATCGGTAGCCGACAAACGTAGCTAAGGTCTAGAAAAGGTCAAGAGTTATCGGTAGCCGACAAACGTAGCTAAGGTCTAGAAAAGGTCAAGAGTTATCGGTAGCCGACAAACGTAGCTAAGGTCTAGAAAAAGTCAAGAATTATCGGTAGCCGACAAACGTAGCTAAGGTCAAGAATGGACCGATAGGTAAACGACGAATGTAACTAAGGTCAAGAAAGGACCGAGAACTATCGGTGAACGACGAATGTAACTAAGGTCAAGAAAGGACCGATAGGTAAACGACGAATGTAACTAAGGTCAAGAAAAGACCGATAGGTAAACGACGAATGTAACTAAGATCAAGAAAGGATCGATAGATAACCGACGAATGTAACTAAGGTCAAGAAAGGACCGATAGGTAAACGACGAATGTAACTAAGGTTAAGAAAGAACCGATAGGTAAACGACGAATGTAACTAAGGTCAAGAAAGGACCGATAGGTAAACGACGAATGTAACTAAGGTCAAGAAAGAACCGATAGGTAAACGACGAATGCAACTAAGGTTAAGAAAGGACCGATAGGTAAACGACGAATGCAACTAAGGTCAAGAAAGGACCGATAGGTAAACGACGAATGTAACTAAGATCAAGAAAGGATCGATAGATAAACGACGAATGTAACTAAGATCAAGAAAGGATCGATAGATAAACGACGAATGTAACTAAGGTCAAGAAAGAACCGAGAGCTATCGGTAAACGACGAATGTAACTAAGGTTAAGAAAGAACCGATAGGTAAACGACGAATGTAACTAAGGCCAAGAAAGGACCGATAGGTAAACGACGAATGTAACTAAGGTCAAGAAAGAACCGATAGGTAAACGACGAATGCAACTAAGGTCAAGAAAGAACCGATAGGTAAACGACGAAGACTGGAAGCGTGCAGACCCACGCCCACAGAAGTCACCGCATGTGGCTCCCCTCCAACAGCAGCAAGTTCACATAAGACAAATTACCCACCAACTTTGATTCATAGCCCCGCCTCCCTCTATTCTGGGTCTATGCCGAGTCAATTAGTCAATCATCTTGGTCCCTTATCTCAAAGTTTATTTCTCTTTTCTTTTTCACCTTGAAGACGGTATTGTAGGTTGTGGTTCTACCGCTTTTGTTCACTTTCTATATTGTCCTTCTTTTATCTATTTTTCCCCTTTAACATTGAGAACATCATTGTTGGTTCACAATAACTGTCACAACGAATTGTCGCGGTTTATTTTTTTTCCTTGAGATAGAATCTTGTTCGACTTCTTTAAACCTTCTATTCCTTAAGTATACTGGTAGACATTCCTCTCGGTTTTCATATTTATTAGTGATTATTTTATAAAATTTATTTTATTTTGACCATCACCATAAAAAAGATTATAGATTAGAATTATTTTTAGATCCTTCATATAAACCTAATACTTTGGTTATGATTCAAGTTTATCTAATACTGATACGTTTCACGTGTCATTCTATATAATATCGTCCCACTCCCAAATAGAACAAAATATAGATTAAAATTATAAGAATTTCAAGAATATTTTTAAATCGTGAACTAGTTTTACAGCCATATATTACTGAAAGATATTTATTTGCATAATATTCTAAGTTTTTAATTTATTTTCCGAATGTTTTTATAGACATCTTTAGGATTTATTTTTAAAAACCGCAAGCCATTTTGTAGATGTTATTAAAATAATAATACGAATTGAATTTTTGCGAAATAAAATTGCAATTGGGATCTCTAGGCATTTTTACAATGTCCACAGAATGTAATATATACATATATATATATTGTATAACAAGCTATCCGAGAAAGCTCGTAGGGTTGCGTCTGCGGGCGTCTCGTGCCGTTCGCACTTTTGTTTAGAAGTTCTTGTAATAAATCATATCGTACTAAGCTGTATCCACAACGCACCCACGTTGTTTTCCTAGAAACCTTGAACGCAAACATCGACGGCTGAGAAGCGTCGTAACAATATATACTCTTAATACTTTTGAATATAAGAATTGAACAACTTCATTGAATCTATATATTCTACATTCTCACAAGAGAGAGAGCGAGGAAATAAAAAGTTAGTCAATAAATAAATCGATTCTCGCATTGGGCACTTTTTTCTGATAAAAAAATGCTCCAATGGCTCCTGATTCTTGCAAAAGTACAACCCCACCAGCGAGTGCAAGTAGCTAAACGGGTCTCTGGAACATTTGTAAGTGTAAAGTTGAACTGCCTTTCACATGTATAGACATGTGGTGCATGTACAGTAAAAGCAGTCGCCAACTTCTACCCACAATGATTATCATGACCTGTACCACGTGTAATGGGGATAGGCAAAAATAATTCTACACATTATTAATCCCCTGTGTAATCAATAAAATACAGAGGGTGTTCCATTTTTAAAAGAACTAGTGGTAAGGCCTTAGATATGGGTCAGTCCTAAAACCGGTGTACCTCCTTTGAGAAAACGGACCCATATCTAGTGGAAAGGCCTTAGTTATGAACAGTCCTAATACTGGTGTACCTTCTCAATCATGCTCCTTTAAGACAACGGACCCATATCTAGTGGTAAGGCCTAAGTTATGAACAGTCCTAAGACTGGTGTACCTTCTCAATCATGCTCCTTTAAGACAACGGACCTTTATCTAGTGGTAAGGCCTAAGTTATGAACAGTCCTAAGACTGGCGTAACTTCTCAATCATGCTCCTTTAAGACAACGGACCCATATCTAGTTGTAAGGCCTTATTTATGAACAGTCCTAAGATTGACGTAACTTCTCAATCATGCTCCTTTAAGACGTTGGATCCAAATCTGGTGGTGAGACGCCTTGGTTCACTGAAGATTTCCATTTATAAAAATACGAGGAGGTTTTCCCT
>CP092865.1:28467861-28483561 GCA_030710605.1 Cordylochernes scorpioides | reverse complement strand
GCTAGATCCCCGTTTAGCTACTTGCACTCGCTGGTGGGGGTTGGACTTTTGCAAAAATCGGGGGCTATTGGATTTTTTTAAAATCAGAAAACGTGCCCAATTCGGAATTCGATTTCGGGTCGTAGCGGTCGAAAACCAACGGTTTAGACCAGGGGTGGCGAACCTTTTTATATTAGAAGGCCAATTTTCATTTTACCATTTTTTGAGAAGGCCGCGTCCATTTATATATATATATATATATATATTTAATTAAAAAGGCATATATTGGATCAAAAATAATATATATATATTATATATATTATATAATATATGACATTCGTATTAGATATTTTCAATAAAATAATGAAAGTAATTGAAAACTGCGAAACAAAAATTATAATTTTGAATTTATGAAAAGGCCACAACTTGGGCAAGAAAAGGCCACATGCGGCCTTAAGGCCGCAGGTTCGCCACCCCTGGTTTAGACCATCCGTCCACCGACCCCCCATAGTTAGAATTGAAATCTGTATTATTTATTGACAAACTTTTTATTTTCTATCTCTCTCTTGTGAGTATGTTGAATTTTTAGATTCAATGAAGTTGTTCAATTCTTATATTTAAAAATATGAAGAGTATATATTGTGTGTTACGATGCTTCTCAGCCGTCGATGTTTGCGTACAATGTTTCTAAGAAAACAATGTGGGTTCTTTGTGGATACAGCTTAGTACGATATGATTTGTTACAAAAAATTCTAAACAAAGTGCGAGCGGCACGAGAGGCTCGCGGACACAATCCTAAGAGCTCTTTCTCAGATAGCTTGTTATACAGAAAGGAGGGGAGGATCTATTTTACAAAATATATATATTACACGCTGTGGACATTGTAAAAATGCCCAGGAACCCCCCTTTTGTAATTTTATTTCACATAAATTCAATTTGTATTATTATTTTAATAACATCTACAAAGAGAAATCTTAAATATGTCTATAAAAACATTCGGAAAATAAAATTAAATATCAGAGGGGATTGTGCAAATAAATATATCTCCTTAATATGGCTGTGAAATTAGTTCATGGTTTGAAAATATCCTTGAAATTCTTATAATTTATATCTAGACTAGCGGATGTACCCGGCTTCGCCCGTGTTTTACCCGAGTAAAGGTTTGTCTCACGAATCTCTCGATAAAGTGAACATTTTTCCCGGTCCCTTGAAAAATACTCGATAAGTTGAATAAATTCAATATTAATCGGTACCCGAGTAAAGGTCTGTCTAACGAAAATTTGTTAAAACAATTCTCTATAACCTTATAAAAAGAAATAGATATATTTTGATAATTTGAAACTAATAAAGTGATCATTTTTTCCCGGTCCCTGTGTGCCGTGTCATTCTGAATTTTGTCTTTCCTAATTTTCTACATTACAAAATCATCGTTTTATCTAGTGAACATTTTTTCCCGGTCCCTTGAAAAATACTCGATAAGGTTGAATAAATTAATGGTCGTTTATGGAAGATGGACGAAGTTCCCGGAGGTCATCTTGGGCAAGCTTCCGCGAGGCTTTTTTTCTTGTCAACTTGGCACAGCTGTGTCACCAACTCTGCCCTGATTGGTCGGTGGGTACTTGGACTGTCGGCCGGCGGCCGGACGAATCCATTCTCTCACGGGGTGGGGCAGACCTAAGCCTATCTCCGTCGCAAGGTGGCGCTGCTTGCGAGTTAAAGCTACAAATCTGCAAATAAATCTAAGGATATTAAAGATATTCAAGATATTATTTTCCGTAAACCTTTCCGGGGATACACCTAATAATATCCCAAAATTTCACGGCGATTGGATGTATGGGTTTTGAATCCATAGAGGACACACACACACACACACAGACATTCATTTTTATATATATAGAGATTTTGTTCTATTTGGGGTTGGGACGATAGAATGAAATGTGAAAATATGTCTAGTATTAGATAAACTTGCATCATAACCAATGTATTAGGTATATATGAAATATTTAAAAAGCATTCTAATCTATAATCTTTATTTATGGTGATGGTCAAAATAAAATAAATTTCATAAAATAATCACTGATAAATATGAAAACCGATAAAAAAAAATATATATGTATATGAATATCTACAAGTATACATAAGGAATAAGGGTTTAAAGAAGTCGGACAAGATTCTATCTCAAAGGAAAAATAAATAAACAGCGACAATTCCTTGTGACAGTTATTGTGAACCAACAATGATGTTCTCAATGTTGAAGGGAAAAAAGAGATAAAAGAAGGACAATATAGAAAGTTAACAAAAGCGGTAGAACCACAACCTACAATAGCGTCTTCAAGGTGAAAAAGAAAAGAGAAATAAACTTTGAGATAAGGGACCAAGATGATTGACTAATTGACTCGGCATAGACCCAGAATAGAGGGAGGCGGGGCTATGAATCAAAGTTGGTGGGTAATTTGTCTTATGTGAACTTGCTGCTGTTGGAGGGGAGCCACATGCGGTGACTTCTGTGGGCGTGGGTCTGCACGCTTCCAGTCTTCGTCGTTTACCTATCGGTTCTTTCTTGACCTTAGTTACATTCGTCGTTTACCTATAGGTCTTTTCTTGACCTTAGTTACACTCGTCGTTTACCTATCGGTCCTTTCTTGACCTTAGTTACATTCGTCGCTTAGCGATAGCTATCGGTCCTTTCTTGGCCTTAGTTATATTCGTCGTTTACCGATAGCTCTCGGTCCTCTCTTGACCTTAGTTACATTCGTCATTCACCGATAGCTCTCGGTCCTTTCTTGACCTTAGTTACATTCGTTGTTTACCTATCGGTCCCCTTAGTTACCATTAACGGCTACTGATAACTCTCGGTTCTTTCTTGACCTTAGTTACATTCGTCGTTTACCCATCGGTCCTTTCTTGACCTTAGTTACATTCGTCGTTTACCCATCGGCCCTTTCTTGATCTTAGTTACATTCGTCGTTTACCTATCGGTTCTTTCTAGACCTTAGTTACCTTTGTCGGCTACCGATAACTCTTGACCTTTTCTATACCTTAATTACCTTTGTCGACTACCGATAACTCTTGACCTTTTCTAGACCTTAGTTACCTTTGTCGGCTACCGATAACTCTTGACCTTTTCTACCTTAGTTACCTTTGTCGGCTACCGATAACTCTTGACCTTTTCTAGACCTTAGTTACCTTTGTCGGCTACCGATAACTCTTGACCTTAGATACCTTTGTCGGCTACCGATAACTCTTGACCTTTTCTAGACCTTAGTTACCTTTGTCGGCTACCGATAACTCTTGACCTTAGATACCTTTGTCGGCTACCGATAACTCTTGACCTTTTCTAGACCTTAGTTACCTTTGTCGGCTACCGATAACTCTTGACCTTTTCTACCTTAGTTACCTTTGTCGGCTACCGATAACTCTTGACCTTTTCTACCTTAGTTACCTTTGTCGGCTACCGATGACTCTTGACCTTTTCTAGACCTTAGTTACCTTTGTCGGCTACCGATAACTCTTGACCTTTTCTAGCTTAGTTACCTTTGTCGGCTACCGATAACTCGTGACCCTCTCTAGACCTTAGTTACCTTTGTCGGCTACCGATAACTCTTGACCTTTTCTACCTTAGTTACCTTTGTCGGCTACCGATAACTCTTGACCTTTTCTAGCTTAGTTACCTTTGTCGGCTACCGATAACTCGTGACCCTCTCTAGACCTTAGTTACCTTTGTCGGCTACCGATAACTCTTGACCTTTTCTACCTTAGTTACCTTTGTCGGCTACCGATAACTCTTGACCTTTTCTACCTCAGTTACTTTGTCGGCTACCGATAACTCTTGACCTTTTCTACCTTAGTTACCTTTGTCGGCTACCGATAACTCTTGACCTTTTCTACCTTAGTTACCTTTGTCGGCTACCGATAACTCTTGACCTTTTCTACTTTAGTTACCTTTGTCGGCTACCGATAACTCTTGACCTTTTCTACCTTAGTTACCTTTGACGGTTACCGATAACTCTTGGCCTTTTCTAGACCTTAGCTACGTTTGTCGTATACCGATAACTCTTGACCTTTTCTAGACATTAGTTACCTTTGATGTCTACCGATAACTCTTGGCCTTTTCTAGACCTTAGCTACGTTTGTCGTATACCGATAACTCTTTGCCTTTTCTAGACCTTAGTTACCTTTGTCGGCTACCGATAACTCTTGACCTTTTCTAGACCTTAGTTACCTTTGTCGGCTACCGATAACTCTTGGCCTTTTTTAGACCTTAGTTACCTTTGTCGGCTACCGATAACTCTTGATCCACTCTAGACTTTAGCTACCTCATCGTTTACCGATAACTATTGACTCTATCTAGACTTTAGCTACCTCGTCGTTTACCGATAACTATTGACTCTATCTAGACTTTAGCTACCTCGTCGTTTATCGATATCTTTTGGACCTCTTCAGAATTTTTCTGCCTTTTTCGGCTACAGATAATACTTGGCCCACTCAAGGCCTTGGTTACCTTTGTCGGCTGCCGATAACCTGCCATCCTAAAGCATGGGTACTTCTGGTCTATTCTGTAGGTAGTCGTTTATAAGAGGTTGGAGTAGGTAAGGATAAGTCATTTTTGATTCGTCCAAGAGGTCGCCCAGAAGGGTTTTCGCTAATATACCAGGTTTTACTATAACCATCTGTAAGATTGATAAAGATTTTTTTAATACACACGTGCAATATGATATTTACAATTCCATTAGTATTTTATAGATATAATATTTATAGGATTATACACGCGGCCAGGCCGTGGCGGGAGAAGGGGCGATTGTAGCGAGGGGAGAACCACTCTGTTCAAATGGGAAGTGGGCGGTCTGCCTGGAACATTTTTCATTTTTATTATTATTATTCTAAGTGAATGTGATTCAAGCTATGATAATAATTGTGGCTAGAGAGCGGCTGTTTCTATTCCAAGTATACTACATGTTTACACATGTAGAAATCAGTTCGACTTTTGCATTTACAAGATGATAGAGTCCCATTTCTCACTGGTCGGGTTGGAATTATGCAAGAACCGGGCGCCATTGAAGCAATATTTTTATTCAGAAAAAAGTGCCCAATGCGATATTCAATCCCTGGTCGTAGCTGTCGAAATTCGACGGTCCACATCATTCTTCCATCATCCAGGTCGATTGTAAATATTTGTAACAATGTATTCTTGTTTGAGGAAGAAAATCGCTCGATGCAAACATTTGAATGTAATTCTACTGTCTTAAAAATTTATTTCGATAGCTTGCTTAAATACGATTTCTAAGATTCCACCCTTCAGTGTAGCATATATAAGCAGAATGATCCAATACAGTATTAGAACTCAAAAGAAGCGGTCTGGTAGATTAAATTGGCGAAACCGCTGGGAGGGTTCACCACTGATGATCCAAGCCCTTCCAATATTTTTTCATCGCAGTAAGGACAGTAGAAATTTGTTTTATTTGTGAAAAGAAACATTCGCGTCTTAATGTTTTCATTTGTTATAAATAGAAGACGCGTTATTACTTTGTATTAATGCATTTATAGATGAAATGGGTAAGCACCACGTAGCTATCCACATCTCTGACAACCCCCAAGACCTGTAAAAATGTCTCCCCCGACACGCACAATTTGGTGGCAAAGACATGTGGTTTTACTTATAATTTTTTAAAAAGGATTTCTTAAAGAATTTGCGTGTTGCCCTTGTAAAAAACATTCTTTTATATTTTGTTTAGAGCAGAGTTTGTACATTTTATTGCGTGTCCTGCGAAATACTTTAAATGAAATGTGCACACCTAGCATAGATAAATCTATATCTACGTTTTTTACGAGATAAACATAATTTCTTTTAGGTACTTTTGTCAGTTATATAGTTTTATATATTTAAATATATCTTTATATTATTTAAGCATATCTCTCTCATGTATTAGCGCGCTGTTATGTTTTAGATAATGGAAATACGAATTAACTTATGCAATAGAGACTTCTTTAATACCTAGTAGTGGGTTTTGTGTTGTTGTTAAAAAAAAAAACGTCACTCCAATATATAAAGTAGAACCTCCCTGTAAAGGACACCTAGTTGCAGAGCCAAAGTGTTCTTTAGGGTGAGATGTCCTCTTACCGGAGAATTGCTGAATTGTAAAAATGGTGATTTTTCAAATGAAAACTGTCCTTTGTAGAGAGGTGTCCGTTAGCGGGGTGTCCGCCAAAGAGAGGTTCTACTGTATGTTTCCAAGAGAGCCAGAAAAGGTTGAGAAACGCTTATCTAGATTATTATATTAAAAATAAAAAAAAGGCTTATCCTGACCAGGAGCACATGTGCTTTACAGAAGGCAGAGCGCCATCTGGTGGAACAGAAATCAACTAAACATTAATTTAGCCTGTTCCCTGATAATCAGTGTTTAGTTTATTTCTGTTCCACCAAGTGGCGCTCTGCCTTCTGAAAAGCATATGTGCTCCTGGTTAGGATATGCCTTTTTATTTTTAATATCAACACCTGACCTTTTAATTTTTTCTATTGTTTTTTAGATTATTATATGTAAATATATATATATACTAGCGGATGTGCCCGGCTTCGCCCGGGTTTTTACCCGAGTAAAGGTTTGTCTAACGAACATTTGTTAAAACAATTCTCTATAAACTTATTTAAAAAAGAAGATATATTTTGATAATTTGAAACTTGTAAATTTGAATCTCTCGATAAAGTGAACATTTTTTCCCGGTCCCTGTGTGCCGTGTCATCCTGAATTTTGTCTTTCCTAATTTTCTACATTACAAAATCATCGTTTTATCTAGTGAACATTTTTTTCCGGTCCCTTGAAAAATACTCGATAAGTTGAATAAAATCAATATTAATTGGTTCCCTCGGTAATTGGAAGTTAAAGGAATAGTATCTTCGCCTTGGAATTGTATCATTATTCTTGTCTCAAATAAATTGCCGTGTCATCCTGAGATAATCTTACTTTTGATAAATAATATTTAAGATTTTATTATATATATTATATTATATATATATTACACGTTATTTGTTTTCTTGGCCGACTGTTTTACATATGGTGTTATCTTAAAATTGCTTGTTTTGAATATTTTTTTAGATTGAGATTATTAGCTAGTATGTAAAAAAATTAACTCTGTTGAAATTTAATTTTGTATTTATATATAAATAAAATTAACTCTGTTGATTTTTTTGTATTTAATCGATAACAGCGAAGTTACGCATGTTAATGTTAGGGAAAAATATTTTGATGTTAAGCAAAACCTGCTCCATCTCGTTTTACATAAATGTTGAAAATTTGGTTGAAATTGATGCATTGTAACGAAAGTTTTTAGTGATGTACACTTATGAAATTTGCATTTTATTAATATAGATATATATATATATATATATATTTTTTTTTTTGCTTTTTGAGGTAAATTGCATGCAATAAGGCCTATTGCCTACGATTTATTGGATGAATGTACTTTTTGAAAATTTATGTTTAATCAAAAAGGTTCAATATTAATGTCAGAATCAACAGCACGTCTCCAAAGATAAGTATCTTCTCTTATTACCAACACATCGAGGGTATAACGACCTTTCTACCGGAATATCAAATATGAAATAAATCTTAACTATTCAATAGAGATTTATATATAAGTGATATTTACATAACTTCAAATGATAACCATTTCCCATCCCTGGACACTTTTATTTATCCGTTTATCATTACTCTTCACAATTCATCCTTTTATACCTCATCCCTAAGGTTAGAAATAATCGTTATTTATCCTTAAAATAAATTTTGATTTTTCGTTTAAAGATAACACACGCGGGATAATTTTCAAATATCGTTTTACAATCACAAGCCGCATTATATTATATTGCATTTAGCATATATGACTCAATTTTACAATTGAATACAAATTAGAATAAAAAGTTCTATTGTGGACAAATTAGGATAAAGAATAAAAACTATGAATATAGATTCTGTATTAAACTATTATAAATATATGGGATTTCTATATGTCTGTTAATGCTATTGTACTTAATAGAGACTAAGGCTTCAAGAACTCCTGTACTTACTATTAATATTTGAATAAAAGGTTTGGGAATCTGACAAGGTCAAACTGTGGCCTATGCTGTCTATGTTATTTACTATACGGGATTTTTTCTTTTTTTACGTGTATTTGCAACTTTTATAATTAAATAAACTTTCTTTTAAAACGTTCACTACTTACAATAGGTTTCCAAGTTGTTTCCGTATAGGATATCTACCTCTGTGGTATAGAACGGGGATGATCATTAATAAAGCACGAAGTCCCTGGCATTCTCAAATTGATTTTAGAAACTACTTGGAAGACCTTCAGGCAACTTTCCAAACTTTTTACTCCAACAAAAATTATATCGAACTTTGTGCTACTCAACACTTTACGTTTTTTACAAGTTGGAAACTTCAAATTTACTTTTTGTCTCTCTTACAATAATTATAAACAGATTAAAGAATAGCAAGAGGATGCCAATAGGTTTTTAAAATTTCTATTTAGAAATTCCATTTTCAGATACATTAAATATCTGTATATTTTATAATTTACTATATTTTGTTTGACTATAGACGCAATATACTGTGGAATCATTAAAATAGATTAGCCTATTTATAAATAGGAATAACTGTGAACAAAATGTTCAACACTTTCACTTATTGTGTTGTCTTTTTTGTTATAAACGCCCGATTTCATAACTCACACATACAAGGTTGTCCCAAAAGTTCGTAAACACTTTCAAAAAATTGAATTACCAATATTATTCGCCGTTATGTATGATGTCTTTGTATTATGTATGAAGTAATTGTATTATGTATTATTATGAACCCGCCGTAATAATATTATTCACAGGTAATAGGAAAAACAACGTTTAAAAAAAAAACACGAACTTTTGGGACAACCTTCTATTATGATTTTAATTGATATCCAAAGTGCCTGGAACCATGATATATAGATTAGCCTTTTTAAAATTTGTCAAAGCTGGTGTCGTTATATAAACTGATAGCCACCGTAAATGCAACACCCTGAAAGAAGCATGCAAATAACATGAAATTTATAACATGAATTAGCGGAGTTGAGATATGTAAATGATTAGAATTTCAGCGCAGATGCACATCACGCGCTCCAGTGGCTCCACTTCAAAGCACTATTTAAGGCTAGGAAAATTCGACGATTTCAAGCTCGACAATTAGGTTTTTCTTGTGTTTTTTTTTTTTTTTTTAATGATCAATTATGCCTCGTAGAAAACAGCGATCATCTTTTGATCAAGTATCCGAGTTCGGCAGAGGAAGGATAGTGGCCTACCGAGATTGTGGATTATCTTTCAGGGAAATCGGTAGTCGTGTTGGACGAAACCAAACAACTGTAATGCGGATATGTGATCGTTGAATACAGGAAGGTACGACGGACCGACGTGTTCGATCGCATCCACCTCAGTGCACCACTTCACGTGCTGACAGGCAAATTGTGCGCATGGCAGTGACAGATCGCTCAGTTACATCAGGAACCGTAGCACAGCACATTCAGTCTCTAACGCATCATTCAATGTCTGCGCGTACCATTCGACGCCGTTTACAGTAGAGTGGCCTGTCCGCAAGACGTCCATTGCTTCGTCTACCCGTGACGCAGAACCACAGACGTCTCCGCCGCCAATGGTGCGATGAAAGAAGGATGTGGACGTCAGAATGGAATGAAATTGTCTTTACTGACGAGTCACGCTTCTGTCTGCAACACCACGATGGTCGGATTCGAGTCTGGATACACCGTGGAGAGCGGATGCTGAACAACTGTGCTATGCGCCGCCACACTGGTCCTGCACCGGATATTATGGTATGGGGCGGTATTGGATATCACTCTGGCACTCCTCTAGTACGCATTTCCGGTACTTTAAACAGCCAACGCTACATCTCTGAGGTGTTGGAGCCAGTTGTCCTTCCTTACCTTCAGGGCTTGCCCACGGCATATTTCAACAGGATAATGCGCGACCACACGTGGCACGCATTATCCAAAGGTTCTTCATCAATCGCCAGGTTGAATTGTTTCCTTGGCCGGCTCGCTCTCCGGATCTCTCGCCGATAGAAAACATGTGGTCCATGGTTGCTCAACGATTGACCCAGACTACATCTCTAGCTGCCACACCAGATCAACTTTAGCAACGTGTGGAAGCTGCTTGGTCTACTGTACCCCAAAAACATATCCAAAGTTTCTATGAATCAATGCCGAGGCGTGTGGCAGCGGTGATCTCCAACAATGGCGGCTACTCTGGCTACTGATTCTGGCAGGAACCACACTTCGCAGAAGTCTATCAATTCAATCATTTGATATTTGGTCAATATTTTATCTACAAAATAAATTTTGTTGTGATATCTCTTGTATCTCTTGGTGTTGGAATTTGGGTGGTCAGCACAGTGTATTTATTAACTTGATTCTATTCGTGCAGAGAGGTGAATTTATATAAATATATTGTTCCATTGCATTTAGTAAAAGTGAAATTTCATTGTAGATAGTTCCGTATAAAAAATGAAAGTATTTTCTGAATTTTTCTTTTCAAATGAAAACAACTTACAGCTAGTTTTATTGCGATGAAAAATATTGAAATTGACCAGGCTCAACAGTAGGGAACCTCCCCAGAGGTTTCACACACATCAGTTTATCTATCAAGCCACTCTCATAATCTGTTCTGGTTATATAACGGTTGGAGGAATTCTTGGTGAAGACATTTCAAAGAATTACGGACATGAGCTTTGAGAACAGTAGAAGTGTATATTTATATGTTATATATTTTTTTTTTCAAAAACATTTCATGGATTAAATTACTCTGTTAAATCGACCACCAGAGGTCGCCGTTTTCACTATATAAATTCTATTGTTGTTGTTTCCTGATGGCCTGCTCAAACCGTTTGTAAATTATGTAAATAAGTTTTTTTTTTTTAGATTCTTACGCCTTAAGCCGGGTATTACTTTTATCAAATTATGTTTTTTATATATATTCCTTTAGCTCAATTGAAGCAATTACTGATCAAAACTATTTTTATTATTATACTTTCAAGACTTTAATTTGTAATTTCATAGCCTAATCCTCAAGATAATAAAAAAAATCAGCATACAATCTTTATACAACATATATTCTTTTTATAATTATCAAATATCAATATCATTTTTTATAATTCTTAGTATAAATAAGTGCTTAAATTAGGTAATTCACATAAATAGCAAATAAAAATTATTGAAATAGGAAGAAAAAAGAGAAAATAAAAATATAAAGTATTTATAATCGAAATTTTAGAAGGTTTTTAATTTTTTTTTAGAAAGCAATAAAGCGCTGCGGCTCACACAAAAGCTTCGGCAGTTACGCGTCATATATGCGAAACATAAGAGGGGAGAGGTGAAGAGGGTTAGAGTAGAAAAAGAGCTAAAGACAGAGAACCATGATGATATTTATTCAAACAAAGAGTAAAAGAAAATTGAGTTTTTTGTGTATTTTTATATTTTAATTTTTTTAAATAAGTTTTAGGTACGAATAAGAATTCCTGGTGCAAAAATTGTAGATAACATAATGTTTTTGTACATTGCAAACCATCGGTTTGCAACAGCCATGACCTGGGATCAAGCCCCACATATGAAACTTTTTTTCTGAATTGAAAAATGCTCCAATGGCTCCCGATCCTTGCAAAAGCCTTATCCCACCATTGAGTGCAAGTAAGTAAATGGAGTTCTAGTATCCTTGTAAGTGAAAAGTCGAACTGATTTCTACATTGTAGAGATTTGGTGCACTTGCAGTAATAGCAGTCGCTAACTACAACCCACCATGGCTATGATGGTCTGTATGACATGTACTAGGAATAATAGAAGAAAATCTTTCGAGGAAAAATTCATTATTTTTACAACTATACGAAAAGCATAAGTCAAACTTCTATATACAAACACACTTTGGATAATTAATAAATAAGGATTTATCAATTCTCCAAAGAGTGTTTTTAAGTACATATCTTATGTCACATGTATTTATTGAAAGGGAGGATTTCCCAGAATGACTAAAATCATAGAATAAAAGAATTGTATTTCAAAGAATTTGGAAAAGTTTGTTTTACAAGTTCCATATATACGCCACAAGAAATCTTCAACTAATAAATCTCAAAGTATAGCCATGTTTTATATACACTCCCGTCTCCATATTTCATCTTTTATATAAAGTCGAGAGAGAATTTATGGTAAAGTAAATTTGAGAAAGGTGACAGCATCGTATTTATGGAAATCCATAAAGAATTGTAGGGAGCAAAAATTAATTTGAGATTTGTGACTGAGAATTTATGGCTTCCCTTAACACAATCTGATGGACCTCTAGGAACCGCTTTCTCTCAAAGAACACCAGAAGTTTCTCAACAATGAATCTATCTTTATTGATGACTCATGTTTGACGACGCGAATATTTTTATTCACACTCAATAATTATGAATTTTATGATTGTAAATACTGCATAATATATATATATGTGTTATATTAAAAAATTATTTTATTTACGGTTATATTTCATAGATTCAAATACTCTGCTAAATCGACCGCCAGAGGTCACGCTTCCCCTATAAAAACTCATTGTTGTTGTTTCTCGATGGCCGGCTCAAACCTTTGTAAATTATGTAAATAAGCATTTTCATTTTTTTTTCATTCTTATGCATTAAGCCAGGCAGTACTTTTACCAAATTATGTTTATATATATATTCCTTAAGCTCAATTAAAGCTATTTCTAATCTTCAATATTTTTATTATTATACTTTCAAGATTTTAATCACGACTGCATTACCATAGCATAATCCTCAAGATAATCAAAAATCAACAGAAATCTCATTTTTTATAACATATATAATATGCATCATTGTGTTTCTTATATATATAATAATGATATATTAAAATCAAAGAAGGCATATCCTGACCACGAGCACATGAGCTTTTTAGATGACAGAGCGCCATTTAGTGGAACAGAATTCAACTAAACGCTTTAAGCGCTCTACCATCTAAAAGGTACATGTGCTCGTGGTCAGGATATGCCTTCCTTATTATAAATATATATTATATATTATATATATATAAACTATTATAGACGCGTATGATTCTTTTTTAAAATAAACAATTTCTACTGCCCTTACTGCAATGGAAAAATTAATGGGAGGGCCTGGATCATCAGTGGTGAACTCTCCCAGGGGTTTAAATATATAATATGCTTTGAGCAATCGCTTATCCGCAAGCATCAATCAAAAGTAAGGGCAGTAGAAATTGTTTATTTTTAAAATAATCATACGCGTCTATAATAGTTTCGAATTTTTATAACAGATGGCGTGCTAATGTATCATAATATATGTATGTGTATGTATTGCATGTATTAGTTCTAGAATTACCACAGTTATCCAAGTAGATGTATACAATCTAAGGAACTGATTTAATGAGTCATTCGCGATTTCGCCATGCTAGGGCGTGTAACTTAGACATGCAATCTTCGAGACAAGACTACTGGCAGGATCAACCAGGTATTCTTCGCTTGTCCCCGCCGCGAGACGCCCTCAGGCCGAATCGCCGGGACCACGCTTAGGGACGCATGTATATGTAGCTTATGGCAGTAAGGGAAGTGTGTTGTTTTCAAACATTGACAATATTGTCTATCTAACACTATTGTACCGCCGGCCGTGTCAACACATCATCCCAAACGTAATTACAGTCGTTGCCACACCACCTGTCATCTCTCCATTAGTGAGTGTTTGGTAGCACGTGTTCCCTGTTTCCCCATTCTCTATGGCATAACAACTCTACCTATACTGAATACATCTAGCTCCTAGTACAATGGAACTAATGTCAGAGGTCATAGCATAACAGCATAAATACTCCTTGTTGAAGTTATGCTTAAATTACCTTTTATGAATATGTTTGGAGAAAGAATTATACTCAATGCTTTTGCGTTGTTCAAATTTTGGAAGACGGCTGAAGAGAAGGGGAGGCTATATACATAATCTAATTGATGTAAATAATTATATTCAAATAATCTATGTCAGGATTAGAATGACGAATCCTGTATGGGACTTTGATTCCAGTAAAAGGCTTGTTGTTGCGGTTGTATATAATCACAGTGTAGAAAATACTATACTATACCTATTACTTATAGGTTTCTCTCTGTATTCTTAGTTCTCTTCTCTTACTCTGTAAACTGGCGAATCCTATATAGGACGAGAGGTCCTCAATAAAGGCTTTTTGTTGTTGTTGTTGAATTATACTCAATGTAAATATTTAAATATATTTATCTAAAGAGGAATCTCTCTTTAATGATGCGTCAGAACGATGTACTGTTTATCAACCTAGTAAAAACTGTACTAGTAATGATAAGGAAAAAGCCACTAGACCAGTTTTGGCAAATTCAGACAAAAAGTCAACCTGTATACCATGGTTTCGGGCTGCTACGATTCCATAACATCTTACGAGAGAGGCTATGAAATCGGTCGTATTTATCAAAAATGTTTTTAAACTGGTAAAGTAAAAGGGTCGTTTTCCAGGCTAGAATACAACATAAAGTTGCTGGATGAAGATATTCATGTACATAGAAGGGCTTCTCCCTTTAATTATACATCAGAACGATGCATTATGCTCATCACTCTAGTAATGTAGTAACTGAAATTTCCAAATATAATACATCTATCCCCCGATTTACACGGTAGATACGTTCCTGAGAAAAACGTGTAAATCGGGGGATATGTGTACACAGAAATAAAAATAAAATGCATTGACAGGTTAAAATATGTAGTCAGCACATAAGCTTGGGATTCCTCGTGAGATGTGTACACAGCGCATGTGTTCAATCACAGTAGCATTTAGTATAGTGCGATAAAAAAAAAAACTTATTTGGAAAACCGTGTAAAAGCGAAAACGTGTAAAAAAGTACCGTGTAAATCGGGGGGTAGGTGTACTGCATTGGATTATTCTGCTTATATATGCTACATTGAAGGGTGAAATCTTAGAAATGGTATTTAAGAAAACTATTGACATGAGCGACAGTGGAATTACATATAAATATTTGCATCAAGCAATGCTCTTCCGCAAACAATAAGGACAAGGCTATTTAGACATAAATTAATATAAAGCAATAACGCGCCATCTATACATAGTAAATGAAAACATTATGACACGATTGATTCTTCTACACATAAATCAAACTTCTAATATCCTTACTGAGATGAAAATATTGGTTACATGTTTGTTCTACAAGAAAAAAAGAAACAAAGGTTTTTACTTTCAAATATGATATCTTGTGTGTGAATTCGAATATAATGTAAGGTTCATCAGAAATGAGACATCCCAGCGGTTCTAATTCAAAACAGACGATGATATCGTATAGAGCGGCCCACTTGAAAGAGAATTCTTAATAAACATTACTTGTAATTCTATATTATATTTATTAGATGCTATTCTAATGTACACAATTAATTATATATATATATACCGTCAATATATTTAATACGCACATATGCAGCTTTGTTAAGACCGCCGGTCTTATACAGATTCACCAAAGGAAGGGAAGCATAGATGGAGCTCCTATACTCCAGGTAGCGCAGAACCTAACAACCTCCAGGTCCGACGCATATCCAGTGGTCACAGAATCCACCATGCATAGGTTAGCGTATCACTGATTATATATTTTATAATATATATATATATATATTTCGAA
>CP092865.1:28034800-28465166 GCA_030710605.1 Cordylochernes scorpioides | reverse complement strand
CTGCAATGTTTTTGTACATTGCAAACCGTCGGTTTGCAATACTCATGACCCGGGATCAAATCCCGCATAGGAAACTTTTTTCTGAATTAGAAAATTCTCCAATGGCTCCCGATCCTTGCAAAAGCCTTACCCCACCATTGAGTGCAAGTAAGTAAATGGAGCTCTTGTATCCTTGTAAGTGAAAAGTCGAACTGATTTCTACATTGTAGAGATTTGGTGCACTTGCAGTAATAGCAGTCGCTAACTACAACCCACCATGGCTATGATGGTCTGTATGACATGTACTAGGGATAATAGAAGAAAATATTTCGAGGAAAAATTCCTTTTTTCACAACTATACAAAAAGCATAAGACAAACTTCTATATTCAAACACACTTTGGATAATTAATAAATAAGGATATTTCAATTCTCTCTAAAGAGTGTTTGTAAGTACATATCTTATGTCACATGTATTTATTGAAAGGGAGGATTTCCCAGAAAGACTAAAATCACAGAATAAAAGAATTATATTTCAAAGAATTTGGAAAAGTTTGTTTTACAAGTTCCATATATACGCCACAAGAAATCTTCAACTAATAAATCTCAAAGTATAGCCATGTTTTATATACATTCCCGTCTCCATATATCATATTTTATATAAAGTCGAGAGAGAATTTATGGTAAAGTAAATTTGAGAAAGGTGACAGCATCGTATTTATGGAAATCCATAAAGAATTGTAGGGAGCAAAAATTAAATTGAGATTTGTGGCTGAGAATTTATGGCTTCCCTCAACTCAATCTGATGGACCTCTAGGAACCACTTTCTCTGGAAGAACACCAGTAGTTTCTCTAAAATGGATCTTGTTGATGACTCGTGTTTGACGCGAATATTTTTATTCGCACTTTTCTAATTATGAATTTTTATGATTGTAAATACTGCATACTATATATATACTAGCCGAATGACCCGGGCAACGCCCTTGTTTTACACGATTGAATGTTTTTATTCAAATACTATTTGTTACAATTATAAATTGGCGCCTTAAATAAATGCATATATTAGTTAATAACTATAGTCTATGTGCTTTATCTGTCTATGTACTGTTGGCTTCCGTAGGCGTCTCTTACTGGGAAAAAGAAAGAGAGGATTCCATTTAGTTATTAACTAATATATGCATTTATTTAAGGAGCGACCCGCTCCAACACAATCGCGCACGTGTCTCGCGCAGTGGCGGCGCCATCGTAGCCAACCAATAGGAGAGCGCCATTCCAAAAAAAAAGCAAACGGTGACAGAGATAAAGACATGAAGAATGACGTATGACGCTCGTAACTGTATATAGAATATATAATATGTATCACACACATACCCACACATTGTGTGTTTCTAATATATATAATAATATATTAAAATCAAAGAAGGCATATCCCCCCCCCCCCCCCCCCCCCCCCCGACCATGAGCACATGAGCTTTTTAGATGACAGAGCGCCATTTAGTGGAACAGAAATCAACTAAACGCTTTAAGCGCTCTACCATCTAAAAAGCACATGTGCTCGTGGTCAGGATATGCCTTCTTTATTTTAAATATATATTTGTGTAAATTCTAAACTATATTATAGACGCTTATGATTCTTTTTTTAAAATAAACAATTTCTACTGCCCTTACTGCAATGAAAAAATTAATGGGAGGGCCTGGATCATCAGTGGTGAATCCTTCCAGCGGTTTAAATATATAATATGCTTCGAGCAATCGCTCATCCGCAAACATCAATCAAAAAGTAAGGGCAGTATAAATTGTTTATTTTTTAAAAGAATCATACGCGTCTATAATAGTTTCGAATTTTCATAACAGATGGCGTGCTTATGTATCATAATATATGTATGTGTATGTATTGCATGTATTAGTTCTAGAATTACCACAGTTATCCAAGTAGATGTATACAATCTAAGGAACTGATTTAATGAGTCATTCGCGATTTCGCCATGCTAGGGCGTGTAACTTAGACATGCAATCTTCGAGACAAGACTACTGGCAGGATCAACCAGGTATCCTTCGCTTGTCCCCGCCGCGAGACGCCCTCAGGCCGAATCGCCGGGACCACGCTTAGGGACGCATGTATATGTAGCTTATGGCAGTAAGGGAAGTGTGTTGTTTTCAAACATTGACAATATTGTCTATCTAACACTATTGTACCGCCGGCCGTGTCAACACATCATCCCAAACGTAATTACAGTCGTTGCCACACCACCTGTCATCTCTCCATTAGTAAGTGTTTGGTAGCACGTGTTCCCTGTTTCCCCATTCTCTATGGCATAACAACTCTACCTATACTGAATACATATAGCTCCTAGTACAATGGAACTACCCTCAGAGGTCATAGCATAACAGCATAAATACTCCTTGTTGAAGTTATGCTTAAATTACCTTTTATGAATATGTTTGGAGAAAGAATTATACTCAATGCTTTTGCGTTGTTCAAATTTTGGAAGACGGCTGAAGAGAAGGGGAGGCTATATACATAATCTAATTGATGTAAATAATTATATTCAAATAATCTATGTCAGGATTAGAATGACGAATCCTGTATGGGACTTTGATTCCAGTAAAAGGCTTGTTGTTGCGGTTGTATATAATCACAGTGTAGAAAATACTATACTATACCTATTACTTATAGGTTTCTCTCTGTATTCTTAGTTCTCTTCTCTTACTCTGTAAACTGGCGAATCCTATATAGGACGAGAGGTCCTCAATAAAGGCTTTTTGTTGTTGTTGTTGAATTATACTCAATGTAAATATTTAAATATATTTATCTAAAGAGGAATCTCTCTTTAATGATGCGTCAGAACGATGTACTGTTTATCAACCTAGTAAAAACTGTACTAGTAATGATAAGGAAAAAGCCACTAGACCAGTTTTGGCAAATTCAGACAAAAAGTCAACCTGTATACCATGGTTTCGGGCTGCTACGATTCCATAACATCTTACGTGAGAGGCTATGAAATCGGTCGTATTTATCAAAAATGTTTTTAAACTGGTAAAGTAAAAGGGTCGTTTTCCAGGCTAGAATACAACATAAAGTTGCTGGATGAAGATATTCATGTACATAGAGGGGCTTCTCCCTTTAATTATACATCAGAACGATGCATTTATGCTAATCACTCTAGTAATGTAGTGTCTGAAATTTCCAAAATATAATACACCTATCCCCCGATTTACACGGTAGATACGTTCCTGAGAAAAACGTGTAAATCGGGGGATAGGTGTACACTGAAATAAAAATAAAATGCATTGACAGGTTAAAATATGTAGTCAGCACATAAGCTTGGGATTCCTCGTGAGATGTATACACAGCGCATGTGTTCAATCACAGTAGCATTTAGTATAGTGCGATAAAAACAAAAAAAAAACTTATTTGGAAAACCGTGTAAAAAAGTACCGTGTAAATCGGGGGATAGGTGTACTGTATTGGATTATTCTGCTTATATATGCTACATTGAAGGGTGAAATCTTAGAAATGGTATTTAAGAAAACTATTGACATGAGCGACAGTGGAATTACATATAAATATTTTCATCAAGCAATGCTCTTCCGCAAACAATAAGGACAAGCTATTTAGACATAAATTAATACAAAGCAATAACGCGCCATCTATACATTGTAAATGAAAACATTATGACACGATTGATTCTTCTACACATAAATCAAACTTCTAATCTCCTTACTGAGATGAAAATATTGATTACATGTTTGTTCTACAAGAAAAAAAGAAACAAAGGTTTTTACTTTCAAATATGATATCTTGTGTGTGAATTGGAATCTAATGTAAGGTTCATCAGAAATGAGACATCCCAGCGGGTCTAATTCAAGGCAGACGATGATATCGTATAGAGCGGCCCACTTGAAAGAGAATTCTTAATAAACATTACTTGTAATTCTATATTATATTTATTAGATGCTATTCTAATGTATACAATTATATATATATATATATTCCGTCAATATATTTAATACGCACATATGCAGCTTTGTTAAGACCGCCGGTCTTATACAGATTCACCAAAGGAAGGAAGCATAGATAAAGTTCCTATACTCCAGGCAAAGGAGAACCCAACAACCTCCAGGTCCGAAGCATGTCCAGTGGTCACAGAATCCACCGTGCATAGGTTAGCGCATCACTGATTATATATATTATATTATATATATATTTGCGAAATTGTAGTTAATAATTACAACGACACTTCTTTAATGTCAAATATCTCTCTGAAAGGAACTGTTCTATTCTATATTTTCATCCTAAGGATGGGATGCTGTTAGTAAAATCTGCAACACAAATTAATGTTTTAACCTTTTCGTCTATCATTTCAACTTGGATACATATCTACTCAGTTTCAGCTTGAATGTTGATTCCAGAGCTGTTTCAATTAATTTTACTTCATCTCATATTTTGACCCGAAGAAAGAGGTTCTCCTCTGAAAGGTCGCCAAGTTTCAATTAAAGAAAATTTTATTGGGGAATACCAGCTATTGATTTTAAAATTAAATTTCCATATATCGTTAGAATTTGTAATAATTATTTTTGGCAGAGTGTTTATTTTCACATATCAAATAATATCCCTACAGACCTTGTTGCAATGATAAACGTTATTAAATGAGAGGTCTTGGTTCATCAGTGGTGAACCTCTCAGCGGTTTCGCCAAATTAGTCTCCAGAACGCTCTACTATTGTATTGGATTGTTTTTATTATA
This sequence comes from Cordylochernes scorpioides, assembly GCA_030710605.1. Classification (NCBI taxonomy): domain Eukaryota; kingdom Metazoa; phylum Arthropoda; class Arachnida; order Pseudoscorpiones; family Chernetidae; genus Cordylochernes; species Cordylochernes scorpioides. Next base: position 28,460,442 of record CP092865.1, on the reverse strand, counting down.
TACCCTGTATTTACTATAGAAGTCAGCTTAAGAATGTTTAAAGAACCTATAAATATAAGCTTATAGGTCTGTACAGGTACGATATAATCGATTGGCTATAGTGAGTCAGCTCAATAATTAAAAACTAAAACAAATTTGTAGTATCCTGGGATATATTTTTAAAAAGAGGTTTAGGAGGATTTTCCATTGCTCTGAGGTGAGGTAACTGACGGTCGTGGGATCCAACACCCTCGGGGAGGGTTCGATAACCTGAACTGATGGTTCTCCAGAGAACAAGGACAGCTGTCAGTCTCTGTGTGACATTGCCAGGCGTCTTTACCATATAGCCATCTCGTAACCACACCTAACTATATTCTAAACCTTTACTTTTATTTAGTTTGTACACAGAAATACATTTTTTTAAAATCGATGTTGCACGCCTTTGCGGAGCCAGTGGTCTGATGAAACGCGACAGCGCGAAAGCTTGCCTCCCAATTTTTGAATAAAGAAACTCTGCAAATATTTTTATATTTATTCATTGGAACCTTTAAATTGCCAGACTTGTGGACGTTTAAATTTAACATTTGCACATTAGACATTTAATATTCACAAAGTGTAGAAGTCTAGGCAAGTTTACCTCTTTCTCTCTATCATTATCGAAGATTATTTTACGAAGTTTAGATATATTTGACGTTCACAAGCCTGACATGATTTAGTGTTCAAAGTGCACAAACCTGAATTCACAATCTTCACACATGTTCTATAACGTTCAAAGTTTAGAAACCAATAAAAATAACCATCAAAATGCAGAAGCACGTCCTATCGTTCAAAGGGTTCAGAATCCATTAATATTGACCATCAAAATGCAGAAGCCTTACACGTCCTAACGTGAAAAGTGTTCAGAATCCATTAATATTGACCATCAAAATGCAGAAGCCTTACACGTCCTAACGTGAAAGGTGTTCAGAATCCATTAAAATTAACCATCAAAATGCAGAAGCCTTACACGTCATAACGTTAAAAGTGTTCAGATTCCAATAAAAATTAACCATCACAAAATTCAGAAGCCTTACATGTTTTAACGTTCATATTTCAGAGCAGCAGTTCATGATTTCTAGACAATGATTTTCCAGAATGGTTGCAAGGTTTTCCAATATGTACTAAGTACAATTCTCAACCCGTAACCCCAAATTACATTATTGACTGTATTGGCTCATTCATTAATAAGCTCTACTCATCCCCAGCAGACATCATCTCAAGCTCCACAAGCTTGATACCCTAATATGATTGAGTGTAGATAAGAAAGAAAGAGAAAACTTTATTCTTTTATATATTACTTCACGGGGTTGTATAGAAGAAGTAAAGTTGTGATAATTTGATTCTACTAATGTGATAAACAAAATTCTCTCAAATCTTTACATCAGACTTTCTAAAGATAAATGCACCTGATGAAAGATCTATAAATTGATAGAACTTCTTGACGAGGATAAATTACCCAGTTTATCAACCGGTTGTTTTAATTGGGACGCCAATTAGTTATTTAAATTACGTTGAAAGAACCAATCAATTAAATTGGTTCCACCCTCGCCATATTTTTTCCACAAAATTCTCTCATTAAATTTATCGATTTTATTATTAAGTTCAATGCCACCATTGATCTAGATATTTGGTACATTAATCGCAAATTTTAACGATAATTCTATGTTCTACATGTAGTGTTGTTTATTAATTGCCTCAGAATCGCAGACACATCAAAGGATAAGCCTTTATTTAGACAATACAACCCAACTTCAGAGAGAAATAAGGATAACCCAGGCCCTTGGGGCGTAAAAAAACGCCATCTGCCCGGTGTCTCAACTTCAGCACACACACATCCCTTATATATATATATATATTTTTTTTCAATATTTACATAACCTTTCTTTTGTTTAATACAAAATATACATATTTACGGAATTTTTATTCTTAAAAAAAAAAAAAAAAAAAAAAGAGAGAGAACAAATCGGCATATGGAATCACTACTTTATATATTGATCATTTTAAAAATATTGAAGCAAAGTATTTATTATTTTATTAACAGAGAATATCAATTTTATTATTGATGAGAGTATGAATATTTTACTCTGTAAACCTCCCTCTTTGCTTATCTTGAATTTTATCAATTATAGTTTGTTCTTGCCTTAAATAAATCGCTGTGTCATCCTGAATTTTGTCTTTCCTAATTTTCCACGTGGCAATATATTTTTCAAATATGATTTTGAAGTCATTTAATAAGCTGATAGACCTACCATAAGATACCACTTAAAATATGGATTCTCTTGGTCTCTACTAGAGAGGTAGTCTTTCATTATAAGTTGGTTTAGGTCAACTCTAGCCGTGTTTATTTTAAAGAAGCGATCACTCAGGAAAGAGAAAACTCACCAAAGTTATTCAGATGTTTCATCAGTTTATTCCTTCCTCCAATATTCGATGTTTCTAACTTCACTGATAAATTTATACATCTCGTTTACACTAAGGCCACTTTTCTTTTTCTTTAAGGGTCAGTTGATTTGTATAATTTGGTTATTCTACCTTCGTCTGATTCCTTTGCTTCCTCTTTTGCCTTCAACCATCCCTTGAACAATGGTATTGTAATCTCCTCTGATATGACCACAGTACTCCACTTTAAAGATATCTCTCTTGTTTTACTATATATTTTTCTCAGTTAGACAAAACTGGTGTTGTGGCTTTGTCGCCGACCCGAGGCCGCTAGTTTGCGGCGACGGTCAATAGATGGCATAACAAATGAAAACATAAAGACGCGAATGTTTCTTTTCACAAATAAAACAAACTTCTACTGTCCTTCCTGCGATGAAAAATATTTGGAGGGCTTATATAGCACTGTAGCATATAAAAGCAGAATGATCCAATACAATATTAGAGCTTTAAAGATACGGTCTGGTAGATTAAATTGGTGAAACCGCTGGGAGGGGGTTCACCGCCCTCCCAATATTTTTCAACGCAGTAAGGACAGTAGAAGTTTGATTTATTTGTGAAAAAAAAAAACAGTCGCATCTCAATGTTTACATTTGTTATATAAAACTTTGCATACATATAACAGTGACTTAATGGACGTAACGCCATCATGTAGAGATCCTCTAACCGCAGTGCTGCGACAGCTGACCATCCCGGAGACCCAGATCCAGCAGCTGTGCTGGACTGCTCGCGAGGTCCTTCTGAGCCAGCCCACACTGGTGGAGCTGACGGCCCCCGTCAACATCGTGGGGGACATCCACGGACAGTTCAACGACCTGCTGCGACACTTCGACCGCCTGGGATACCCGCCCCGAGCTAACTACCTCTTCTTGGGGGACTACGTGGACAGGTTAGATCCTAGCGATATGGATTAGAGGTTTCATTCACGTGGAAGGTAACAAGACCATATGAGTATTTTATTCATGACGTTTTAATGATGTTACTCTAATCATAACCAGATGGGGTTACTTAGCGAACACTGAATACTGATATTATTGACAACCACCTCGATTACTTTGAAGGTCCTTTGATTGTAAAGTGGATTCTCCACTTGTTCAGGTCTCCATTCCTCGCTGTGTCTCGCCATCCCGCAGCCACCCCAAGTCTTGGAACTTCCAAGCAATCTTCCTCAGCAATACTCTTACTAAAGCGTTATTTATAGAGTACTTATAATAATTTCTACATTAGGGAATATTCAATCTCAAGTTCTTTATCTATTAAATCCTGAGGTATATGATAGGCTCTAAAGAGATAATTGAGATATACCCAAGTTGTCATGGAGATCAGGACCTGCGCCCTAGTGGACTTCGATCAGGAGATGCGACTACACAAGAAGGCCACAAAGTGACAAATTATAATACCAAACTATCAATTCACAACTCCCCCTATTATATTATTTTCAATATTAAGGTTTAAAAATATCAAGCTTCTAGGGATAATATATTTTTTATTTTTTTTAATTCACCAATCTCTAGCTTTTCGGGCACGAGGGCTCTTCTACAGTAGAAAACATGGTATAATTCTCCCTGGAAAAGGGCTCCCGTACCAGAAAGCTAGAGAGAGAGATTTGTGCCTTTAAAATTTTCAAAAAGAAACATATCCCTGGAAGTTTGATATTCCTACTTTAATATTGATATAAGGGATTATATTTTCGAATTATTTTCACTGTTGAAATGATATTATTAACAATTGGTCTATTGACATCTAGTCAACGGTCAAGAGAGAGTTTATAGAGTTTAAAATAGCAGAGAAAAATATATACACCAGACGAGACCTTCTCCGAAGGTACGTCTGGATCCTATCAGGAGCTTAGAATCGTCTTGAGTTCAGACAGGCCCTTGCGAGTTATGGAATCCGTGTCTCCAGAATACTCGATGACTGTGTTGAGGAAATTGACAAGAATCAAGAGAAAGATTTGATAGAGAGAGAAGGGAGAAGTAGCATGGGTGAGTGGGGACACCGCAAGAAATAACACTTAGCTCAGGGGTCGGCACACTATAGCTCTCGAGCCACATACGGCTCTTTGGATGTGAAACTGCGGCTCTTTATATACTTCCATACACAAATAATTATATATACAAGTATATACTATTTATTGTTGGCAATATAAACATTTTGTGGTTCTTTAAAAACTTTGAAATTTTGTATATTGTAATTTTTGACTCTTTTGACTCAAAAGATTGCTGAATCCTGACCTAGGGGAATGCATATATCCCTTGTGGCTGCTCTGATGCGGTGATGCGAATTATCCCGTTATGTCTTGTAATCTAATGTTTCCATCTCATGATCGCATCACCGAATCCTGCTTTTTATATACAACATTATTTTACTTTCTTTTTAATTATGGCTAGTGTCGCCAATTCTATCATTTTTGTCTCTAATACTTTTTTTTATAAATAGTAACGTTGACAAACATTACTTATTATTTTTATACAATAGGTATCATGGTCTAATACGCCGAAACGGGTGCACGCATGCAAAAAGTACAAAAATAATTAATAGGTAAAAATACATTTTAAAAAAATGCTTTTATTTAAATGCACTTAAAAGAAAAAAAAAATATTGTATCTTCCGTCATTGAGCAATTATATGTATCTGCGTGAAAATAAAAGCGGCGGGGGACGATCATCATGAATTTCGAACCTAATGTGATTTAATATGTAGCAACTGATTAGCAATTTTTATAAGTGTTCGCTATATTTTTACCTCTTCTCTAAATATGATCGTTCCCCGCCGCTTTTATTTTCACTCAGATGCATCTAATTGCTCAATGACAGACGATACAATATTTTATTGTTTCCTTTTTAGTGAATTTGAATAAAATATTTTTAAAATATATTTTTATCTAGAGAAAGAGGTATGTATATTGCAGTCCAGTAACGGAGGTTGGTGCAGGGGCAAGCAGAGCCTGGAGACCATATGTCTGGTACTGGCCTACAAGGTCAAGTATCCCAACAACTTCTTCCTGCTGCGGGGCAACCATGAGTGTGCCAACATCAACAGGTACGTCCTGCTACATGGCCGATGATAGGAATATCGTTTCTGAGAGGGTATATTGGACTCATCAACCTTGAATACAAACCTGAGGTTACCGATGCTTTGGTGAGCTACTGTCACCATTCTCAACTTAAATGATAATAATGTCTTAATCATTCCCCTGAAGAGAATGACAGGAAGTCACTGAAACGTCGGGAGTTGAAATAAACTATTGGCTGATGTGACTGTGTTTTTTGACGTGACAACGTCTTAAATTAGGTTGCGGCTGGGAGTCACTTATGAAAAAGTGTAACGCCCGGTAACGTTACGATGAGTCATCGAACGAGAGTGCTGCGCGCGCAGCGCTAGAGAATTAGGCGCATTGAATAGGCGCATGCTTGTCTCTGTCTTTGTCTTTCTCGAACGTTCTTGGCGTTGGAAAAACAAGAAAGCGTCATAATACAAGTTCACACGTGTGGTTAAAGTATCGTCAGCTGTGTCTGTAGTGAAAATGTGGAGTGCTTAGATTCGTCATTTACAACAACTACAACAATAAAGGTAAATAATTGTACACTGATATTTCATTATCGTAAACTATGATTGATTGATTAATTGTTAGATTGACACAAAAGTTGAGAAACTGAGTTTATAGGTTATGTCATACTATTGATAAATGTTGATAGTGTTAAGTAAATTATTAGTTTAAAATTAATTAATTAATTAATTATTATTTTACAAATTTTAAATAGTTTCAAATTTATTTAGCAAAAATTTGAACCTTCGATCTGAATAAATGTTTTGATTTTCGAATTGATTCTTTAAAATTACAAATATTAAGAAAAAGTGGCAGATATAAGAAAACTTTATTTAAACTGTGTTGAGCAAGAATTTTAACATCTAATTTAAGTAAATGTTTTAATTTTCAACTTCATCATTTACAATTACAAATAGGGGGTCGGTGGAAGGCTGGTTAAACCGTTTGGTTTACGACCACTACGACCCGGGTTCGATCCCCGCATTGGACACTTTTTTCTGTTTAAAAAAAAATGCTCCAATGGCCCCCCGATTCTTGCAAAAGTCCAACCCCACCAGCGAGTGCAAGTAACCAAACGGGGCTCTGGCACATTTGTAAGTGCAAAGTCGAACTGCTTTCACATGTGTAGACATGTGGTGCGCTTACAGTAAAAAGCAGTCGCTAACTACCCACCATGATTATCATGGCCTGTACCACGTGTACTAGGGATAAGCAAAAAAAAAAAAAAAAACAATTACAAATTTTATTTAATTTCAAATTTATTTAGCAAAAATTTGAACCTTCGATCTGAATAAGTGTTTTGATTTTCAAATACCAACGCGGCTGGTGGAGTGGCGATCTATCGTAAATTATCATCGACATCTACGGCGGAAGTGTTCCAAGTTGCGATTACAGACGTAACTCGTGTCATTAAAACCAAGGGTGACATGTGCATGACTGAAGTTACTTGCTTCGCCGCTAATACTAGCTTCAAGTTTATACTCGGTGCTGTATATATTCATCCAGGAGCTAGTATGCAGGATATTGGAATGTTACTATGGCAAGGACTCGGTCCGTACATTCACAACAGCCAGTACGTGCCACCGTTCGTGCAAGTTGATTCTAGTATACCGATTCTTCTGTGTGGTGATTTTAACAAAAACGTAAAGCCTGACAACTCGTTTCTTAAATTCATGAAAAATACGTATAATCTTGATTGCGTATCAAACGTTTCTAAGTCAACTACGTTAAAAGGAACAACTATCGACTTGACTTTCGCAAGACACATTACAGCAGAAACACTTCCTTTCATTTCATATTTCTCCTATCATCGTCCTATCCTCAACAAAATCACTCAAATAGGAATTAGTTAAGTTTAAGTTTACATGTACAATGTTTTAGTATCAAACGTTTCTAAGTCAACTACATTAAAAGGAACAACTATCGACTTGACTTTCGCAAGACACATTACAGCAGAAACACTTCCTTTCATTTCATATTTCTCCTATCATCGTCCTATCCTCAACAAAATCACTCAAATAGGAATTAGTTAAGTTTAAGTTTACATGTACAATGTTTTAGTAAACAAAATATATTTCTATAGTTAAAATTTGTGCAATTCTTATTTTCATTCAATTCCTTGTTCCTATTGTGCAATTTAATTATATTCATATCAATAAATATTCTACCGTTGTCACGTAAAATCTTCGCCCGTAAAACCGACTTTACAGGCAACCATTGTTTTTTTTCTCTGAAGAATGTCTTAAGTCTCAAGATAAATGACGACACACACACATTTATTTTTCTTCCAAAAAACATTTTTCCTTTCTATGATTACGAAATATGATATTCTAATTTCAATATATTTTATATCTCATTAATCTACATTGACAGAGGGAACTTTGAGAAAGTGAAAATTTTTGAAGTCGTTAGTTTTTTTTTTTGAAGAATAAGAAGAAGACAGAGGGAATTTTCTGTTCACACTTGGTTATCTAGTGTGTCTTCAATAAAGGTCACTTATCACACAATATCTTTCAGAATTATTGTCTGAATCTCGATATATGCTAAAAAGTACAACTTTCTTAAATTTTGTCCATGAGTTTTTTTTTTCTTTTTATAAAATAGGGCCGAAATTTTTACTTGTTTCGCCTTAGTGAAAATTCAAATTATAATTGTCAGTTATCTTATCCTTCTTTAATCCCGCTTTCCATATATAGAATAAAGTACGTGCAAGTTCAGAAATTATTGAAAAATTCATTAATAGCTAACTCTTATTTATTGGGAAAAGTCAGCTTTCGAACAATACGAAGCTCTTCTACTGGCTTCAAGTGAAGAAACACAGAATTTTTGTTAAAAAAAAAAAAACGAAAGAGCTCGATTTTTCCAATAAATAATATACCTATTCGAAATTCGAAAGATATTTGATATACAATGACCTTTATTGAAGACACACGAAATAACCAAGGGTAAACAAAATTGTCTCTGTCTCTTTAAAAAAAAAGATAACATCAAAGACTTTCAAATTTATTTTTTTTTTTCATGAGTGTTTGTACAAAAGGACACTGAAACCGATGTAGAGCATGAATGTCTAAAGAAGGGCGCTGGAAAAAAATGTATGGATTTCCTAAAAGAGAAAAATAACTGAAAATTGGTATTCGAATATTTCTTGTTAGCTACCGCTTACATAAGATACCTATTGTTACCTTTTTTTATTAATTTCTCTGAATAACTATTAACAATTTTACTCAATATAAGTATATACAATTTATTAAAATTAAAGATACTTCGGCCAGTAATTTTATTTATTATACTGGCTGAAGTATCTTTAATTTGAAGAACTATGAATGCCATCCAGGCAGCCTCTATCTTTATGATAAGTATATACAAGTCCCTTTATATAACGAATTTTTATTCATAAATTGTGTTCAAATGATTTTACTTCAGTGTCTTATTAGACTAATCCATCTAAACTCCTACTTATTTTATTTTATTTATTAACCAGGCGCGTTAGTGAAATATTTGCGCCTAATATAGAGGAAACAGACAACAAATTAGAACATAGAATTAAATATTAACAAAACTCCAACAATGGAAGAATTCTAAAATCAATCATTATACTTACAATGCCTTGTTGTGTGGATTCCAGAATCTACGGCTTCTACGACGAGTGCAAGAGAAGGTACAGCATCAAGTTGTGGAAGATCTTCACTGATTGCTTCAACTGCCTGCCCATAGGTAAGTGACTATATTATTCCTCTAAAACTTATCAAAACTTATAGAAAACATATGTACATATCCTATTTCAAAGAAAATGTTACTTTTCCCTTCAAAATATATGTTAAAACTAAGCTACAACATCAGTTTTAGCCTAGTTTTAGACCCCTTTAGGGTCTACTTTGAAGAACGAGGTGATATTTCTTTTGATAGTTCAATATCCTCCCGGCCAAACCTCCATTTACATATTTACACACACATAACCTATATTATCATAATTCTTATAAATCTGAACTTCTCGTGAAATTCCTCCTACAAGCACCAAAGAGATCGTTGTCAAGTCAATCATTTTCAGATTTCGATAAGATTATTGTTTACAGAAAACTTCTTTAAAATATATATATTCTATATTCAGTTACGAGCGTCATCATCTCTGTCACCGTTTGCTTTTTTTTTTTTTTTTTTGGAATGGCGCTCTCCTATTGGTTGGCTACGACACGTGGCTACGATGGCGCCGCCACTACGCGAGACACTTTGTTTTTGACTTTGCCCCCCCACTCGCTTTTTGGTGTTTGTAACTATTGTGTTGGAGCGGGTCGCTCCTTAAATAAATGCATATATTAGTTAATAACTAAATGGAATCCTCTCTTTCTTTTTCCCAGTAAGAGACGCCTACGGAAGCCAACAGTACATAGACAGAAAAAGCACATAGGCTATAGTTATTAACTAATATATTCATTTATTTAAGGCGCCAATTTATAATTGTAACAAATAGTATTTGAATCAAAACATTCAATCGGGTAAAACACGGGCGTTGCCCGGGTCATTCGGCTAGTATTATATAAGAGAGAGACCGATAATAAGAAAATAGTGAAATACCGATGTAGAAATGTCTCCACTAATGTCGCCATTCATCACCCTCCTCAAATTAAGTTAGGTACTGTACATTTCTCAATGGCTGATTGATGGATGAGGCTATTTCATAGATAATGCCATCGTATCTTTGTTTCTTTGCTTTTTTACAGCATCACTTCCACCCCTATATATGTACCTTCATCCTTCCGACATCCATGATCCCACATAATGACCAACAACCTCGTTGTCACAACCATGTCTCTCGGTTACGTTAGTGTGATACAGCTAGTAAATGGTGACATTTAAACTATAGTAGACAAGAAAGTATACAAGAATACAAGAAGTAGATATGAAGAACCCAGATTTTAATAATATAAGAAGTGGATCAAAAGTCTACATGAAATATATCAGAAATATATAAAAATACATGAAATATCAGAAAGTGGGGATGCAATAAAGAAGCGCTTTTCGTAGACGCATTACTTTCTAATCTATTTTTATGCAAATATTCCAATGGAAACTATACAAGAAATAGACACGAAGTATATAAGAATTATCCGATAAGTATAAAATTACCACACGAAGTATACAGGAGCTAGAGAAGAATAATAGAAGAATTAGACAAGTATACAAGAAATAGACACGATAAATATGCAGGATTTTAGCCAAGAAGTGAAATAATACTATAATAAGTAAACTAGAATTGAACCAGAAGTGCACAAAAGTATATTAAAGAGATAGACAAAACGTATATAAGGCGTACATGAAATAGACAAGAAATCCAGGCGACGCAAAACAAGAATAAATACCCGATGTTTTTACTTTCCAACATAGTATGTATGTATATATAGTAGTAACGGGAAAGTGCGAAAGGGTTCAGAGGTGATCCTTCCACTGTCATGAGATGCAGTCCCTTGCGAGATGCCTTTGATGTTTAATGTGTGGCACCAATACCCCCTATGAAACGTCACAAAAAGCCAAAATACGATACTATGTGCGTTTTGGATACCTGAAGCCAAGAGACGTAGCTCCTTAGTAAGAACTGACAGTTTGTTTCCTAGATGGGAGAACTCTGATTTCAAACCAAGTGCAGAAATGGCTCTCTATATCCTTGGTCGGCAACTTATCTTAAATAGACAACTTTGGTCACCAACCTGTGTTTTGGTTCTACTTTTACACAGGGCATAAATCCCATCGTGAAATGTTGAGGGTTACATGATGACAATTGAGTGCCGAACTCAGTGTCGACACTCCCTGATTATAATGGAATTTATCATGTTAGCTATTTATGTTTAAATACACATTTCCATTCATTATATTTTATTTGACATATCGGACATATATCGATATCCCAGGTTGGGATACTTTCACCCAAATACATTTTATCAACCTATATACAATTCATTTTATATACAATCCAATAACAGGACTAAAAACAAAATTAAAACTGAAAGGTTGGTTTTCTCAAACACAAAATACCATTTAAAATGAATTTACAAAAAATATTGAATTTAACATAGAGGTCTTTGTTATATACAAATTCGCACATTTCTTCGATGAGATAAAGATGATTATTTCTGTAGCTGTGAAAGATTGGACATTCTATTAATAAATGTATCGAGTTTTAGTTTTCTTTTCCACAGAAGCAGCTAGTATCATTCATTTCAATTGAGACATTTTTCCAGGGAAAAAAAAGATTTTTTTTAAATGTCTCTCGCTTTATTTCTAATGCTCTTCTACCAAACAAAGCTATTTATCGGAAAATGGAGAAAAGGGAAAGTTTCTAGTTGAGGTAGAAATCTTCTCAAACAAACCAAATTACCATAGTAACAAGTCATTGAAAGGAAACCATCAAGCTGGAGACCCTATGTAGGAATGTGACATGTGTCCAGCGGCCCTTATTGAAGGAACCATCTTCTGCATGCACGGAGGATTGTCCCCCCAGCTAACCAGTCTAGACCAGGTAAGACATGCTCACTGTGGGTATAACATACTGCATCACAATAGGTATTGATAATCACGGTGGCTAAAAGTTTGAATTGATATAATTACGCCATATATATATACACACGAAGAAGCTTCTCGGCCTTTTGGCTAAAATCAAACACTGGTAGAAGCTATCTGATATTGTATTTACAAATTTCCAGAGTTCCGTTTGATTACTGGACTCACTAATGTCATGTATTCAATGCTGTATCTATATACAGATTTTCATATAAGTATATATAAGGTGTATAATGTTGTATTTCATATAAGTATATATGTGTAGTAAATACACTATAATATGTCCCGAAGGAGGCACCACTCTTTAAAAATGCATTTTGTTCATGACCCCAGTGTAAAATGTAAAGAGGACTACTATAAAGGAGATGAGCCACAATATCAGTTTAGAAACCTTAAGGCAAATAGGTCAGCTTTGTCTGAGTTTTCCAGAATTGGAGTTGGGGCTCATTTTCTATCATTAGTATTGGGATAATAAACAAATTGTGTGAATTGTCTTAATGCATATAAAAGGGGGAATATGCCTTCTTTAATAGATGATTATATTGTATTTTGGCCTGAAAATCTGCTCTGCTACTTCATTAGCTTGAACAAATTTTTGAAAATTTCGACAGATTTCATAACTCCTCTCTTGGGATGTTATGAGATCGAAGTCGCCCCTGTACTGATGAGGGTCTAAGTCCGAAACCATGGAATTCAGGTTGGCTTTTGCCTGGATTTGCTAAACCTGGTGTTGTGGTGAGTGCCAAAGTCGGAAACCTTGGTACATAGGTTGGCTTTTGCCTGGATTTGCCAAAACTGATGTTGTGGCTCATTCCTTATCACCACTTTTACGATTTTTACTGAGGTGATAAACAAAATGCATTGTTTTAATGCATATTCAGAGGGAAAGGTGCCTCTTCCGGTACATACTTGTATATATATATAATTCGAACAAACAATTTTCTAATGCCCTTACTCCAATGATAAATTAATGGGAGGGCATGTTTCATCAGTGGTGAACCTTCCAAGCAATTTCGCCAGTTTAATCTACTATACCGCTGTTATATTGAATTTTCCCCTGTTCCTTTCATACTGATACAGAAGCTAGACTATTGGAAAGGGTATTTTAAAAGAACTATAGACATAAGCTTTGAGGAAATTAGAAATACATATAATGATAAATATATAATATGCTTAGAGCATTGCTCTTCCGCAAATTGCAAGTGTTGTGTTATGAAACACAATATTAATAGGATGCATTGAGCGTTTTTGAAGAAGAATTCTCAATTTATAAGTCAATAATACCTAATATATCGTTTTAATAATAATAAGAACTTGTGAAACAATAATTCCATTCAAACATAGCTTGACGGAACTCCTTCCTACCACGCACAGAAGTAATGCAGAGATGTCCATTACTCGGACTACAGTAAGTATATGGGAGCCGCCGAGCTGTGCGTGCTACCCCAGCCTTCAATAAAGAATTGATTGATGTCCACTGGACGTAAGTGTCATCTCGCTCTTCATGGACCTCCCGCACGCCACGGCTGCTATTCCTGAACAATTAGGAAAGTAGTTCCTCGGTTGTATATGGGAACAGCAGTGTCTATATGTATGGGGACCTTCTATAATCATTAGTGTTGAACATGCGACCTAGGTAGGTCTATCGTGACCCACAGAAGTACATCGCGACCTAGGTAGGTCTATCGTGGCCCACAGAAGTACATCGCGACCTAGGTAGGTCTATCGTGGCCCACAGAAGTACATCGTGAACTATCATTATCCACAGAAGTACATCGCCACTTAGGTAGGTCTTTCGTGACCCACGGAAGTACATCGCGACCTAGGTAGGTCTATTGTGACCCACAGAAGTACATCGTGAACTATCTATCGTGACCCACAGAAGTACATCGCGACCTAGGTAGGTCTATCGTGACCCACAGAAGTACATCGTGAACTATCTATTGTGACCCACAGAAGTACATCGCGACCTAGGTAGGTCTATTGTGACCCACAGAAGTACATCGTGAACTATCTATCGTGGCCCACAGAAGTACATCGCGACCTAAGTAGGTCTATCGTGACCCACAGAAGTACATCGTGAACTATCTATCGTGACCCACAGAAGTACATCGTGACCTAGTTAGGTCTATCGTGACCCACAGAAGTACATCGTGAACTATCTATCGTGACCCACAGAAGTACATCGCGACCTAGGTAGGTCTATTGTGACCCACAGAAGTACATCGTGAACTATCTATCGTGACCCACAGAAGTACATCGCGACCTAGGTAGGTCTATCGTGACCCACAGAAGTACATCGTGAACTATCTATCGTGACCCACAGAAGTACATCGCGACCTAGTTAGGTCTATCGTGACCCACAGAAGTACATCGTGAACTATCTATCGTGACCCACAGAAGTACATCGCGACCTAGTTAGGTCTATCGTGACCCACAGAAGTACATCGCGACCAAGTTAGGTCTATCGTGACCCACAGGAGTACATCGTGAACTATCTATCGTGACCCACAGAAGTACATCGCGACCTAGTTAGGTCTATCGTGACCCACAGAAGTACATCGTGAACTATCTATCGTGACCCACAGAAGTACATCGCGACCTAGTTAGGTCTATCGTGACCCACAGAAGTACATCGCGACCAAGTTAGGTCTATCGTGACCCACAGAAGTACATCGTGAACTATCGTGACCCACAGAAGTACATCGCGACCTAGTTAGGTCTATCGTGACCCACAGAAGTACATCGTGAACTATTTATCGTGACCCACAGAAGTACATCGCGACCTAGTTAGGTCTATCGTGACCCACAGAAGTACATCGTGAACTATCTATCGTGACCCACAGAAGTACATCGCGACCTAGTTAGGTCTATCGTGACCCACAGAAGTACATCGTGAACTATCTATCGTGACCCACAGAAGTACATCGTGAACTATTTATCGTGACCCACAGAAGTACATCGCGACCTAGTTAGGTCTATCGTGACCCACAGAAGTATGTCGCGACCAAGTTAGGTCTATCGTGACCCACAGAAGTACATCGTGAACTATCGTGACCCACAGAAGTACATCGTGAACTATCTATCGTGACCCACAGAAGTACATCGTGAACTATTTATCGTGACCCACAGAAGTACATCGCTACCTAGTTAGGTCTATCGTGACCCACAGAAGTATATCGTGAACTATCTATCGTGACCCACAGAAGTACATCGCGACCTAGTTAGGTTTATCGTGACCCACAGAAGTACATCGCGACCAAGTTAGGTCTATCGTGACCCACAGAAGTACATCGTGAACTATTTATCGTGACCCACAGAAATACATCGCGACCTAGTTAGGTCTATCGTGACCCACAGAAGTACATCGCGACCTAGTTAGGTCTATCGTGACCCACAGAAGTACATCGTGAACTATCTATCGTGACCCACAGAAGTACATCGCGACCTAGTTAGGTCTATCGTGACCCACAGAAGTACATCGTGAACTATCTATCGTGACCCACAGGAGTACATCGCGACCTAGTTAGGTCTATCGTGACCCACAGAAGTACATCGTGAACTATCTATCGTGACCCACAGGAGTACATCGCGACCTAGTTAGGTCTATCGTGACCCACAGAAGTACATCGTGAACAATCGTGACCCACAGAAGTACATCGCGACCTAGTTAGGTCTATCGTGACCCACAGAAGTACATCGTGACCTATCTATCGTGACCCACAGAAGTACATCGTGAACTATCGTGACCCACAGAAGTACATCGCGACCTAGTTAGGTCTATCGTGACCCACAGATGTACATGAGACCTAGTTAGGTCTATCGTGACCCACAGATGTACATCGCGACCTAGTTAGGTCTATCGTGACCCACAGGAGTACATCGTGAACTATCTATCGTGACCCACAGGAGTACATCGCGACTATCTATTATGACCCACGGAATTCTATAATATTCCCACGAGTCTATTGTGTGACCTAAGTCAAAGCATGTCTAACGGTATGTTTCCGTGTGTGTCCAGCTAAGCCAGATCACAAGACCAGTGGATATCCCCGACAAAGGTCTGCTCTGTGATCTGCTATGGGCCGACCCTGATGAGGTAGTGTTCCTATTTAACCCTTCCCTATCTTTGTACTACCCTTAATGTGGTAATCACACACTAGATTGACTTTAAAAGAACATACATTAGCGAAATCCAAGCCTATGTATGCACACGAAGAGTATTAAAAATTACTTATTAATAACAAAAAAAAATATTTAGAATCCCAAATAAAGCGCAATAGATCACATTCAATCAAGTTAGGAATACCTCATGACATTACAACATCGACAAAGTCCTGATCATGCTTTTTAAAAATGCCGATATAAACCCGGCACATCCGGAATTGAAATATACATTTTTCTTCAAAGTATACCATTATATTATAATCGCACCAATCTTTCATTTCCGGCCTTTTTAAAACTTGTAAAAATGTTCTGAACTCTTTAAATTACATAATTTCAGCATAGAAAATATTGCTTTTATTGCAGACAATTGACAAGCTTTTTTAAACGAGCATGGATCTTCGACAGTTTATTAAAACTAAATGTAAAACTTATATTTATCTGAAATTTACTCTTGGTGCACCTTAAATCTAGATGGAATAAATTGTGATAAAGTGAATAAATTTTTCTTACATAAATTCAACCTGGAACCTAAGCGGACCTTTTAAAGATTCCAAATGCAATAATTAAAGAAAAAAAATCGTTGAAGTGATGTCTATTTGAAAAGACATTATTTGCTCATATTAAATAGATGAAAATATTTTCTGGAATATTAAAGTTTTTAATATTGTATATAGAATTTATTAACTTTGGTTAACCTATAATTTAATAATGGAGCATATCCTCTTCCATTCCCATAAAACAACAATGGAAACTATATATACAAGAAAAAGGCTTCTTCTTATTGTGTAACTGAAAGTTGCTGATGTCTTACGTCATCTTTTGAAATAAATTTATTGGAATAAATGGAATTAATATTAATAAATTGGAATTATGAAATAAATTTTCGTTAATTTTTAATTATTCGAGAAATGGCCAAATACCCATTCTTCATTATCAAGAAAAGCTAAGCACCTTATCCCAGTACAATTTCACATTTGTACTATTTTTTCATGATACATTAGCGTGCAAACTGTTATGAGAATTCGAAAATATTTTAGACGCGTATGATTCTTTTTTTTTTAAATCAAGCAATTTTCTACTGCCCTTACTGCAATGTAAAATTAATGGGAGGGCCTGTCTCCTCAGTGGTGCACCCTCCCAGCGGTTTAGCCAGTTTAATGTATATTCATATATTAATTCATATATGTATATGTAGTAATCCAGATGTGGAATGTACTGGGCAGTCGTGGTCGTGGGTGTGTGATGGGATTCCCGCACTAGGACAGCCAGAGACAGAGGCAGGTCTAGATGGTAACTCCAAGAAGGTAGAGGTAGACCACGGACGAAGGCAAGTCGGACCACGGGCGTCACGGATGCCCAAAGCCTACATCGCGGATAGAAGGGGGGTGAGAGATCCCACTGACCGTATAACGGCGTCGCTCTGAAAACAACTGCTTTGTCTAAATTCTGGGCGTTTATATACTGGACGCCCGCATATGTGGTGATTCCTGATTGGCTACTGTAATCACGCCACTTTATGGCGCCGGGTTGTTTTCGTCTGGCCTTTGTCGTCTGGTCTACCTCCTTCTTTGTTTTATTTGTCACTTCCATTGTTCGATACATATTTTTATATATAGATATGGGGTTATATAATTAATATCAGAAGAAGGTTGTGAACTATCTAACTCAAAATATACTACCTATATACAAAAGTTATATATTTTATTCATACTTCTTCTTTTCTAAAAATATTAATTCGAATTTTATCTCACTCTACTGAGAGAGAAGAGAGAATGCAGTTTTGGGTCAATCATTTAAGATTTAATATGAATATGGGAAAAATCAGCTTCCTCTTTTGTGTTATATATAGCCAATATTTGTATAGCTAATTCCTTCCTGAATTATTAAGTGTGGATCTAATGGATAGAAAATATATTTAAAAGTATTTACTAACACCACTTTTGTTTTGGATTAATATGCGGGTTTAACGTGGAATTTAATATACTGTGGTTACTTCCTTTACCTCAGTAAACCCGGGTTACTTATGTATTTAATTGATACAACACATTTGCATATAAACATGTATAAAAGCATTAAAGAATACTGACGAATATTTTAAACAATTCAGAGCGAGAAGCGTGATATACTTTAAGAAATTATTTGTATAAATTAAAACTAAAAGGGTAAAATTAGTTGAGTAAATTTAATTTTAAGAATAATGAAAAATGTCATTTTTGCAGGCTGGTTTGTAATTAAATTATAAATGAATATTTTTAGCCTTTTATATATCGTTTTATTATGACGTTGAAATGAATTAAGAATAAAAGTTAAAGATATTAATTTATAATTATAAAAATGATGGCTATTACAAATCAAGCAAGAAGTCAATTATTACTGTTTTTTCCTTCAAGTTCATATATTAGAATTCGGAAATTGCCTATACGGTAGCCAAAAGGCTATTTGTAGATTGGTGTGGCCTTATCAATATTAAATAGCGTTATTTTCATGTTTATTATAGAGGAGCAGAAATAATCGATTGAATGAACCAATTAGATGTTTTCCTATCTTAATGGTAATGCTCTTTTTTTAGGTATATTGAATGTTTTATGGAGTGTTCCACCCTTTAAAAAGTGAGGCTCTTATTTGTCCTCAATATTAACTAGCGTTATTTTCATGTATTTTATAGAAGAGCAGAATAATTCGATTGAATTAGCTAATTAGATGTTTTTTCTACCTTAATGGTAATGCTCTTTAGGTATATTGAATGTTTCTTGAATGTTCCACTTTTTGAAGAGTGAGATTTTCATTTGCCATCATTATTGGATAGCTTTATTTTCATGTATGTGAGAGAGGGGCAGAAAGAATCGATTGAATTAGCCAATTAGATGTTTTTTATACTTTAATGGTAATGCTCTCTAGGTATATTGAATGTTTCTTGAATGTTCCACTTTATAAAGAGTGATATTTTCATTTGCCATCATTATTGAATAGCGTTATTTTCATGTATGTGAAAGAGGAGCAGAAAGAATCGATTGAATTAGCCAATTAGATGTTTTTTATACTTTAATGGTAATGCTCTTTAGGTATATTGAATGTTTTATATATTTAAATCTCCTAAATATCAATTAAACCAGAGACTTTTATTGACTTGTTAAATAAATATTGAATGTTTCTTGAAATGTTACACTCTTAAAAAGTGGGGCTTTTATTTGTCTTCAAAAATTAGATGATCCTCTTCCAAAGTTCTACAGCATAGAAAACATGAACCTGACATGCTGAAGAGGAATATGATTGAGGGCGAACGGACTAATGCTTTCAATCAACTTGGACGTTGCGATAGCACTATAACAGGACTTCTTGGACGACGTATATTCCTGTCGTACAACGTGGATCATCGCCAGACAATGACAGGCATTGAAGCGAAGAAACAGAACATCCATCTTGTTCTCTTGAATCCCTTCGCACCATGCTCTTATTTGAGAAATAATCACGATGCCTTTGCATTCTGCAAGTTGTCCAAATGGTGATAGATCTTTTTGCCGAGATTTCCGTTGCAAATATTCAATCGTTACTACTTCCATCAAAGCATTCTGACAAACAGAAATAATCATTTTAAAACAACGAAATCCACCAGTTTGTTTCCCTTGTTGAAAAAGAACTAAGGCAAGTTGATAAAAACTTATTCCAAATTGGATATCATCTGGACCAAAGACTTCTGCTAAAAGAAAGATATGATTAGCAAAATCTTGGGCAGCATTTTCATATTGTTCAAAAGCCCAGCTAAAAGCTCCTCTGGCATTGCAAATGAGAGCCATTTTCATCAGATCGACAGAATGGTCTCTTTCAGCCAACCATTGGGCGTGCGTTAGGGCATTTGCAGCTTGAGTCATCTGACCAATGCCCAGGTAAACGACAACTATTCCACACAGGGACTCAACCAGATTAGAACTATCGCTTCCGTAGACTTCGGTTGCCAGTTTAATACTAGTAAGAGCTGCTGGAAGGGCTTCCAGGAATTTTCCTTGAGCTGCACATATTTGAGATTTCAATATGGAGATATTTAGCAGTCGTTCTTTTTCTTGGAGGCGTTTTTCCAGGGCGCGTCGCTTCTGACGACCTTCGGGTAAGAAAGCCATTGGAAGTCGTAAACTGTGGTAGGAAGGACATAAGTCCTGGTGAATACTTCTGTAGTCCCAGGTCTTGTGATTCTCCCCACAGTAGTGTGTGACTTGACATCCTGGGCATGTTACCTTTCCAGGCCTACCGCATAGTTCGCATAGTTTTTTCATCTTACCAGGGAAAGTTTAGTTTCTACAAACTCTATACTCTTCCTTTTATATATATATAGTTTATTGTTGTTGTTTCCTAGACTCATTGAAAGACCCATAGGCTGATTATAAGTAGAATTTTAAAGTCAACATAGTGTGAATAGAAAGTGTTACACCCAGAGAGAACTAGTAGATTATAATAAAACTAGGCATGAATGTACAGAATACTAGATAGACAAAATGATTAAAAACAAAAATGTTACCCGCACTTAACAAATTTTTAACATTTTGCTTTCAAAAGTATTCATACATTTTAGGCCAAAGGAAGTTAATTTAACCCAAATTTCATGTTTTTTTCTTTAACTCCTTCAACATGTAACACTTTCTAATTCCACTAGTATATATATTTTTCGTTCAGAAGTATACAAGTATATATCGTAGTTATAGTTTTTTATGATGCATTAGCGCGTCATCTGTTATTAAAATTCGAAACTATTATAGACGCGTATGATTCCTTTAAAAATTTAACAATTTCTACTGCCCTTACTGCAATGGAAAAATTAATGGGAGGGCCTGGCTCATTAATGGTGAAACCTCCCAGCGGTTTTATTTATTTAATTTTTCCATTACAGTAAGGGCAGTAGAAATTGTTTAATTTTTAAAAGAATCATACGCATCTATAATAGTTTCGAATAGTTTTTTAAAGAAAAATCCATCAAATGGTACATTTAAACTCTCTAAAGGCAACAAAACATGTAGGGCGTTGAGATACCCTCAACCACGAATGGAATTGATAGAGTTTCACGGTTAGCCGGGGTGTTATCAGCGAAGAAAACAGATGTTTCATTAAAATACCAACCAAACGGAAACTGAATTGAATAGGCCATTTATGCTAAGACGTGAGAGCTTATATAAAAGATTCATTGAAGGACATCTTGAAGACACTAGAGAACGTTCTACATCAGCTGAAGAGACATGTCAAGACGACAACTAACAACCATCAGTTAGACACTTTGTATCGCATGTCTAAGGGGACGCCTGATTGAGAAAGAACGCCAGTCTTAGGAATGCCTGAAATAATAACAATTTAAATATTTGAAAAGTAGACAATAAGTAGTAAATCTATAATAGATATTAAATGTCTAAGGTGAAGTCAGCACAAGTTGCGTGAGCCTTCTAAATGTTTTCATGACAGAATTACCATTAGAGGGCCATTTACATATGATTGATCACGGTATGGTAGTCCTGAAGTTTGGCCATGGCGATTCTATGATCAATTTTCTATAAATACCCTTTTAAATAGGTTTATCTCTCTGGGTCAAAGTCCTAAAAGTCCTAAGTGTCGAAATTCTTGGCGAAAAAAGAACTGTGTTGAATCGCTTAGTGAAAAAGCATATCACATGTATTTATTTGAATATATAGGCTCGATGATTTATGTGAGAGCATAAAATATGGAAGAAAAAAGGTTGTTACATCTTTGAAATGTTATTTAAAAACTTTGAGCACATTAAACAATCAATGTTTCTATGTAAAATCTATTTTAATTTTTTTTTTTTTCATTTAGTAGGGGCGTATCTCAGTGACTTTGAATAATCTAAATGGATTGTTGGTTGAAGCACAAAGATTAAGGATTGAAAAAAAAATTCTAATTCAACCTTAAAAAATCCCATCGTGGATCAGTATCAGCTTCAACGCTATAATCGCGATGGTATTAAGGAACTAATGCCAGAGTCCTGTTTGACTATTTACGCTCACCGGTGGGAGTTGGACTTTTGCAAGATTATAAGGGCTATTGAAGCCTTTTTTTCAGAAAAAAAAGTTTCCAAGTAGGATTCGATACGGGACGTGGCTGTCAAAAATCGACGCCAACCCCCTTCTATACCAATGGCTTATGGGTGAAACTCTCCCACTAATTTAATCCATAAGACCACTACAACTATTATGTTATCGTAAAGATAAAGGCTACCTAGCCGGGATTAATAGTCTTTAAAATTAAAGATACTTCGCCCAGTATATTTTATAATTTTATAATTGGGTTGAATAATTTTCTTATCGTTATAGGAAATAGAAAAGAGACAAATAGAGTTGGAAAATTAAAAGAAATAACCACTGCTACAATAATCCATGGTGTGTTCAATAAGAAGAAAAAAAAAAGAGAATAGACACGATATCCCCAAATGTCAGCCATATTGGCAAATAAAACAACTGAACAGAATAGGTAAACATAACCACTATCCACTGCTCACCTTTAAGCCATTGGCAGAGAAGGGAGTTGGCGTCGATTTTTGATAGCCACGTCCTGTATTGATTCCTACATTGGACACTTATTTTATTAAAAACATCTACTGACCGAAGTATCTTTAATTTTAAGAACTTTATGTTGTCTGTTATAGCCGGTAGTTTATACACTATTGGAAATATTTGATCAACCTGTTCGAAACTACAGTTACAAAACTTCGTCCACCAATGTCAGGGTGTCGTGCCTCAACGGACTTGGAACATTTCAGCGTCATTAAAGTCACAAATATATATATATATAATCTATACATAAGTAAAACAGACTATATGATTATTATGACAATTTGGTAGATCAAATTGGTGAACCGATCTTGAGGGTGTACCACTGATGAGCCATATTTTGTTGATCATCTGTTCAGTGGGTTTGTTGGAATTTATCTTTAAAATACAATAGAATATAAGAAATCCTCCCATTGACAGTGATGATAATTTTACCTGAAGTCTGAGATGTAGCTATTCGATGTGCTCGAACTACAATGAAGATGACTACACCAAACCATAGAGTATATGATAAATCTAAATTTCATTATGAAGTGTATATTATGCTTAATCTTCTTTTTCTGGAGTTCTCATGAATACGTGTCTTTCTTTGGACAGTGTTTATGTTTACCAATTCTGCTCAGCTATTGGCCTGTTGTTTTATTTGACAATATGGCCGACCTTTGGAGATATTATATCAATTCTCATCCTTTCTCTTCTTATTGGATACACCACATCTTTTCTTCTTCCTTATTATCTCCGCTCAATCATATTAGAATATCAAGCTTGTAGAGCTTGTTGATGGTGTCTGCTGGGAATGAGTGGAGCTCATCAATGGATGAGTCAATACATCTTACAACACATCTTACACATCGACACATCTTATTGTAGCAGAACTTATTTCTTTTAGTTTATCCTAACTATTTGCCTCTTTTCCATTTCCTATAACGATAATAAATTATTCAACCTAATTATAAATATTACAAACTCCGCCTTTGCCGGTCCCAAGCCCGGATGAAAAAGGATGAGAGGGAGCAGTAACAAGCTCGCTAAAAAACCTGGGCTCAGCTGGCCCGGCTAATAGTACCCTGTAAGGGCTACTAATCCAGGGATACAAGATGAGCAGCGTTTGTATTCCTTGTTAGGAGCCGCTTCACATGGCGTCTGTTCCTCATGTCATAGGCGACCATTTATTTTGGCCTGCCACTGAGTAATGTTCCCAATCTTAATGATAAAGGCAGACGTATTCTACTTCATCTAATCATGATGGTTATCAACAGACATCATCAAAAGTCTCAAACTTTACAAGCTTGACACCCTAATATGATTGAGTGGAGATAAGAAAGAAGATAAATATTGCAATAATTGTATATAATTAAACCTATTGACGCGTACACAGTAAAACCTGTATCCACAGACTATTCAATGATGATTTCGACATCCTTTACTTATTCCAATATAATAAAGCTAGTACGCGCGGGCTATGATAATCATGGTATTTGATGGCCAATAATCTGTAGAGCAAGCTTAATACATATCTAAACAGAGCAAATGAAAACATTAAAACGCGAATGTTTCTTTCACTCATCAATCTTACTTCTACTGCTCTTATTGCGATGAAAAATATTGGAAGGGCTTGGCTCACCGGTGATGAATCCTCCCAGAGGTTTTGCCAATTTTTAATCTACTAGACCGCTTCTTTAGAGCTCCAATACTGTATTAAATAATTCTGCTTTTATATGCTACACTGAAGGGTGGAATCTCAGAACTTCATGAACCCTCTCAACGGGTATCGTTTAAAGATATAAAGACTATCTAAACCACAAGTTTCACTATATCCAGTATTATTTGAGTTTATTACATTTCACTACTCTCGGACAAGTAGGCTGACCATCCACCTATATGTCGACATTGAAGGAAGGTACGAAGTTCTCATCTAAAATAAACATTGAGGCCACTTTGCTGTAGACTCCATTTCTTTCTATAAAATGGTCCAAAAAATTATATTCAAATATCAAACAACAATCATCATTTTTTAGTTTATCGAGCCTTCAATAATGACAGAAATATGATTTTTTGTAACAATACTCTAAATTGATGTTGATTTATGTCCAGGACAAGAAATCTGAATTTATTGATGACAATACTCTAAAGTGATGTTGAAATTATGTTCAGGACAAGAAATCTGAATTTATTGATGACAATATTCTAAAGTGATGTTGAAATTATGTTCAGGACAAGAAATCTGAATTTATTGATAACAATATTCTAAAGTGATGTTGAAATTATGTTCAGGACAAGAAATCTGAATTTATTGATGACAATATTCTAAAGTGATGTTGAAATTATGTTCAGGACAAGAAATCTGAATTTATTGATAACAATATTCTAAAGTGATGTTGAAATTATGTTCAGGACAAGAAATCTGAATTTATTGATGACAATATTCTAAAGTGATGTTGAAATTATGTTCAGGACAAGAAATCTGAATTTATTGATGACAATATTCTAAAGTGATGTTGAAATTATGTTCAGGACAAGATATCTGAATTTATTGATGACAATATTCTAAAGTGATGTTGAAATTATGTTCAGGACAAGATATCTGAATTTATTGATGACAATATTCTAAAGTGATGTTGAAATTATGTTCAGGACAAGATATCTGAATTTATTGATGACAATATTCTAAAGTGATGTTGAAATTATGTTCAGGACAAGAAATCTGAATTTATTGATGACAATATTCTAAAGTGATGTTGAAATTATGTTCAGGACATCTCCGGTTGGAGATCCAACGACCGTGGAGTGTCCTACACCTTTGGCAGAGACGTCGTCCGCAACTTTCTGCACAAGCAAGGCTGCAGCCTCATCGTGAGAGCACACCAGGTATGTAATTGAGAATATACCTACCATCTTATAAATGTGTTAAATATTGAAGATTGATTTAATGCTTGATATCAGAGTATATATATATATTATATAATCTAAAATTCAAATATTTTATTTTTTTAAAACATGTATTTTACTTTCATCATTAACTATTATTTTATTTTTGACCATAGATTTAGAACATAACTTTTTAAATATTTGTTGTAAATATGTATAGTTGACCTACCTATTTTTCAATTCACGAATATAGGGGATTCATTTTATAAATTCTATATTACTGTGAAAACTAATTTTAGGTGTAAGTGTTGCTTCAAGTAATTCAAAATAAAAACTACTTGATGGGTAAATAATTATCTTTCCTATTTTTACGACTGCACCTCCAATTCTCTATCTTTTTTTCAACAACAAAACAAAATAAGCATAACATATACAGCAAATGAAAACACCAAGACGCGAATGTTTCTTTTACACCTCAATCAAACTTCTACTGTCCTTACTGTAATGAAAACACCATTGGGAGGGCTTAGCTCATCACTGGTGAATCCTCCCAGCGATTTCGCCAATTTAATCTACCAGACCGCATTTTTAGAACTCGTATACTGTATTGAATTATTCTGCAAATATATTCTGCACTGATGGGTGGACTCTCAGAAATGGTATTTAAGCAAACTATGAACATAATCTTTAAGGACATATTCTTTACTAATAAATATAAACTATTTAAATAGTTTATATGCAAGATTCTCACAAATTAATATAGCCTATTGTAAGAATATATTTGAGCCGAATAACAAAGTTCTTATAGCAATTTCTAATACAGTTCTCGATAGCGTCCTCTTGTTTACAGAACAGCAATATATTGCGCGCGATTCACAAGGTATACGTAAATATAGATCAATAATAATACAATATAATACGGCTTATGATTGTAAAACGACATTTGAAAATTATGCCGCATGTGTTTCTTTTGAACGAAAAACCGAAATTTATTTAAAGGAGAAATAACGATTATTTCTAACCTTAGAGATGAAGTATGAAAAGATGAATTGTGAAGAATAATATATATATTAACTTTATTAACATCATGAAACGCGATATCCCAAACTCAGGGATATTAGCGTCAATACATTAAACTGCATTACAGCAATTCGGCTATATACAATCCTGTTCAATTCATTATTTTACATAAATTAACTAAAGAAAATTGTCCAAAGAGAAAAACAAACAACAAAGCAAAAACACACAGAGCAAGCATCGCAGTTCTTTTTTTTTCTAAGATTCCTTCTCTTTTTTCCAATTCAAGAGAAAGTTGTATATGTATTTACAAAATTGATCAAAATTTTTATACTTTTCTTTTTTGTCTACAAATTCATCAAGCTGTCCAATACGACCAAATCTATTTTCCCTAAAATCCTGGAAAATTGGGCACTCCAGAAGTAGATGTCTCGCGTCTTGAATTTCACCTCCGCAGAAGCATCCTGGTTCCTTCACGGCGCCGATAGTTGCCAAAAATTTCCCAAAATTGCCATGATCTGTAATGAATTGGATATTATAAAAATTTGGACGGAAAAATCTTGGAATTCCTAATACGAAAAAGCTTCTGAAAATTTCATTAGTATTCTCAAAAATTTCATTCATTTTTGCATGTAAGAATGATTTGACTATACTTGGAGCATGGGGTTCGTAAGTAATTAGATCTTCAATGGACAGTTGAGCTAGATCAAATTTGATTATTCTGGATTCTATATAGTCTGTTAAGAGTGGAATTTTTGCCAAGCTATGCACACAGTTTGATGAAGTGGTTTTGTATGCTCTAACTGCCCATAAAATGATCTGGTACTGCATAGAGTTCAGTTTTTGTTTACTGCGATTGTTTAAATATTTGAACCAAATTTCAAAACCGTATGTAAGTACAGGCCTAATTATTGTTTTGAATAAAGTTAACCTCTTTTGAGTGTCTAAACCCCACATATTGCCACTTAGTGAACATAATAAATTTTTCATACGTCCTGCCTTACACAGAATATCATTAACATGCGGTGTAAAGTTAACTTTGTTTTTCCATTTGTGATTAGAAAATTTCATTCCCAGAATTTTTACTTGCTTGACCGGCATTATTATATTGTTATTAACCTTAATAGGTATTTTTTGTCTGTTATGTAGGTATAGCATATTAGTCTTCTCTGTACTGATCGTTAATTTATTTCTATTACACCATTGGATCACATAATTTAAGGTGTATTCACTTGCGGTTTTTAGTCCTTCAATAGTCTTATTCCAGCAAATTATTGTAACGTCGTCTGCATAACATATAATATCTGCATTCATTGAATCAAAATTTATCAACAAATCATTTAGCAAAATATTCCATAGAAGTGGAGATAAAGGTCCACCCTGTGGACATCCTTTAGTTAGTTTCTTATAAAAAGTTTCTGATTCGTATGTAAATTTCACCTCCCTTTCATTATTCAAATAAGATTTTATGATCCGTATTAAATCTGAAGGAACATCATCATTATCCATTCTTTTTATAATAGCAGGCCACCATGCATTGTCGAATGCACCCGCAATATCTATAGCTATCAAGGAAGTCAATTCTTTTTGTTTATGTTTCAATATAGTTTCTATAATTTTATCCATTCCAGTAATTGTTGATCTAGATTTCATAAAACCATGCTGCCTTGAGCTCATTAAATTATTCTCTAAATAATAGTTACTTAATTTATTTTTTATTATATTCTCAAATGTTTTAGATAGATTAGATGTCAATGATATAGTCTATAACTTTTGTTTATTTCATAATTCGTTTTGCCTGGTTTTGGAATTATTTTTAAGAATGATTTTTTCCATTCATCCGGATAATATCCCATTTCTATACATTTATTGAATAATTTATGCAGAATTGGGATTATTTTTATTTTAGCCTGTCTAATCATATTGTTACTAATGTAATCAGGGCCCGGTGCTTTTTTAATATTTGTTTTTAAAATTGTTTCCTCTATTTCCTTAGATTCGATATAAACACTACTTTTATTTTTATATTTAGGCGTATAATTTCTAATCAAAATATGATCATCTTTATCCAAACCTCCAATATCATCCTGAAATAGATCGTTCATTAAACTTTTTATTTTGTCGGTCTTTAAATGATCTGGTAAATTATCTATTAGTGGTAATCCTAAATTTCTATTTTTCGATCTCAATGACTTGAATATCCTGTAAGCATTACCAAATGAGTTATTTGAATGACTTTCTTCTATAAAAATTCTCCAACTCGCTCTTTTTGCCTTTTTACATTTATTTAAATATTTATTTCTCATTGATTTATAGGTCTCTTCAAGGACCTTTCCATGTCGGTAATACAAATTTCTAATATAGTGGAAATCGTTTTTCATTTTCTCCAGCTTCCCATCCCACCAGTAGGTATTTGTTTTATGATTTCCGCTTCTTGTCTTGACATTTAGTGACAGATAAGCTGCCTCTTTAATTATTTGTGTGAGAGTCTTTACAATGTTGTCAATATCTTTGATGTTTGACGCGTGGTTTATCATGGTGA
This sequence comes from Cordylochernes scorpioides, assembly GCA_030710605.1. Taxonomy (NCBI): domain Eukaryota; kingdom Metazoa; phylum Arthropoda; class Arachnida; order Pseudoscorpiones; family Chernetidae; genus Cordylochernes; species Cordylochernes scorpioides. The sequence continues at coordinate 28,431,248 of CP092865.1, read as the reverse complement.
TAATATTATCTACGTCTTGTATTGCTATTTTTTCGGGAAATGTTTTCCAATCAGCATCTTTTTCTATAAATTTCCATGTTGAGTTTTGAACTGTCCTTTGCCTGTTTAAATTGTGATAAATGTCAAAGGTTATTGCTACGTGATCTGAAATGTGCGTCAATATAGTCGTCTTCCAGTTTTGTACCAAACTTATTGATTTTTTGTTTGAAATCGTAAGATCTATAAAGCTAGAATTTCGGCAGGTGGGTATCTTAAGATTATGAATAAATAGGTTATGTTCATCTATGATGGAGTGGAATTTGAAACCATTGGAGTTTGTTGTCGGAACCAGACTGGGTGTCTAGAATTAAAGTCACCACATAGTATAATAGGTTGTTGATTGTAGGTCTCCAGAAGCTCTTGGATAAATTTTCGATGAGTGTCATTAAATCTATGTGGATGTATATAAAAGTTTGCGATAATAGTATTTGATTTTGCTGAATTTAAAGAAGTGGTTGTACAAAAGGAGTTTGTGAATTTATTGATTTTATTAAATTTTAAACTCTTATTCATAAAGATCGTTGCAGTGTAAATTTGTTCATCTGTCGTTGAGTGCACTATTTGAGATTCCAAATCGAAAATTACATCTCTATCAATCAGATAAGGTTCCTGTATTAGGATGATATCTGGTGGGTTGTCTTTTATAGAAGCTTGAAGCTCATTCAGTGCCAAGATACTTTTTCTTACATTTTGTTGTAAACATTTAATTCCTTTTCCCTGCATGATATTCAAACTAAATAAACAATAATCTTAGCTGCGAAATTTGCCTAATTGTCGGTTGGATGATATCTCGTTCGTTGGATAATTCTGTCTATCTGTATTTTGTATAGAGGACAGTCCGAGGAATTAGCTCTATGATTCGGCGAGTTTCTAAATTTAGGATGTTTTAGACAGTTATAACAATTGCAAATTTTTGAACAGTCATGAATTCCTTGCGCGCCGCATAATTTGCATATCTCGACGTTAGTACAATCGGCCAATTTATGGTTGGGATTAAATTGAAGGCATTTCTGACATTGTTTTACCAGAATCTTATCTTCCACAAAACAGCGTTCAAAGTCAGTATATAATTTATTATTCATATTTTTAAGGATCTGGTAAACCTTTGGAGAAACCCTAAGAACTATGTTGTGGTGGGGCGTGTTCGATTTCATGCTAAACAGAACATGGATATCATTTTCCATTTCGTTCAATTCAGGGTTCATACTGCAGATTGTTTTAGTAAAATTAGCGGTTTCTGTAAGTTTATTAACATTTTTGACTACTACTGTAGGATCTCTTGGTTTGGGGATAAAAATTTTGCTGATATTTGCGAGTTCCTCTGCCCTGCCTAACTCATCATTTAGAGATTCCATGTCTGATTCTGTAGGGGTCTTTATTATTACAGATTTCCTAGCATTTATAATTTTGTTAATCTTTATTTTTTTTCCTTCGTCCCTAAGCTTTTTAACTTTGCTTGATATAGTTTGATACATTTTTGTATTATCTTCCACATTTATAGGTGTTGCCACTATTGTGAACTCCTTATGTAAATTTTTTTTTTTTTTAATGTAATCTTGTGATGTTTCTGTACGAGCTACTTGAGCATATGTTGGAGTTGTTTTAACTAGTTCATCTTGGATCCCTTTCAGTTTTTGGTCCATAACATCTGTAATTGTTGTTTTCATTAGTTCCAATATATCTTGGTTGTTTATTTCTTTTAAAGTTGAAATACCATCCTTGGTTTGCCTAACCATAGTTGACAAAAATGTAATATCATTTTTAGTTAGATTTTTTTTATTTTGTTGAACTTTTTTTATCAAAATAGTAATAAATTTCATCCAACTTATCATTTAATGTTTGAATAATTATTTCCATATTCTATTTTTGCATATTTGTGCGAAAACAACAATTAAAAAGGCTTTCAAAAATGACTAAACTCTTAAACAGTGATTGCCAATTAAAAAAGGTTATAATATTTTTAATTAAACAATTTATAAAACTTTTATAAATTATACAATAAGTAAAATGAATATTTAAAACAATATTTACCGGAACTAGCGGAGCCTAGCGACGCACGTCCGGTCAGTTTCGCCTCCTGACTAGAATAATGATAAACGGAAAAATAAAGTTTCCAGGGATTTCCGTTTATCATTACTCTTCACAATCCATTCCTTCATACTTCATCCCTAAGGATAGGAATAGTCGTTATTTCTCCTTAAAATAAATTTCCTTTTTTCGTTCAAAAGAAACACATGCGGGATAATTTTCAAATAGATCATTAATGTAAAGATATTATGTATATATATATTTATCCACTACTAAAGTTACATATATTTATCTATTCTCCCGAACCATTTTTCATTATCGCGTTACATAGAGATAAATTTAATAATTTTTCATCAACTTTCAAGAAAGTCCACTCTTTTAAAAACGAAATACTTTGTTTTGAAAAAGGATTTTGACTATTAAAATTCTCAAAATAAAACGCAAATCTCAGGTTCTCAATTTAAGAATTAAAAGATTCAATACGATGTTATAAAATGCGTTGTATTTCTTTATTCTATATAAGAATCAAGAGTTAGAGCTAGTAGTTTTTCTATAGAGGCTTAAAACAATATATAAGGTTACAAAGACAAACAAAATCGAGGTTTAGTAACCTTATGTATTGTAATAGGTGCTTATGAAGAACTTTTGCGCTTTGAAACTTGTCCCGTGAATAGAACAATAAAACAGAATACGTTTTAACATCGAATATGTTAATTATTATTTAAATCAAAAATAAAAACTAAATATAATATGTGAAAAATAGTACAAATATGATATTGTACTGGGATAAAGTGCATAAGTTATGGAAAATAAAAAGGCATCTCCTTATCGTGCAAATGAAAGTTGCTGAATACCCATTCTTGATTAATCAATAAAATTAGCGTACACGGTTAGCTTTTCTTGATTAATCAAGAATGTTTTTTTTTTTTTGTCAATTCTGGAATAATTGAAATTCAACGAGAATAGTTGATATCTATTCCGATAGATGGCGAAGTCATCAGCAACTTTCAGTTGCACGATAAGGAGATGTATTTTTTTTTTCATAAATATAACATGTGTGTTTTTTCAATAAAATAATCCCTTGTATCAGTATTTAAGGTGAAACCATCAGGATATGTTTCTTTTTGAGAAATCATAAAGAAGCCTTATGATTCCACCTCAAATATTTTATATATATGAGTCTTTTGAAAATAGAGCAATCCATAAATAAATATTTAATCAAAAAGGCATATCTTGGATCAAATATCATTTATTTTACCAATATTTCAGTTGGCTAAACGCCAAACTTTATCAAGGTGTTTATATCAATAAGATCGGCATATAACACCTTGATAAAGTTTGGCGTTCAGCCAACTGAAATATTGGTAAAATAAATAATATTTTGATCCAATATATGCCTTTTTAATTAAATATATGAGTCTATTCTGAAAATAAACGCCAATTAATGACCGTATCTGCAATCTATCAGACTCAGATCGGTGGCACAATAACTTTGGTTAATTGGAGTTTCAGACTTGCCACAGTCCAGGAATTGTGTGTGACCTATAGAGATTAGAATATATTTAGGTCATGGTGGCTGAAGTAAGCATGCCAAGCAGGTAGAATATCAATAAGATCGGCCTTCATGTCAACACAGACGGGAGGGAGGATTGACCTTCTCAAGGAGATTGACACGCGACATTTGCATCAAATGTCGCGCAACTTTCTCTCTAAACCCACCATTCTACAAGGACAGGTGGAAAGTTCTATAAACCTATAAAACAACACGCTTTTTTTACAGACCTTGGCAACGATGACGTTGCTGGAGAGAACAATAGGTAGACAAAGATGATTACGCCATTCCTTTCTTCCTTAAAGACAAACATCCTGGAATTAGACAATTGGGAAACCTTGCGGAAATGAATTTGTACTCTACGATACAAATAAGTCTATTGATCTATCTATATTATATAATTATTTGCCACATATCTATCATTAGCAATCTCTTTGATAAAAATGCCTGAGTAGGACTTCAATGAAAGTATCAAGAACGCCAGACAGTCTTAAGACTTAGTCAAAAACTATTTTTCCCCAATAATCATTATCATTATATTCATTTAGATTAGATCATGAAAATTTTTGGCAACTATCGGCGCTGTAAAGGAACCGAAATGCTTCTGTGGAGGAGAAATTCAAGATTCGAAACATCTACTTCTGGAATGTCTAATTTTTCGGGATTATAGGGAAAGAAAATTTGGTGGCATCGGACAGCTACATGAATTGGTAGATGAGAAAAGAAGGTATAACTCTTTATGTGTATGTCTATTTGCATAATCTTCTGATTTATGAATAAATACATCAACTTTTCTTATATTTTTGAACATTATTTCTCGATTTGTTCCATGTTTTGTTTCCCGTGTTATTTTCCATTTATTGATTTTCAAATCTGATAGATTCCTTGTGTTTGTAGGTTGTCGAAGATGGTTACCAGTTCTTCCAGAAGAGACAGGTAAACACATTATAGAATATATATATATAAATAAACTATATATAATAATTTTTAAAGGGATTTTATAAACAATAGGAGCGGTTGAGGACTCTAGCTGCCATTGTGGCATTGAAACCCAGGACTCGAGACACCTACTGCTGGAACGTCCACTCTTCTTTAGCGCTAGACAACTGACAGTAAATAATGCTTTAGATCTATATCAATTTGTAAATACTAGAGATAATTATCACAGATTTAAACATTAAAAAATATATATTTATGATTATCTTTCTAACCTGGAAGGATCAGGTTCCTAATATATCTTATTGTTTCTCTTTATTTATATATTTATTTGTATAATTAATATATACAGTTATCAACAGCGTCATAATCAAGCAACAATTCTTAATTCTGTCACCGTTTGTTTTGTGAATGGAATAAATACCCAAATATGGCCATTTCTCATAACCATCGGTGGTTCAGTGGTAGAATGCTCGCCTGCCACGCGGGCGGCCCGAGTTCGATTCCCTGCCGATGCATTTTTTTTTTTTACAATTTTTAAAACTTATTTATATATTATACAATAATGAGATCCACGGCGCCAATTTATAATTGTAATGAATAGTATTTGAATAAAAACATTTAATCGGGTAAAACCCGGGCGTTGCCCGGGTCATTTGGCTAGTATGTTTATAACTGCTAATGTTTAAAAATGTAAATCGACGCAATTATCCCTAGCCGGGATATCGCGTTTTGTGTGTTGAAATAAATATAATATATATATATATATATATTAGCGCGTCATATGTATATGATAGTTTAAAATATTTTACCGCAATTTTTATATTTTTTATTCAGTTGGAAACTTTTCCGGGAGGTAATTGACATATGAAAATAAAGGTTACATATATTGTTAAAATGGTGGCAAAAACTATGCGCCATGTATTAACAGTCTTTGCAAACTATTAGGTCGGTAACAATGCCACAATAACAGCTTTAGAAAGTTCGGACCGCACACCTGCAGACCATGGTTTCATACTATGTCCCTATATAGTTCAGGACGGTCGTTGATTTAATGATATCCACAAATAATTCATAAAATCCATAGAATTTTGCAAAGAGACATTTACCAAGAAAAGTGATTTTAGCCAAATTCATTTCAGGTAAAAAAAATCTATATATCATATAATCAAATAGCGTAGTTTTTTCCCAGCAATTGAGTCGGGAGGGAATAATAATTATCCCGGTTGTTGTGTATAGTTGCCATATATCATCAATTATTTCCTTTATTAGAACTCGGCGACCTCTTATAGGAAAGAACACATTTTCCTTTGGCCTGAAGAAAGAAGTTTTAGAAAATTAAAACATATTTAACGCTACTTTTCTTATATAAAATTTATTTATAATACAGTCCTTATAATGTAATGAATAAATATTGAAAGAAGGAGTGATGGCTCATGAGAAGTAAACACTTCCAGCGGTTTCGCCATTTTATTCTCCAGACCACTTCACTATTGTATCGGACTGAATTACTTATATACCCTGTATTTGCTATTGAATACGATACCAATGATGAGCCATACCCTTCCTCTTTCTATTTTTATTCCTTTCAGGATAAGGGGGGCTGTATAGAAATAATTTTTATTCATATATTTTTTATAAGAAAAGCAGCGTTAAAAATATGTTTATATTTTCAGCGAAAGATAGCGCAAAGTTAATAATGATATTTTATAGAGGCTTTTCAATAAAAACTCGTCGAGTTCTAAGAATTGAATTTATTTTCATATTTACTGTGTGTTTAATATAATTTATATCTCTAAAGTACAGAAAATATTCAACCATGACATTTAGAGACAGAAACTACACTCATATGTTGGAATAGATTTCCGTTCAGTAGAATATTCTCACTCTTTCCTGGAAAGATAAAACACCATAGTAAGCATTTGTCGTTGATGTGTGGACAGCTGGTGACACTCTTCAGCGCCCCCAACTACTGCGGGGAGTTTGACAATGCTGGAGCTGTCATGACGGTGTCTGAGGACCTCACCTGCTGGTTCACCATTCTCAGGGTGAGTAGGGGGGTGAGTAAGGACACCTCGGGGTGAGTAAGGACACCTCGGGGTGAGTAGAGACCTCGGGGTTAGTAAGGACACCTCGGGGTTAGTAAGGACACCTCGGGGTGAGTAAGGACACCTCGGGGTTAGTAAGGACACCTCGGGGTTAGTAAGGACACCTCGGGGTTAGTAAGGACACCTCGGGGTTAGTAAGGACACCTCGGGGTGAGTAGAGACCTCGGGGTGAGTAGAGACCTCGGGGTGAGTAAGGACACCTCGGGGTGAGTAGAGACCTCGGGGTGAGTAGAGACCTCGGGGTGAGTAAGGACACCTCGGGGTGAGTAAGGACACCTCGGGGTGAGAAGAGACCTCGGGGTGAGTAAGGACACCTCGGGGTGAGTAAGGACACCTCGGGGTGAGTAAGGACACCTCGGGGTGAGTAGAGACCTCTGGGTGAGTAAGGACCTCGGGGTGAGTAAGGACACCTCGGGGTGAGTAAGGACACCTCGGGGTGAGTAAGGACACCTCGGGGTGAGTAAGGACACCTCGGGGTGAGAAGAGACCTCGGGGTGAGTAAGGACACCTCGGGGTGAGTAAGGACACCTCGGGGTGAGTAGAGACCTCGGGGTGAGTAAGGACCTCGGGGTGAGTAAGGACACCTCGGGGTGAGTAAGGACACCTCGGGGTGAGTAAGGACACCTCGGGGTGAGAAGAGACCTCGGGGTGAGTAAGGACACCTCGGGGTGAGTAAGGACACCTCGGGGTGAGTAGAGACCTCGGGGTGAGTAAGGACCTCGGGGTGAGTAAGGACACCTCGGGGTGAGTAAGGACACCTCGGGGTGAGTAAGGACACCTCGGGGTGAGTAGAGACCTCGGGGTGAGTAAGGACACCTCGGGGTGAGTAAGGACACCTCGGGGTGAGAAGAGACCTCGGGGTGAGTAAGGACACCTCGGGGTGAGTAAGGACACCTCGGGGTGAGTAGAGACCTCGGGGTTAGTAAGGACACCTCGGGGTGAGTAAGGACACCTCGGGGTGAGTAGAGACCTCGGGGTGAGTAAGGACACCTCGGGGTGAGTAAGGACACCTCGGGGTGAGTAGAGACCTCGGGGTGAGTAAGGACACCTCGGGGTGAGTAAGGACACCTCGGGGTGAGTAGAGACCTCGGGGTGAGTAAGGACACCTCGGGGTGAGTAAGGACACCTCGGGGTGAGTAGAGACCTCGGGGTGAGTAAGGACCTCGGGGTGAGTAAGGACACCTCGGGGTGAGTAAGGACACCTCGGGGTGAGTAGAGACCTCGGGGTGAGTAGAGACCTCGGGGTGAGTAAGGACACCTCGGGGTGAGTAGAGACCTCGGGGTGAGTAGAGACCTCGGGGTGAGTAGAGACCTCGGGGTGAGTAAGGACCTGGGGTGATTAGAGACCTCGGGGTGAGTAGGGACCTCGGGGTGATTAGAGACCTCGGGGTGAGTAAGGACCTCGGGGTGAGTAGGGTCCTCGGGGTGATTAGAGACCTCGGGGTGAGTAGAGACCTCGGGGTGAGTAGAGACCTCGGGGTGAGTAGAGACCTCGGGGTGAGTAAGGACCTCGGGGTGAGTAGGGTCCTCGGGGTGATTAGAGACCTCGGGGTGAGTAGAGACCTCGGGGTGAGTAGGGACCTCGGGGTGGGTAGAGACCTCGGGGTGATTAGAGACCTCGGGGTGAGTAGAGACCTCGGGGTGAGTAGGGACCTCGGGGTGAGTAAGGACCTCGGGGTGAGTAAGGACACCTCGGGGTGAGTAAGGACACCTCGGGTGAGTAAGGACACCTCGGGGTGAGTAGAGACCTCTGGGTGAGTAAGGACCTCGGGGTGAGTAAGGACACCTCGGGGTGAGTAAGGACACCTCGGGGTGAGTAAGGACACCTCGGGGTGAGTAAGGACACCTCGGGGTGAGTAAGGACACCTCGGGGTGAGAAGAGACCTCGGGGTGAGTAAGGACACCTCGGGGTGAGTAAGGACACCTCGGGGTGAGTAGAGACCTCGGGGTGAGTAAGGACCTCGGGGTGAGTAAGGACACCTCGGGGTGAGTAAGGACACCTCGGGGTGAGTAAGGACACCTCGGGGTGAGAAGAGACCTCGGGGTGAGTAAGGACACCTCGGGGTGAGTAAGGACACCTCGGGGTGAGTAGAGACCTCGGGGTGAGTAAGGACCTCGGGGTGAGTAAGGGACACCTCGGGGTGAGTAAGGACACCTCGGGGTGAGTAAGGACACCTCGGGGTGAGTAGAGACCTCGGGGTGAGTAAGGACACCTCGGGGTGAGTAAGGACACCTCGGGGTGAGAAGAGACCTCGGGGTGAGTAAGGACACCTCGGGGTGAGTAAGGACACCTCGGGGTGAGTAGAGACCTCGGGGTTAGTAAGGACACCTCGGGGTGAGTAAGGACACCTCGGGGTGAGTAGAGACCTCGGGGTGAGTAAGGACACCTCGGGGTGAGTAAGGACACCTCGGGGTGAGTAGAGACCTCGGGGTGAGTAAGGACACCTCGGGGTGAGTAAGGACACCTCGGGGTGAGTAGAGACCTCGGGGTGAGTAAGGACACCTCGGGGTGAGTAAGGACACCTCGGGGTGAGTAGAGACCTCGGGGTGAGTAAGGACCTCGGGGTGAGTAAGGACACCTCGGGGTGAGTAAGGGACACCTCGGGGTGAGTAGAGACCTCGGGGTGAGTAGAGACCTCGGGGTGAGTAAGGACACCTCGGGGTGAGTAGAGACCTCGGGGTGAGTAGAGACCTCGGGGTGAGTAGAGACCTCGGGGTGAGTAAGGGACCTGGGGTGATTAGAGACCTCGGGGTGAGTAGGGACCTCGGGGTGATTAGAGACCTCGGGGTGAGTAAGGACCTCGGGGTGAGTAGGGTCCTCGGGGTGATTAGAGACCTCGGGGTGAGTAGAGACCTCGGGGTGAGTAGAGACCTCGGGGTGAGTAGAGACCTCGGGGTGATTAGAGACCTCGGGGTGAGTAGAGACCTCGGGGTGAGTAGGGACCTCGGGGTGGGTAGAGACCTCGGGGTGATTAGAGACCTCGGGGTGAGTAGAGACCTCGGGGTGAGTAGGGACCTCGGGGTGAGTAAGGACCTCGGGGTGAGTAAGGACACCTCGGGGTGAGTAAGGACACCTCGGGGTTAGTAAGGACACCTCGGGGTGAGTAAGGACACCTCGGGGTGAGTATGGACCTCGGGGTTAGTAAGGACACCTCGGGGTGAGTAAGGACACCTCGGGTGAGTATGGACCTCGGGGTGAGTAAGGACACCTCGGGGTGAGTATGGACCTCGGGGTGAGTAAGGACCTCGGGGTGAGTAAGGACCCCTCGGGGTGAGTAAGGACACCTCGGGGTGAGTAGGGACCTCGGGGTGAGTAAGGACCTCGGGGTGAGTAAGGACCTCGGGGTGAGTAAGGACACCTCGGGGTGAGTAAGGACACCTCGGGGTGAGTAAGGACACCTCGGGGTGAGTATGGACCTCGGGGTGAGTAAGGACACCTCGGGGTGAGTAAGGACACCTCGGGGTGAGTATGGACCTCGGGGTGAGTAGGGACCTCGGGGTGAGTAAGGACACCTCGGGGTGAGTAAGGACCTCGGGGTGAGTAAGGACACCTCGGGGTGAGTAAGGACACCTCGGGGTGAGTATGGACCTCGGGGTGAGTATGGACCTCGGGGTGAGTAAGGACACCTCGGGGTGAGTAAGGACCTCGGGGTGAGTAAGGACACCTCGGGGTGAGTAAGGACACCTCGGGGTGAGTATGGACCTCGGGGTGAGTAAGGACACCTCGGGGTGAGTATGGACCTCGGGGTGAGTAAGGACACCTCGGGGTGAGTATGGACCTCGGGGTGAGTAAGGACCCCTCGGGGTGAGTAAGGACACCTCGGGGTGAGTAAGGACCTCGGGGTGAGTAAGGACACCTCGGGGTGAGTAAGGACACCTCGGGGTGAGTATGGACCTCGGGGTGAGTATGGACCTCGGGGTGAGTAAGGACACCTCGGGGTGAGTAAGGACCTCGGGGTGAGTAAGGACACCTCGGGGTGAGTAAGGACACCTCGGGGTGAGTAAGGACCTCGGGGTGAGTAAGGACACCTCGGGGTGAGTAAGGACACCTCGGGGTGAGTAAGGACCTCGGGGTGAGTAAGGACACCTCGGGGTGAGTAAGGACACCTCGGGGTGAGTATGGACCTCGGGGTGAGTAAGGACCCCTCGGGGTGAGTATGGACCTCGGGGTGAGTAAGGACACCTCGGGGTGAGTAAGGACCTCGGGGTGAGTAAGGACCTCGGGGTGAGTAAGGACACCTCGGGGTGAGTAAGGACCTCGGGGTGAGTAAGGACACCTCGGGGTGAGTAAGGACCTCGGGGTGAGTAAGGACCTCGGGGTGAGTAAGGACACCTCGGGGTTAGTAAGGACACCTCGGGGTGAGTAGAGACCTCGGGGTGAGTTTGGACCTCGGGGTGAGTATGGACACCTCGGGGTGAGTAAGGACACCTCGGGGTGAGTAAGGACCTCGGGGTGAGTAAGGACCTCGGGGTGAGTAAGGACCTCGGGGTGAGTAAGGGCCTCGGGGTGAGTAAGGACACCTCGGGGTGAGTAAGGACCTCGGGGTGAGTAAGGACACCTCGGGGTGAGTAAGGACCTCGGGGTGAGTAAGGACCTCGGGGTGAGTAAGGACACCTCGGGGTTAGTAAGGACACCTCGGGGTGAGTATGGACCTCGGGGTGAGTATGGACCTCGGGGTTAGTAAGGACACCTCGGGGTGAATAGGGACCTCGGGGTGGGTATGAGGGTGAGTAGGGACACCTCAGGGTGAGTAGGGACCGCGGGGTGAGTATGGACCTCGGGGTGAGTAGAGACCTCGGGGTGAGTATGGACCTCGGGGTGAGTATGGACCTCGGGGTGAGTAAGGACCCCTCGGAGTGAGTAAGGACCTCGGGGTGAATAGGGACCTCGGGGTGAGTAAGGACCTCGGGGTGAGTATGGACCTCGGGGTGAGTAAGGACCCCTCGGGGTGAGTAAGGACCTCGGGGTGAATAGGGACCTCGGGGTGGGTAGGAGGGTGAGTAGGGACCTCGGGGTGAGTAAGGACACCTCGGGGTGAGTAAGGACACCTCGGGGTGAGTAAGGACCTCGGGGTGAATAGGGACCTCGGGGTGGGTAGGAGGGTGAGTAGGGACCTCAGGATGAGTAGGGACCTCGGGGTGGGTAGAAGGGTGAGTGGGGACCTCAGGATGAGTAGGGACCTCGGGGTGGGTAGAAGGATGAGTAGGGACCTCAGGATGAGTAGGGACCTCAGGATGAGTATTGACTCTCCGTCGGAATCCCTTGGTTACTCGTTGAGGAAGGCTGCTTCAATATTTGCGCTCAAAGTTTGATTTGGACTTTAAATATATGGAAAAATTATGTTGGATCAAATATTCATCGATATCCTCCGATATATATTTATATAACAACATAAAGATGCGGGAGGAAGATAATTGATATACCTAGAGGGATATATCTCTTTCTTTAATTATACATCAGAACGATACATTATGCTTATCACCCTGGTATAGAAAACTTTACTAGTGGTGATAGAGAATGAACCACAACAACAGTTTTGTCAAATTAAGACAAAAACTCACCTGTATACCATGGTTTCTGGATATTGGCCTAATCAGTACAAGGGCGGCTTCGATTTTGGTGACATTCTACGGGAGGAGTTATGAAATCGGTCGAATTTACCAAAAAGATGTTTGCGCTGTTGAAGTAGCAAGGGCCGGTATTCACGCTAGAATACAACATAAAGTTGCGATGAAGATCTTCATATACCTAGAGGAGCATTTATCCCTTTAATTTTGCCTCAGGACGAATAATTAAGTTTATCACCCTAGTAAAAAACTTTTGTTGTGGCTCATTCCTCATACCATTAGTAAAGTTTTGACTAAGAAAGAGAGAGAGAGGCGCCCCTCTAGATATATAGTTTATACAGGTTCTAGAGAGAGAGAGAGATTGAAGATTGAACCTGATTTATTTTAACGTCCATATAAGATTATATAAGGTTAAATACAGAATAAATAAAATATGAATAAATAAGATTATATAATGAAAATACATGAATAAATAGATATAAATATATTAAGTAATAGATAAATATACATATATATAAAATATATACACGGTCTTCATTGGTGGCGCCCACCGCGAGAAAGACTCCGCCACCGATGGACTGCGAGAGTTCTTTCCCACAGGGTGGGCAGGTCTATGTGTTGGCTGGCATTACCCAACTCAAGACCAAGATGGTACTTGTAGATGGTAGCCTTCGCCACACTTGTTAGCTTCACTGCCTCGGGATGGAGGCCGACGCCGAAGAGCCAGGCCTGCAGATCCAGGGGCAAGTCGCAGGAAGCGAACACCTCCCGGAGCAGGGTTCGCACGGCTCGGCAACTCCAATATCTGTGGGTCAGCGACCCGTCGCTGGACCCACAGGCGGCACAGTTGGCACGCCTCGAGGCAGGATGGTCAGGATGTGGTAGGGCATGGAGGGCCAGCCTTAGGGCGACATCTGCGTCGTGACCCGAGAAGCAGTTCCGACGCAGGTCGGCCCAGGGGATGGAGCGGGGCACATCCACGGTGGGGGTCCACCGGGCAGCCAGCTCTGCAGTAGGATGGGCCTGAAGCCGTGCCGAGTCCAATGCCCGGCGCGCCCTCTGGCTGGGTAGGCGGGTGATGGGGGTCGCCGATCCCCGCAGGACGATGGTCTCCGCCTCGTACTCCGCATGATAGCTGGAGCTGGCGTTTTCCCGCAGGAGACGTTGGCAGAAGGCCCCCAGGTGCTGCGCATCTAGGAGCGCGGCCCGCGTTGAGCGCGCAAGTGCAGGGGCGCCATCGGAGAAGTCCCCGACAGTCGCCTGTAGCCAGCGCTCGGGAGTCAGCAGGTCTGGCGGCCGCAGGAACCTGTTGTCACCTCGAAGACGCAGGGACCTCAGGCTGGCGGGATGAAGAACCCGGTGGTCAAGCTCGAGGACGCTGGACGCGGCCTCCCACAGGCTCAGTAGTCTCCTCCTCCTAGGCGAGTGCCAGACGTCAGGAGCCGGCGGTGTCAGCCACGCCCGGCTGCGGACCAGCCAAGAGTAGCCGTTGGCGGCGCCGCGAAGAGAGGCCTGGACCCCCTTCAGGCAGGCGAGCCGAAGCTGGCCCGCGATGTCAAGCAGGCCGACGCCACCATCGGAGACTGGACGAGCCAGAATGCGCCCGGGGAGCCACGAGACTCGGCTCGTACCCCACACGAAGCGCGCCAACCGCGCCTGCAGCCGGCCGACGGTGGTTTCAGGTGGAAGGTAGCCATGGAGGTGGTGCAGGATGGAACCCAGGACCAGGCTGTTGGCCGCGCGAGCACGACCCACCAGCGACAGTCCGCGGGTGAAGGGCAACCACCTCGCGATGGCTCGCTCCAGCAGCCCCATCAGGTGTGAGGCCTGGGAGGCGACAGTGTTCCTGGTGGTGATGGTGCAGCCTAGGACGGTCAGCGACTCGGACGTCCAGGAGATTCCCAGAGGAGAATCGGTCCGGTGCTTCCAGGACCCGCACAAGAGCCCGCAGCTCTTCTTGAAGTTGATAGCCACCCCGGAGGACATGCGGAACTCTTCAAAGATCAGGGGCACGAGCTCAAACTGAGCGTCGTCCCTGATGAAGAGTACGATGTCGTCCGCATAGGCGACCACGTTGCCGCGGCCCAAGGTCCTCTCGAGGCGGCGTAGCAAAGGTCCAACTCCGATGCTGAAGAGCGCGGCGCTGAGACGGCAGCCCTGCCTCACCCCGTTGAGAAGCGGGAAGGCCTTGGTGTAGACATCTCCGACCCGGATGGAGGCGTCTGCTTCCCCGTAGAGGACAGCAATCCACCCTAGGAAGGTAGATGGTAGGCCCAGCTTCTCCAGCAGGGCGAACAGGTAGCTCCTGCTCAGGGTGTCGAAGGCCGACTTCAGGTCCAAAGAGATGACAGCCAGCGGCGTGTCATGTCTGGATGCCCCGGCGGCTTCGTCAGACACTCGCGCGATATTCCAGGAAGATGACCGTCCTGGAACGGCGTAGGTCTGACATTGGGGCACCAGGTCTGGCAGATGACGTCGCAGACGAGCCATGAGCACGCCGCTGAGGACCCTGTAGTCGGTCGTTGGCAGGCTGATTGGCCGGAATGCCTGTAGACCCGGACCACCGTGCACTTTCGGCAGCAAGATCACCTTGCTGCGCCTTGAGAATGGAGGTAAGGCCCCGCGGAGTCGAGAAGCCTCGAAGACTTGCCAAAGAACTTCGGCGAAGAAATCTTCAAAGGCTTTGACAAACTCGCAGGGGAGTCCGTCCCATCCCGATGCACGGCCATTTGGCAGGCGATGGATGGCTGCCGCTATCTGGTCGCGGGAGATGTCGGCGAGAAAGAGCTGGTCCCACTCGTCGAACTTGGAGCTTCCGAGCTTGGAGCCTGAGTCATGTCCATCTGCCCGGTAAGCGGAACGTTGCGAGTTCGATTCCCGCCCCTGGACACTTTTATTTTTCCGTTCGCCATTACTCTTCATATTTTCACCCTTTCATACTTCATACTTCGCCATTACTCTTCATATTTTCACCCTTTCATACTTCATCCAAAAAGGTTAGAAATAGTAAATATTTCTCTTTGAAATAAATATTGATTTTTCACAGAAAAGAAACTTATTCGGTGAAACTTTAAGTGTTGTTTTATAATCATACGCCGCAGTCCTTTATAATGTATTATAAGTTACTTTAAGTATTATTTACGAACGAAAAATACGTCCAGGGTAGCCTAGTGGACATGGCATCTGCCCGGTAAGCGGAACGTTGTGGGTTCGATTCCCGCCCCTGGACACTTTTATTTTTCCGTTCGCCATTACTCTTCATATTTTCCCCCTTTCATACTTCATACTTCGCCATTACTCTTCATATTTTCACCCTTTCATACTTCATCCAAAAAGGTTAGAAATAGTAAATATTTCTCTTTGAAATAAATATTGATTTTTCACAGAAAAGAAACTTATGCGGTGAAACTTTAAGTGTTGTTTATAATCATACGCCGCAGTCCTTTATAATCTACTTATATATTTGCCTTATTCTGTCTGTTTGTCTGAAGCTCACGGATAGAATGCGCGCTCATTGGCTGCAAGGGAACACGTGTCCTCCCTGCCCCCCTCTAGACAACCCTGTTATTCAAAAACCATACATCCAATCGCCATGAAATTCTGGGATATTATTAGGTATATCCCCGGAAAGGTTTTCGAAAAATAATTTCTTGAATATCTTGAATATCCTTAGAGTTATTTGCAGAATTGTAGATATAACTCGCAAGCAGCGCCGCCAGACGGTGATAGGCTTAAGCTTGCTGCTCCACCCCTGTTGACCTTGGGTCGTCGTGTGAGTCACAGCATGATGCAACAAAAAACACTCTCTCTGGGGATTGCGGCGTCAACAACCTGTAAGTTTGTGCCTCTCTCATAAACCTGTCTATACAGACCACCCTGTCTATAGCGACCACTCTAGACAACCCTGTTATCAGCTGTGTGATACATCCACCTGTCTATACAGACCACCCTGTTAATAGCGACCACCCAAGTCAACGTTTTTAGAATATATTCGCACTCGGGTAAACCCCGGGCGTTGCCCGGGCCATTCGTCTAGTGTATTATAAGTTACTTTAAGTATTATTTACGAACGAAAAATACGTCCAGGGTAGCCTAGTGGACATGGCATCTGCCCGGTAAGCGGAACGTTGTGGGTTCGATTCCCGCCCCTGGACACTTTTATTTTTCCGTTCGCCATTACTCTTCATATTTTCACCCTTTCATACTTCATACTTCGCCATTACTCTTCATATTTTCACCCTTTCATACTTCATCCAAAAAGGTTAGAAATAGTAAATATTTCTCTTTGAAATAGATATTGATTTTTCACAGAAAAGAAACTTATGCGGTGAAACTTTAAGTGTTGTTTTATTGATATAAATATTATAAAGTGGTTTTGTTATCAAAATATCATTTTTGAATAGGTATTGAATTCTTGGTCGATTTTCTTTGATATCATAACAAAATATAATATAAAATACATATTTCCTGTTATTTGGGTATTGTCTATGTCAAATGTGTATATTTGCTTTAAATTCTCATTGCTCGTTTAACCAACCCCTATGTGTTTCAGCCTCGCAAATCCAAGGCATTTGGAAAACATCCTTTCAAGAAACCTTAAGAAACATGTTGAATGTTATATTTTTTATCTTAAGTTCGGTATATAAAATTTTATAAGATATTTTTCAAAGGCGAAACACTTAAGAGAGAGAATACACTGAAATATATAAAACTGATATAATCAAAATTTATACGTATTTTACTCTGGAATTAAAGAAGAAAATTTATATATTAAAATATGTGGGGCTATATTTAGCTATAATTGGCTATCACAAATTATTTAATAGTTTATATATAAATTTGAAATAATATATGACACGTATGCAAAAATAACCTCTTCTTTGAATTAAATGTTTGGTATATATATATATGCAGTATGTTTTTTTTGTTTGAATTTTACCAAAATTAGTGCTATGTGCGGTTTACTCGTTAAACTAAATCTGTGCATTCTGCGCAGAGGCCATCAAAAATGTATCGATGCATTTAATTAAATGCATTTTATATATTTATTTAAAAAGGAGCTTTTTTCACATGGGTACCATCATTTTCAAAATCTTTATATATACACAAAAAATATAACAAAAAACAACATATATTTATATATTTAATAAAGAAGTTATAATTTAAAGAAAAAAATAAATTGAAAGAGACAAAAACAATGTCCATTTCATTTATAATTGAAAATTTCATTTTAAATCATTTTAATGGAAAAGTAACATTGAAAAATACTTTAAAATTAAGCTCAACTACTTTTTGATGATCATGTTAATTTCATTTATAACATTTGTTACTAATTTATTTTTCCAATATATATATTAGCATATATATATAATTATATAATTTATTTATATATTTTTTTTAAATTTAAAAAATCATTATTATATCCTTGAAATAAATTATATTGATTCAATATTATCTGATTTTTAGATTAAGATTGCTAAAAATATACATATTTTTAATTTTCGAAGTGTATATTTGTGTTTTAAATTATATATTAGTTTTTTTTTTTTCGAAATACAACTAGTCATTTAAATGCCGTTAATTTTGCAATATCTAGTCCATATATTTAATTTTTAGAGTTAATATTAAATTAGTTCATGAAATTCAATATTTTTTTAAAATAAAAGTATTAAAATTATATACTAATATAAGTTATATACCATTGTGTAAAAAAGCGAAATTTTCATATAATAAAAAATATATATTATGTTATCTTTCTTTGTTCAAAATAATCATTTAAACCTAACTGTTAATAGATTTTTAAATATTTTTTAAAAAATGTAGCAGCCGATACTTTATCTAACATATATTTTAACCACATTATAATAATTCATAATATAATAAAAAATAATATATCAAAAACTATGAATGCGATCGCAGAAAACTTTTCTTCACAGAAATAATTTTTGGTATCTAATGGTTATTTTTGACACATTAGGACATAAAAATAGGAATCTATCGTCTCTTTCATATATAGGTGAATTATTATTTTAAGTTCATTTTTATAATAATATAAATTATATTAGGAAAAAATCATCTCAATATTTTATAGGTAAAAATTACCTTATAGGTGATTACTTACAACTGCCCACTTATAGTGTTCAGAAGAAAACTTTTATAATTAATAAGATGGTAGAAAATACACATAGAAATTTCATACAATATTTTTAATATTGAAGATTCTTATAATTTCATATTTTAATAGAATATTGAAATAAGGTTTCTAGTATTAAATGTGTGTTATTTATTTCCATTATTATTCACATTTTGAATATGTATTTAAAAAATAGTTATATCCAAAAAAAATATTAATTTTAGGAATTTTCGATATTTAATCATGACATAAAAACGATCATTTATGTTGATAGAATAGCTTAAAATTACCGCGTTTTTCACAAATATAAAAATAGTTTACCGAAATACAATGTTTGCAGATTAAAATGGACATGAAAAATGTATAAATTGATAGATTTGGCACAAGTACACTTTAAAATCTGGGAGAAAATATGAAAGTATCATTTTGTAAACATAATGTAAATCATAGTGTGAAAATTTTAAAGCATTTATAAATTATAATTTAAATATAGAGTTCTCTACCGATATTACTTATATTTTGGCAAACACTATTTATACATTTTTTGGCAATGTAATTAACATTAATATCTAAAATGTATTCATATTTCGGCAAACATTATATTTCTCAAACCATAATAAAATTTGTGAAAATTCGCTAAATTTTAGTGTCTAAAGTGAATAAAAATGTGATAAAATTGATTTAAAATTTGAAATAATTAAGATTTTATACTATATATAATATTCTATATATATAAATTTGTACAATAAAAATTCACATTAAGAATAAGATATAGAAAAATGCTTTAAATAGCTATAACTCTACACCAATATATTAAAAATAATTTATTTTATTAGAGATGCGCCCCTTAAGATATATTCGCAAAAGCTTTATAGATATAAAGCTATGAAAAAGTTTTTAGAAGCACATATTGCAGACAACACATATTATTGCTACATGATTTTTTTTTCTCTCTTAGACATACTTTAATTCATTTTCAAAGCACGTGCGCTTGTGAAGACATAATTAAAAGTTAAACCAAGTTTAAACAAATTTATGAATGTCAGCCAAAAAATCAAACTTCAAATAAATATTTATTGCTATTAGAGAAAGAGAATTAAAATTATTTTCTATAATAAACAGAATTATCATGAGCCAATTTTGATTGGTTAGTAATTTGCGTGAAAAATATTCTTATGATTTAGAATATATTTTTCATATATTGTGAATATATTATTTGATTATATATATGTAATCTTTATTCGATAAAAAATGATATATTTCATTCTTTACAAACTGCACATGTATCCTGATTTACTTGATTTAAAATATATTTTTTATTAATAATTATTATTCTTAGATTTTTGCGGAGGAGTTTCAAAGATTCTCTTGAATTATTTAAAATTGTGTAATACATTGTTTTAATTTTAAACAATTATATTTTCGGAAACATATTCTCAAACTAGACGCCATCTATTGACCGTCGCCGCAAACTAGCGGCTTCAGGTCGGTGACAAAGCCACAAGACCAACTTTGGCAAACTAAGAAGCCCCCACCTGGAGACCATGGTTTTGTATTATGGGAGATCTAACCTTTATTTTTATAGATCAATATCCTCCCAGAAAAAAAAAAACATATATATTTTGGCCATAGATTTTTCCTTGCCACTTTACCAAGTAAACACCTATTTGGCAGATTGTGAAGATTCCATTAGATCCTTTGTGGATCTCGTGGAATAAAGTACGCCCTAGGCTGACGAGGACCATTAGCCTCAAATCTTGGTTTCCAAGTGGACGCTTCTAAGTTTGCCAAAGCTGGTGTTGTGGCTTTGTCACCGACCCGAGGCCACTAGTTTGTGGCGAAGTTCATAAGATGGCGTCTAGTTTTGACGTTCAATTTGACGGGAGAGGCGACCTTTGCTTATATAGATCAATATCCTCCCGTCAAAATTTCCATCAATATATATGTGTGTGTAAAACTTAGCTTTATCCTATGTAACTTATGTAGATTGAAATATTATATTGGATGCATATATAATCACTTTATTGTGTTATTAGCTAATGTAATATTTTTGTAGATGTGTTGCATGCTGAATGTCTATATATTGAATTTTACAAGTCGTAAAATATTTTGCTGCACTATATAACCCCAAAATATACCATTTAAAATAGTAATATATATAATATCCCCCCCTTGTAAAATAGTTCATACAATAATATTTCTGTGTGTATATTATAGCAGATATAAATCTGATTATATTTTCGTCTAATTTTGTTTTAATGTAAATTTATTTCTCACAATATTCTATTTTTCATAAAAAGGTTTTTAAAAATGTGTATATCTTTCTCATAATATAATTATTCCCAATCAATAATTCAACAAATATAATTATTTTAATATATATATGTGTCCATAGATGTTTAAAAAAGTATATATTGGATTGAATAAAAAATAAATGTCAATGTATTTAGACATATTTTATTTTTAAAATTGTATATCTAAGAAAAGTATATTCTGTATATATTCGATAAAATATCTAAAATTATTAATTGTATTTCAATATTTTAATATGTAAATATATATTTTTGAAATATCAAAAGAAATATATCATTTGTAATTCGTGTAAAATTTATATAATTTTATAATGCAAACATTTTTAATTGGACGATTTTAAATGTACTAACATATTTCTTTTAAATTAATAAAAATAGAAATTTTCAAATCAAACATGAATGTTAAATTGATAGGTTATTTGTAACTATATATATATATATTTTGTCTATAATTTGGCAGAAAATGGGAAATGTATTTTTAAAAATGAAATTTGGCATTATAAAAGCCCATTTATAGGGGTTCTATGATTTATAAAATTGAAGTTTGGGGGAAAGTATGAATTTTCAGTTTACATTGCATGCACTATATATTTTCAAAATTTTTGTTTTATTTTCAGCTCAAAATACACTATTTTCGATAGATGCGGATTAATATATTTCTGGCTTTATAGAGATTTGTAGTTACCATTTATAATGATTTTTTTTTCTATATAAAAAATAAAAAGCATGTTGGTAATAATTATTTAAATATTTAATTAGTATTTATTGCTTTTATAAATTTTAAAGCATAAATTATGATCCTTTTAAATTATTTTATATAATGTAAAAGGTTTAAAATTAATTTTTAATAACTTATTTGTTTATATGTGGCGACGATATTTTACTTTAATTTACTTCTCAATATATATACCTTCCAATGTACATAGACATACAATTTAAAAACATTGTTCACAGATTACTGTTCTATGAAAATCTTCCAAACCATTTTATCTAGGCTCCAGAAAATGAGCTGATAAAATGTTCTATTCCTTCCATAGTATTGATTGTCGTGTGTTCTATTATTCTCCTTAATATTTGATCTTTAGTCAATAAAACGTCCATCTTTTCTATTAAAACCGCGTTTAGTGTTTTTGTTTTTAAATATCACACACATATTTTCAAAAAAAAAAAAAAAACGGGATACATTTCTAATTTCAAAATATATATTGTGACGAAGAAATATTTTATTATTTAATTTAATATTATTCAATGAAAATATTCAACAGATTATAAAAATATATATTACTCTGTTTTTGTGAAATCATCTTTAAAATATTTCTTTGCTTGCTTGCTTAAGATTCCCCAGCTGTAGATAGTTTTGGCTGACTTGTTAATAATTGTCGACTCTTCGCTGTGACGTCATCAATAAATACTTTTACATCTTAGGATATTTCAAGGCTTGATTTCTACGCTACAATATATTGGGTATAGAAAATAACTTCATTAATATAAAATCGATTAATCAAGCGTATTTTTAGAGATTTTTTATGATTCAGAAAAATAATTTTTATAATTATTAAAACAAGGTTAAACATTTTATATAATAATCTAATTTTATTTGCGGGTTTATATTATTTTAATGATATATTGATCGAATTTTGTCAAACTTAAGTTCAATGCTTTAAAATTTTGAACGGAAATGCAAATAAAAGGTTGAAATTCTTAATTCAGTTTTTGGGGTATTTTGAGTAATCTTTGCACATTTATTTTATAGAAGAAAAAAGAAAGATGACACCTCTCCTGTCAAAATATATGTTAAAGCTCGGCACGATCTATTGGCCGTCTATGACTGTTGGTAAATAATTACTTGGGTAAACTGATGGCGCCACTTGTTCTAGGCTGGTGTATAGATGTTGTGTTCATTTTGATAGAATATATAATTTCCTTAATGTATATCTTGTGTTTCAGTGAATATGAGAAATCCACAATGATATTTATTGATATTTTATACTAAAGCGTGGGCTGATACCACGAACAGCTAACCTCTCTCTCAGTCTCAGGCGGTGGGCGCCACCAATGACGACTTTGTGTATATATTTTTTATATATATACAGTTAAACCTGTCTATAGCGCCCCCTCTAAATAGCGCCCTATTTTGGTAAGTCCCAAGAGGGGGCGCTATAAACAGGTTTAACTGTATGTATATTTATCAATTATTTTATAAATTTACATCAATTTATACATCTATTTATCCTTATATATTCTCATATTCATTCATATATACTTACGATGTAAAAGAGTTGTTTCAATCTCAATCTCTCTCAGTCCAAAGTCCCTAATCTCTACTTGGGATAGCCACCAGGGTTACAATGCTCTGAATGACAGTATGACTATATGACAAATATGTCAATAACGCGCCATCTATATGTAATAAAAATAACTATATTAGGCACGAATGCTTCTTTTACAAACAAATCAAACTCTTGAATAAAATTAATCAGGCCTCCAGGGTAAAGTGACTTTTCAAAACATTTTTATTCTCAAGCTTTCCGGCACGGACGCCCTTCTACAGGAGAAAACTTGGTGTAATAATTGGTATAATAACTTGCTTTTTTCCTGTAGAAGGGCGTCCGTGCCTGAAAGCTAGAGAATAAAAATGTTTTGAAGAGACACTTTTCCCTGGAAGCCTGATTAATTTTACTCAATATTGATGCAGAAGATTATTTTATTGAAAAAAAAAAGCTCTGTATAGTATCCTTGCTGCGATAAAAGAAAATAGTGTGAGGGTTTGGCTTATGCTGGTGAATCCCTCCAGCGGTTTCGGCTAACTGGCCTTGTCTTTATTATTTTCGGAACAACTCTGTGCTTCACTTCCATCAATAATTGACAATATGACCCAGAATAAGTATATTGCTACGGCGTTTTATGGTTTTCACAAGTCCATATCTAAGAAGAAGGCCAAGTGACACTCACTCCTCACTTTCTTACTGCTACTCTTTTTGTGTTGTTTTTCTTGCTTCCCTCTTTCTCTTTCTTGTTTTTGACGTGACAACGTCTTAAATTAGGTTGCGGCTGGGAGTCACTTATGAAAAAGTGTAACGCCCGGTAACGTTACGATGAGTCATCGAACGAGAGTGCTGCGCGCGCAGCTGCGCGCGCAGCGCTAGAGAATTAGGCGCATTGAATCGGCGCATGCTTGTCTCTGTCTTTGTCTTTCTCGAACGTTCTTGGCGTTGGAAAAACAAGAAAGCGTCATAATACAAGTTCACACGTGTGGTTAAAGTATCGTCAGCTGTGTCTGTAGTGAAAATGTGGAGTGCTTAGATTCGTCATTTACAACAACTACAACAATAAAGGTAAATAATTGTACACTGATATTTCATTATCGTAAACTATGATTGATTGATTAATTGTTAGATTGACACAAAAGTTGAGAAACTGAGTTTAATAGGTTATGTCATACTATTGATAAATGTTGATAGTGTTAAGTAAATTATTAGTTTAAAATTAATTAATTAATTAATTATTATTTTACAAATTTTAAATAGTTTCAAATTTATTTAGCAAAAATTTGAACCTTCGATCTGAATAAATGTTTTGATTTTCGAATTGATTCTTTAAAATTACAAATATTAAGAAAAAGTGGCAGATATAAGAAAACTTTATTTAAACTGTGTTGAGCAAGAATTTTAACATCTAATTTAAGTAAATGTTTTAATTTTCACCTTCATCATTTACAATTACAAATTTTATTTAATTTCAAATTTATTTAGCAAAAATTTGAACCTTCGATCTGAATAAGTGTTTTGATTTTCAAATACCAACGCGGCTGGTGGAGTGGCGATCTATCGTAAATTATCATCGACATCTACGGCGGAAGTGTTCCAAGTTGCGATTACAGACGTAACTCGTGTCATTAAAACCAAGGGTGACATGTGCATGACTGAAGTTACTTGCTTCGCCGCTAATACTAGCTTCAAGTTTATACTCGGTGCTGTATATATTCATCCAGGAGCTAGTATGCAGGATATTGGAATGTTACTATGGCAAGGACTCGGTCCGTACATTCACAACAGCCAGTACGTGCCACCGTTCGTGCAAGTTGATTCTAGTATACCGATTCTTCTGTGTGGTGATTTTAACAAAAACGTAAAGCCTGACAACTCGTTTCTTAAATTCATGAAAAATACGTATAATCTTGATTGCGTATCAAACGTTTCTAAGTCAACTACGTTAAAAGGAACAACTATCGACTTGACTTTCGCAAGACACATTACAGCAGAAACACTTCCTTTCATTTCATATTTCTCCTATCATCGTCCTATCCTCAACAAAATCACTCAAATAGGAATTAGTTAAGTTTTAGTTTACATGTACAATGTTTTAGTAAACAAAATATATTTCTATAGTTAAAATTTGTGCAATTCTTATTTTCATTCAATTCCTTGTTCCTATTGTGCAATTTAATTATATTCATATCAATAAATTTTCTACCGTTGTCACGTAAAATCTTCGCCCGTAAAACCGACTTTACAGGCAACCATTGTTTTATTTATTTTTTTCTTCTTCTTCTGTCTATATCGTTATTTCCTTTGTCTCACTGCTTTGTTCTTATGCATACCTCTGGTGAATCCTGTATAGAGTCAGTGACTCTAAATAAAGGCTTTTTGTTGTTGTTGTATTATTTTCGGAAGAGCATTTCTCGATGAAAATATATCTATATGTTATTCAACTGTCCTAAAAGCTTATGTCCATAGTTTGCTCTAAAATATCATAACTAAGATTTCATCCTTCATTGTTGCATATACTGAGTGTTCCATCTTTAACAAAACGATTTTAGTGGTTTATTGTAAATAATTTACAAATATTTGTTTGTACAAATTATTGATTTCTATGTGTAAGCCTTGACGTTTAGCAATAGCCCGGCATCGATGTTTCCAGAAAATAAGGCTTCGTCTTAAAATAATTTGATCAAGACCATCCCAACAGTCCTTAACCACTTTGTAGAGACCATCTAGCGTCTTCGATTTTCTAGATCATAACAAATCCATAATAATCCCAAAAAGGGATTTATCAGGGATGTTCTTAAAAGGGATGTACGAAATGCCGGTTTCATCTCTCTTTTCGTCCAGGTATGGGCGTGTTGAACATGAGGTATAACTCGTGGCTTTATCCTGGTGCAGAAACACGAAATATGAGTTACTTGGATACAAAAATGGGATCTCATTTTCGAATAATGGCTTGATACAAGTTTTCGCTAGAGTTTCGAATTAAAAACTACAAATTTTTCACAATTTTATCTTGAATTTGAGAATTTATCTTGACATTTGGGTCCACCTTCTTTATAGAAAGTTTCCCATTGTAGCAGAAACCTTCAACAATCATACAGCCCCCCTTTGAAAAACTTTCCTTGCATTGCTTGACCCAGTTCTAAAAGTTGTTTATATGAGAGCGTAGTGAATGGCACGGGGTTGGTTGCTATCATTGAAGTAAACCAATGCGTTTTCATTAAGGGCCCTGCTACAGGTCTTGCGTTCCTCGATATGGTGCGGCTTAAGAACATGAACTATAGCCTTTTTACGTATTTTATATGCTAATTTCTTATTAACAGTGTATCATTTTTATGCTTATATTTTGCTACTCTGTGAGCTTCCCTCAATGCTTATATTTTCTTTATCATTCATAGTTTGTTCTTGCCTTAAATAAATTTCTGTGTCATCCTGAAGTTTGTCCTTCTTAATTTTACACGTGGCAATATTCTTTAGTCAAGTAAATCCTTTACGCTTACCTGACTCTTCCTATCTTTCAGAGTCTTCTTAATTCCTGATCATGCCATACCTCTTCTTTCCAATTTTCTCCATATTTACAATAGGAATGCTTTCAATCTTCATTCCCAACACATAGAATATATTTTTACATTCATATGGACTTGCTACTTTGTGATTCTTATCTATAATCCAAATTGTTGAATATAATTTTGTATAATACAGGACCAATTTCTACAATTAGTGAATGGACGATGAAAAAGATTTAGGAATGCTTGGCTCGTCTATAGTGAATTTTCCCAACGATTTCTCTAATTCAATCTACAAGATTTCGGTACACAACTATTGTATTATTCATTTTTTAAGATTGTTCCAAAAGTTCGTGTTTTTCTTATTTTTTTGCGAAAATATTATTACGGCGTAAACATAATACAATGACTTTATACATAATTCAAAGACATTATACATAACGGCGAATAATATTGGTATTTCAATTTTTTGCAAGTGTTTACGAACTTTTGGGACAACCTTATATTTCTATGATCTGAATATACTCATATTGAATTGTCGAAATCACTGGCAAGTTTCACTCCTGATGAACAAAGCCTTCCCAAATATTTCCCATTTTCACTAATTGTATAAATTTGTTCTATGTGAGATAAAATGATAAAAAGCGCTGTGACCCTACTTACAGATGGCGTTATGTTTACTGATCCAAACTGTACAGTAGAATCTCTATTGAGAATCTCCCAAATACATTGATACTCCTGGAGGTGTTCGTTTATTGGAGATTGGATTATATCAGTTAGAATAATTTACTAAAGTGGCTGCTTAGAGGGTAGTCTTTAATGGGAGGTTTATGGTAGCTAATCATTTAAAATAATGAGAATGTACAAGTTGAATTAAACAATAAAAACATAAGGTTTAGACTGCATCAAATTCTTTATGAATATTTGAAGCGAAAAATGTGTGTGTGGTGATTTATCAGCAACAAAGCCTTTATTAAGGACACCCGTCCTATACAGGATTCTCATAGATAGGTAAACAGAAGTAAACATAGCAGTTATCTACAGAAAGTGGAGAATAACATCGACCTTTCCTCAAGTTGGGTCTTTCTTCTGTATTACGTCTTTTGACTGTACTGTTCTCCAGAATTTGTGGAAATCCAATGCATTGGTCCTACTTATTACTACCTTTTGCCAATAAAACACACACATATAGCGAATTGTTTTCTTAAGCAATATTTTCGCGGAAAAAGGTAATCTTTCGTAGAATATTCTTTATTCATTTAATTACAAGATATTCCATGTGTAAAGGCGTAGTTTAAAGAGATTTCGAAGCTCACCTTCTTCAAGAAAAAGGCATCTCCTGCCCACGCAACTAAAAGTTTATTATAAATTTCAAATAATCGTTGATTTTTAAATATTTCAGAATTGGCCAAATTCCCATTCTTGATTAATCAAGAAAAGCTAACCACGTCAACTTTTACTTACATGATCAGGAGATGTATTTTACTTAATTTATCCACCTGATCCCAGAACAATTCAATTTTTGTAGTGTTTTTAGCTTTTTTAGTTTTAAAGTAATAAAATAATTTGACCTAACCGTAACCTTATGAATTTAATATATTGTGAAGCATCTTTGAAGTATGTTGATTTATTTATGAATTTGGATGCTAGGTTACAGAATCACCAGTTAACAAGACCAAATATAACGTTGTTACCAAAACCTCATAAATAATTTACTTCTTTGGATTTGTTTGGAAAATCTACCTCACTTGTCTAAAATGTAGCTTGACACCTGCAGTTCCAGATAAATGCCTTTTTTTTGTAGCCATAAATGGGGCTTCGACCATTGAAAAACCTCTGATCGTGAGATTTCCATATTCACCTATCAATGAACAGAACACATTTTGGCTTGCATCAGATGCACTAAACAGGACCTTTGGAAGAGGCCGTTGCTTATCATAAAACCACTTGAGGAACATGAACTCATGGAATTCATGTAATCTTTACACAAGGAGATAAGGAACAGCAGCAACTTCTATGAATTTTGTACCGTTACTTTGTGATCATTCTTAATACAAAAAACTCAAAGAATGTGTTTCAAAAATGAAGACAGAGAAAGATTAGAAAAAATATTAAGGAGTTTATTAAACAAATGTTTCTTTTTTTTTTTTTAATTACAAAAGTTGTATTTCGTATTATCAATACAAAAAAAAAAAAATACTCGCAACTTTTCAAAAAAAAAAATCTTTATATATATAGTTAAATATATATTTTAAAAACTTTTCTTCTGCTTACAAACTATTATATTAGAATTTACATTGATGTGTTACATTTTTAAGAGGAGAGAAGCACATATAAAAAGAGAGGTTAAACATGTAATTAAAAAGAGGTTTGTTATAAAGAATTTATAATATAAGAAAAAACAATGTTGAGGTCATAAAAAGGGCATGTTTTAAGTGGGCGCGGAGTTAAAATAAATAGCTGCCGAAGGAAGCAATGAGATGAGGAATATGTACAAGTGAAACTGAACAAGTCAGATTTGGCAATCGGTTATTAAACAGCACGGCGTTGATGCTCGATCTGCATGTACTGTTTGATGAGCCGAGACACTTCGTGGGCCTGCACATCCATCAGCCGCCGTTAGAATAGGGGAGAGGGGAATAAACAGTAACATATTCTATATCAACATGGGATATGTACAATAAAACACCTTATTAAAGGCCGCTCTAGTGCAGGATCAAAAAGGTTTTTAAAAAGGCAAGGTAATACAGTGGAAACTCTCTCTCACAGTCACTGGAGGTTGCGTCAGGTCATTGTGGTTGTCACAAAAGTAGATCTTTGTGAAAGGTACATACCGGAATTATGTAAATGGAAGAGTGATTTCGAGATTTTTTAAAATTGGCCGTTACCGAGGTGTATTTTTTGAAGATGCACAGTGGTGAAAGAGGCATGGTAGCCAAAGAAACATGGTCGTTAAAGAGGAATGGTAGTTAAAGAGACATGATCGTAAAAGATGCACGGTCGTGAAAGAGGCCTGGTTGTGAAAGAAGCGTAGTGTTGAAAAAAATAAAAAAAATCATATATAAATAAATTATTTTAAATGTTTTCATTTTTGTCCGTATTTATAATAGAATGCTTTATTTAAAATTAATAACGAAACATTTATATTTAAATTCTAACTAACTAAGCTAAAAGTGTATTCGATGACAAAAAAAGAAAGTAGTGTAGGACTCACCTGATCTGTCTGAATCCTGGTAATGTGGTAGTTCATGAGGTCCCCACATTTGAGGTCCAGGAAGAGGACGCAGTTTTCAGCGCGGACTTTCCTTGTGGACACGACTTCTTTGAAAGAACAGCTCCAGTCCAGTTTCTGCAACATGATATCATCGTTACCATCCTCCCTCCATGTAACAATGACAATTGTTCGGTATGAAAGAAAAACTTAGTGAATATTTTGAGGGTTCTACTTAATGTTTAGGTTACACACAAAAGTTTTAATACCTCATTAATTAAAAAAAAACAATTTCAATTACGTCCTGAGAACACACACATAGAATTCCCTTCAAATCTATGAATTTAGAAGAGAAATGAGATACGATCAAAGTTTTTTTTTTATTTCAATTCAAAACGCTATGTCCCCCTAGGGACACTTGCGCTAAATGTACATACAAATATATATAACAAAGAAAATATTCAACATGGAAAGATACACAGAAAGCGACTTAGAAAGATTCAAAAATGTTATTTACATATAGAGATATTTTTTGAATTTTATTTACAGTTACATCATTAAATTAAAAAAAAAAAACATATACATATGTACACACTTATACACGCATACACCTATATATTGTTTACAACCATATAATATGTCCAATATTTCCATGAGATCGTTACATCAAAGACCATTTTTCTTAATGAAGTCCAATGTCCAATGAAGTCCAATGAAGTCCATTAAGGAATATATTGGTGATACCATTTAAATTGAAAACACGATAATAGAGATATTTCATATTTCTCTATATTCAATCGCCCATATCAATCATAGATAAGAATTTTATTCGCTATTCGAAATACGTTCCCTTTATATCGATATACTGATAACATGATTAAAAATAGAAAAGTAAAAAAAAAGGATTACTCAAAAATGTATGAAGATGGAAGAATGACATTGGATAAAATTAGGCTAGAGTAAATGAATGGATAACTCATTGGCTGAAGTGAATATTGTATTAACGACTATAATATTCTTCTTGGTAATATTTAGACGAAAAGACGAAATAAAAGAAGAAGAGTTTCTTTTAATAGAAATATATCAAAGCAAGCTTTAGGGCAAAAAACCCTTCTACAGGCGTGATTACAGCATCAAACTTGGCACTATAATGCAGTTACAATGGCTTAAAAGAATATATTTTATTTCGTCTTTTCGTCTGAATATTGTATTAAAAATGTAAATTTTATTTACATCATTAAACTTCTGATTCTTTAATATCAGAAGCTTTCAGGCAATCTCTTCTTCAGCTCTACTGTAGCATAAGGGTATAAATGATAGAACTATTAAACGGTGGTTTTCTTTTTCGAATAAAACCACCAATTGTCCTTAGTGTGATGAACAATTATATTGGAAGGGTCTGACTCATCAACGGTAAACCTTCACAAGGTCAGTTTACCATTCAACTTCTTAGTACTTCAATATACATATATCCCCTGACGCTGTAGAGAATCTTGATTATGGTATTTAATCAAACTATGTGGACCATACTTTGTGAAAGTAGAATTATATTTAAATATTTGCAACAAGCAATGTTCTTCCGTTGGCGATTCAAACACTGGGAGGGTTTAACAATGATAAGCCAGGCCCTCCCAATATACTTTACCTCTCTGTAAGAGCAGTAGGAAATGTGTAATATTTGAGAAAGAAAAATTTGTGTTAATTAGTTTCATTTCGTATATGTATGCAGTAATATATTTCAATATACGCTATATTTTCATATGTACCATAATAATAAATAGTGTAACAGTCCCTAAATGTAGATATAATTCGACGCGCCAGCTGGGCCATCATGTAATCACAAAGCAATAAAGTTTTATTGAGAGTCCGCAGCACCCAAGACAAAGCGAGGTCCAAGGTCTAATTTCAGAAGTCGTTGGTCATTTTTACATCTTTCCCCAACCGAAAAACGGGCCGGGCAATAACAGATCATATCTCTTTCATGTAGATCACACCCTCTTGGACCTTGTTGCGTCTTCGGCGCTAGACTCTTCTACGTGGCATCCAACCTCATCCTTTGTGTTACCTATTGACGCCTAAACACGAGGCCCCATGACTGCAGGGGTTGTGGTACGACATATCTATATATATAAAATTGAATGTCTGTCTGTCTGTTTGTCTGTCTGTTTGTTTGTACTCTATAGATTCAAAAACCATACATCCAATCGCCGTGAAATTTTGGGATATTATTAGGTATATCACCGGGAAGGTTTTAGAAAAATAATTTCATGAATATCTTGAATATCCTTAGAGTTGCACAACGAATCACAAGTTTTACGAAGGAGCTTCTTTATTTATACTTGAGCTAGCTTTCGAACCTTTCGGTTCTTCGACAGGCGTGGCTAGTATGACTATACTCCTATATATATGACTATATAGTCATACTAGCCACGCCTGTCGAAGAACCGAAAGGTTCGAAAGCTAGCTCAAGTATAAATAAAGAAGCTCCTTCGTAAAACTTGTGATTCGTTGTGCAATTGTAACAATTATACGGAGTTTACCTATAGAAATCCTTAGAGTTATTTGCAGATTTGTAGATTTAACTCGCAAGCAGCGCCCCCATTGTGACGATGATAACAAGTTTTCTTATCACTAAGTTTGTTATCTTAAATATTATTTATCAAAAGTAAGATTATCTCAGGATGACACGGCAATATGACACGGGAAAAAATGTTCACTAGATAAAACTATGATTTTCTATATGATATAAAAAGCCAACAATGAAGAGTGAATGTAATATAAAAAGCCAACAATGAAGAATGAATGTAAGATAAAAAGCCAACAATGAAGAGTGAATGTAAGATAAAAAGCCAACAATGAAGAATGAATGTAAGATAAAAAGCCAACAATAAAGAGTGAATGTAAGATAAAAAGCCAACAATGAATAGTAAATGTAATATAAAAAGCCAACAATGAAGAATGAATGTAAGATAAAAAGCCAACAATGAAGAGTAAATATAATATAAAAAGCCAACAATGAAGAATGAATGTAAGATAAAAAGCCAACAATGAAGAGTAAATATAATATAAAAAGCCAACAATGAAGAGTGAATGTAAGATAAAAAGCCAACAATGAAGAGTGAATGTGATATAAAAAGCCAACAATGAAGAATGAATGTAAGATAAAAAGCCAACAATGAAGAGTAAATCTCTATCTATCTATATATATAAAATTGAAATAATATTATCATGCATATAGAAAAAAATGATTATATGCCTCTTCTTTATGCCGGACCAAACTACTCATTTCATCGACATTTTTGAAAGTAAAACAGTGTAAACGGTATTAAATATGTATAATGGAACAATGGCTTAAAATATAATAGAAAGTGAGCTGAATGAAGACAAAAAAAAAATGTTAAGAATTCCCTATGAATTGAAATGAAGTGATTTTGGATATAAAATATAAAAAAAAAACTCGATTGATACACATTTAAAATGGTTAAAATGGCATTTATTAAGCCAAACAGTTTGAAAAAGTAGATACAGTAGAGCTTCCATTGAGAGGATGCCTAAAATCGTAGCTTAAACCGTCTCTCCGAGAGGCAGTCTCTTATTAAAGGTCTATTAGAGATTCTTTAATATCCATTAGAACCTCCAATGAGAGACCACCTACAGGAGAAACAAGTTGAGTCATGTTTTTAGGTGGTCTTTCTTAAGAGACTCTATTTACATATATTAAAATCAACATTTTCTTACTGTTACGTTTAATTACTGCTAATCTATATATATAAAATTGAATGTCTGTCTGTCTGTACTCTATAGATTCAAAAACCATACATCCAATCGCCGTGAAATTTTGGGATATTATTAGGTATATCACCGGGAAGGTTTTTGAAAAATAATTTCATGAATATCTTGAATATCCTTAGAGTTATTTGCAGATTTGTAGATTTAACTCGCAAGCAGCGCCCCCATTGTGACGATGATAACAAGTTTTCTTATCACTAAGTTTGTTATCTTAAATATTATTTATCAAAAGTAAGATTATCTCAGGATGACACGGCAATTTATTTGCGACAAGAATAATGATACAATTCCAAGGCGAAGATACTATTCATTTAACTTCCAATTACCGAGGGAACCAATTAATATTGATTTTATTCAACTTATCGAGTATTTCTCAAGGGACCGGGAAAAAATGTTCACTAGATTAAACTATGATTTTCTAATGTAGAAAATTAGGAAAGACAAAATTCAGGATGACAAGGCACACAGGGACCGGGAAAAAATGTTCACTTTATCGAGAGATTCAAATTTACGAGTTTCAAATTATCAAATATATCTTTTTTATTTTTTAATAAGTTTTTAGATAATTGTTTTAACAAATGTTCGCTAGACAAACCTTTACTCGGGTAAAACCCCGGGCGAAGCCGAGTACGTTTTATAAGTTTAAAGAGAATTGTTTTAACAAATGTTCGTTAGACAAACATTCACTCGGGTAAAACTCGGGCGAAGCCGGGCGGGTCCGCTAGTATATATATAAAGTAAAGATAGAGGGCACTTTATTGCCTAATGTAGAGATATATTGTAGATATATATAAGACCATAGTTTTCAGCAGACAGAAAAAAGCCACTTACATGAGTGTCGACGTCTACGAAGTGGATTCCTTCTTTGTTCAGAACCAGAAGCCTTTCAATCAGATGCTTACTGGAATCTACGACCTGCATCACAAAATACTTTAGTACATGAATTCAACTACTCACTTTACCTTATGTTTTGATTCCTTTAAAATATACACTCAAGGACAAATTTTAAGGAGGTAGAAATTCTGTTTTTTTTTTTAAGGAGACAGGGGCAATTTTGTTCACACTTTGTTATCTCGTGTGTCTTCAATAAAAGTCACTGTGTATCAAAATCTTTCAGAGATATTTTCTGAATCCTGATATACTTTCTAAAAAGTACAACTTCCTTAAGTTTGGTCCATGAGTGTACTTGGAGAAATAGGAACATATATTATTTTAAATGCTTGAAAAACTATATACATGATTGTATATATATTTATGATATTTCATTCCATATATATTGTTAGAAAATCTATAAATAAATATTTATGTTAATCAATATAAATATATTGTATATATGTTTATGACATTTAGTTCCATATACAGTAAAACCTCTCTATAGTGAACCCCAATGGGACTGAACCTATAGTTCACTATAGCCATGGTTTGTTATAGCCATAGTTCACTGTATCATAAAATTAAAATGGAGATTATTTCAAATTCGTTATAAGGGAAAATTCGCTATATCCCAGGTTCGTTTTAGCGGTGGTTTACTGTATATTGCTAGAAAATCTATATAAATGAACATTTATATATTATTTATATAAAAAGTAGACACTTCGGCCAGTTGGAGTTTTTTATTTTCTCATGAGAAAATAAAAAACTCCAACTGGCCGAAGTGTCTACTTTTTATATAAATATGAATGCCGGCCAGGCAACCGCTATCTTTTCGATAATTTATATATTAATCAATGAAAATCTATTGTATATTTTTTATTATATCTCTCTCAAGATATATCTTTCCTTTTTCACAATATAAATGAAACAATGGAAAAAGGATATATATTCAATATCTCTAAAAAAAATTGAAATAATTTAGCATAGTTAAAAAGTATGCTTATTTATCAATATATAAGCGGAATAATAATAAAAATTAATAATTATTATATAATATTTTAAAATAGTGTAATTACTCCTTATTATTTTATTCAATATATGAAAATAATTAATTTACATGGTATTTATCTTTATCTGGCTCATAAAGTGCTTAAAATTATTTATAGCTATACTCAAGAATTGAGTAAAAGCAGCAGACACAAACAATATAAAGGTTGTATTATGACCAAACGAACTTTACCTTTACAAGGAAGAAGCAGGAGCCAAAGTACGGGAATTTCTGTAAAATTTCTGAAACATAAAAATTATTTTGTTTAAGATTTTGATTACAGAAAAATAACATGTAATAACAAAAATTAAAACAATAAAATATATAATTATTCAATGATTAAATAATAACACAATAATTTTAAAATGGTAAAATAATTTTTTTCAGTGGTTCATTGATATAAAAAAAAATGTATTTTTAAATGACTTACATTTGAAAGAGTGAAGTTTATTATTGCTGAAATATAGCACTATAAATGCTATAGAGATTTATGAATAAAAGCTACCTTAATTCCATATTCTTATGGTTAAAATTCTATAGGAAAATCTGTATCCACATATCGAACAATTTAATCAATCCTTTGTTATTGATAATAGGTTTTCAATAGTCAAAGATTTCACGAGAGATGAATGTAAAATCTTAATATAAAAAAAATATATAAATATATATAAAAAATGGCATATCCTGACCAGGAGCACATGTGCTTTACAGAAGGCAGAGCGCCATCTGGTGGAACAGAAATCAACTAAACATTGATTTAGCCTGTTCCCTGATATTTGGCCAACCCAATTTCTTGATAAATCAAGAAAAGCCATCCACGAACGCGTTTCGCGCTTTTTGGCGCTCGTCAGCGTGGAGTAGGCTGAATCATTGAGACCAAAAAAGATTTTTTGATCCCAATGGCTTCCTGAAAAACCAAGAAATGGGTATTTAAGGCCAAACTTGCGTAAATACGCTTAGCACATTAAAAAACGAAATAAAAAAATAAAAGATAAAAAGATCAGGTGTTGAAATCAATATAAAAAATGGCATATCCTGACCAGGAGCACATGTGCTTTACAGAAGGCAGAGCGCCATCTGGTGGAACAGAAATCAACTAAACATTGATTTAGCCTGTTCCCTGATATTTGGCCAACCCAATTTCTTGATAAATCAAGAAAAGCCATCCACGAACGCGTTTCGCGCTTTTTGGCGCTCGTCAGCGTGGAGTAGGCTGAACCATTGAGACCAAAAAAGATTTTTTGATCCCAATGGCTTCCTGAAAAACCAAGAAATGGGTATTTAAGGCCAAACTTGAAAACAGAAAGAAAAGGGTATTTTTCATATAATTTCATAGTTTGTTTAGAGATGCACAAATTCAGATTGAACCAGAGAATATAATAGACCTATAAACTTATGTCCAAAGGTTCCTTAAACATCCCTAAGCTACCTTTCATAGTAAAAAATACAGAGTATATAATAAAACCAGTTCAATACAATAGTAGAGAGATCTGGAGATTAATTTGGCGAAACCGCTGAGAGGGTTCACTACTGATGAGCCAAGCCCTCTCATTCAATAACTTATATCATTGCAGTAAGGTCTGTAGAGATAATATTTGATAAAATATATGTGAAAAGAAACATCTTGCTGAAAATTATTGTTACAAATTTTATCAATAAATGGCAATTGAATTTATATAAATAACCCTTTAGTAAAAATAACACTCAAAATAGAGTAAAACGTTCAAAATTCTATGTTAATAGGTTGCTGAAATAATTTATTTTGGATTTTCTCTTCTGTTTGAGAAAACCATCGTTTCAGTTTTAATTGTGTTTTTAGTCGGTTATTGAGTTGTATATAGGTTGATAAAATAATCCATTTTGGATTTTCTCTTCTTTTTAGGTTGCCATCGTTTAAGTTTTAATTATGTTTTTAGTCCGGTTATTAAATTGTATAAAATGAATTGTATATAATCTACTAAAATGTATTTAGGCGCAAGTATCCCGAGCTGGGATATCGCGTCCGATATGTCAAATAAAATAAAATAAAAATGTTAAATCCGTTTGATATAGAAAAAATCTGCCAAATTTTTCTGCTATTCATTCTTTTAAAAATGGCCATGCTATTTTTTTTATACATCTTCAAATTTTAATAAGATGCCTTGTCAAAATAATTGTTTTAAGAATACAAAAAAAAAATTTATTTATTGGATATTCTCTTCTAAGAAATGGGGATTATTTCAGGTACGTTATAAGAGAAGATTCGCTATATCCCAAGTTGGTTTTAGCAAGGTTTTACTGTATATTATTAGAAAATCTATAAACAAATATTTATATTAACACAAATATATATTAATCAATATAAATCTATAGTATATTTTTTATTATATATCTCAGGATATATATTTTATTTTTCACAGAGAATAATTTGTTTTTAAATCAAATTTAGGCATGTCAAACGCGACTTTGCATTCTTATTTATAAGTTAGGCGAAAGATCGAGTACAATTTAAATGAATCTGTTATAGGAGTGGGATGGAGTCTCTGGGAAGTATTGAGAAGATCCAAGACGATTGTGTTGATTGTTGTGTTCTTACCAAGGAACTGGGCCTTGGCCTCTGTCGGTGTAATAGCGGCCATATCCTCCCAGCTCTGGTTGACCATGTCCTGCCAACGTGTCGAGGAAATGTCGCGTTGAACGACTGCAGGCTTGGGGATCAGGTACCGGATCTCCTCTCTGAACACATTCTATCCTTCAGATTGGAGCAAATACATCGCCAAAATCTAAAAAATGCATAACTTCAATAAGTGGGTAATGTTTTCAACTAGCAATAATCGCGCCTCGGAAGATCCTCATGTATACAGACGTGTAGACTACTCGCACAAATAACTAATGAAGATACGAAGTTTTCTATATATTGAATGATTCAATGAAATGATCCTTTGTATCAATATTAAAGTAAAAATATCAGACTTCCAGGGAAAATTTTCTTTTCAAAATATTTTATCTCTAGTTTTCAGGCACGAACCCCCTTTTATTTTATTGTACCATGTTTTCTCCTGTAGAAAGGCATTCGTGCCCGAAAGTTAGTGATTAAAGATTTTGAAAATAAAATTTTCTCTGGAATCCTGATATTTTTATCTTAATAAATACATCAGTCTTCTATACAAGGTAGGAAATATGGCTCAATATTTGGCTATAGTGGACTTTAAGTATCAGCTTTGAAATTTGGAAAAATACCTGAAAAATATTATTAAAGTATATGGAGAAGCTAGTTAGTTAATTTTGACTGAATTCATGATGGATTTGAGTTCCCCCCTCGCCAAAAATGTTGGCA
Organism: Cordylochernes scorpioides; assembly: GCA_030710605.1. NCBI lineage: Eukaryota > Metazoa > Arthropoda > Arachnida > Pseudoscorpiones > Chernetidae > Cordylochernes > Cordylochernes scorpioides. The sequence continues at coordinate 28,392,562 of CP092865.1, read as the reverse complement.
GTTGTCAAGAAAAATATTTTGCTGGGAGTGTGGAAATATGGATAGTATAAAGCAACTACAAATGTATATTTCAGTCATTTATTTTAATCAAATAACTCTATTTTTAAAGGTATTAGATATAAAACCCCCTGATAAAATATCGTTTAAAATAATATTTAGTTTCTCCTAAAAAACTAATATCAAGAATTTAAAAAATCGAAAATTCTTTAAAGAAGTTTTCTCAAGAAGCAAAATAGCCAAATGCCCATGATTCTGTTTGTTCAGGACTAGTAGCCAATCAAACTATGGCAGAGGATTTAGAGTTTTCTAGCAAAGAATTTCTGAATTAACAATGGATGCTATACATTCTTATCCGAATCAACTTCAATCCAAAGACATGGCTCACAATAAATAAGGTTTTCTGAGGCATATGAAGAAGACAATAATCAAAAAGATGCAGCAAACAAAGTGTTTAAATTAGAGGCTCTTCAAGACAAGAGTGTAAGACATCAGAGACAAGAGTAAAACAGAAGGACGTACTTGTGAGGAGGCTGTACGGCCCCTGAAGCCCGCTGTAGCAGCGCGGCCCCCCGAGCCATGGCTAGCACCAGAGGACTGTTGGGGGCCACGGGCCACTCCAGCAACAAGCCTTCCAGGTAGTCGGGGGCCACCTGGTTGAAGGCCACCTCCACCGAGAGGACATTGTCCAGCCGCACCGGACTGACCCACACGGAGCGGCAGAAGATGAGGTAGAAGGGAGCGCCTTCTTTCTGTATCTCTGTGGTCACGTCCAGGATGTACTCCTCGCGGCCCAGAGGGAGGGAGTACGGATCTGTGACACCCATCCCGGCGGTTAAACTCATGCAAAAGTAACAGTTGTGAAATATATGTCAACATTTTACTATCATAGCTAAATACATTTATGGACAAAACTTAATGAAGTTGTATCTTTTAGCATGTATATCGGATTTCAGACAATAGCTCTGAATTGAAGACACACGAGATAACCAAGTGTGAACAAAATTCCCTGTCTCTTGAAAAAAAAAACAGATAACCAGTGACATCGAGATATGAAATTTCCTTAAGTTTTGTCCTTTTTGTATTCAATGACAAACCACAGACTACAAAAAAAACTAGAGAAAGATAAAAAAAATGTTTCTTCTATTAACATGTTAGAAACTCGAGAACTGAACTTGAAACGATCGGTTTCTGTATTCCGATAAAACTGGGCCACGAATTGAGCATTTCTTCACGACTCTAATATGATAGAACAGTTCTCAAGGAAATCCTCTTCCTTGACTTACCTATAAGATCTGAATTATCATATGATAACTGTGGAGAAAAGCCTTTGTGCTTGGAAGTCTATCTATTTTATCGAATTAAAGAAACAAATCTCGCTATAAATTAAGAAAAAAAAAGGGCATCTCTTTATCGTGCAACTGAAAGTTGCTGATGGCTTGCGCCATCTATCGGAATAAATATCAACTATTAGTTAATTTTTAATTATTCCAGAATTGGCCAGATACTTTAAGTTGTACGATAAGGAGCTGTCCCTTTTTCTTTCATAAGTTATGCACCTTAACCCAGTACAATATCAAATTTGTACTATTTTTTTCGCATTGAAGCTACAATTTACAACGAAGAGAGTTGTAGCACAAGTCAGCGAGCGCCCACCTCCGTCCACGACGCAGTAGAGTGAGAACTCGTCCATCTCCTGCTGCCGTCTCACGTTCAGCGCGCTGCACATCTCCTCGATGACGTCCTGCACCACCGTGGTGGACTTGGTATTCACCACCCGCTCCGAGCCCCCGGGGATCCGGAACATCTGCCGCTTGTGGTTACGGCCAGCCTGGAACATCCACCATCACTGTTGTCTCTCAACGTCACAAATGTTATAAAAAAAGACAAAGGTCGTCTCTCCCGACAAAATAAACGTCAAAACTAGACGCCATCTATTGACCGTCGCCGTAAACTAGCAGCCTCAGGTCGGTAACAAAGCTACAACACAAGCAGCTTTGGAAAACTGAGAAGCGTCCACCTAGAGACCATGGTTTTGGGCTAATGGCCCTCGTCAGCTTGAGGCGGACTTCATTCCATCAGATCCAAACAGGATCTAATGGAATCTTCACAATTTGCCAAAGAGGTGTTTAGCTGGCCAAGTGGCTAGGCCAAATCTATGGTTAAAATATAGATGTTACAAATGTTGTCGTTGCTCGACATCAATAACGGCCTGTTGAATGCAACAATACAGAAAGGCTTACATGAGGTAAAGAGAAAAAACCCTTTAAATAATTCGCAAGATTGAGTTGTTTCTATCTTTGTCAGCTTTATTAATTGGATGATTCAGTACGCAAAAAAAAAAAACTCATAGGACCAGGAATTGTTTTATAAATGTAAAATATAGGCGAATCATGTTTATGATATAAGCAATTTTAGTGATAATTAATTCGATGATATATTTGTAAAATGTATGATGGAATTAATCCTTGGTTACTTTATATACAAAAACACGTTTATCATTACTCTTCACAATTCATCCTTTCATACTTCATCCCTAAGGATAGAAATAGTCGTTATTTCTCCTTAAAATAAATTTCAATTTTTCGTTCAAAAGAAACATTTGCGGTATAATTGTCAAACGTCGTTCTACAATATCATAAGCCGCATTATATTGTATTATAATATATATTACATAGGACATCACAAATCCTTAGAATGTTTATTCTATTTTTCGATAGTTTTTTTTTTTTAAGTTACTATATCTATACAGATATAGAAATTGTTAAGTGTTACTCTGAATAAACCAATTTAGTTGACAATGGCAATAACATGTAAATGTAGGCAGCAAGAGAAATGAAGGAAGAGTCCTCTCACCGAGATGGCCGCGACTTCCTCGATGCCCGGCACGTTCTTGCGCCCGCCGTACTTGTAGGTCTTGCGGAGGTTGTGGAGACACACCCGGGCCGTGCCGTGGTAGGCGCGCCGCGTGTCGTACGCCGCAGTCTCCAGGTACTTGAATAGATAAGGCTTGAGGCCTTCGGAGCTTTGGAAGTAGGCCGTGATCATGGAGAACAGTCTCCAGCCACGGATACAGCTGTCCCTGGACACAACCATTCAGATGCTACAGTGGTATCTAGCTATATACTTGTGGCTACCACAATTTGCCTCAGAGAGCACGGGCAAAGCTTCACTACACATACGGGCAGTAGTGTGGCGGCCCCACTACGTCTCGGCAAGCGCGAGCTGGGAGAACACCTCATTACACATACATGGCCGGCATCCGGGACTCTTGGCACGCGCGTCGTTCGGACAACAAGGCTTTCTTCCAGCGGCCGTTATTTCTTTCTTCTCTTTATATACACGGGGCTTCAAATAGATTAATTTATTTTATTTAAAAAATCTTAATTTTATCAGTGACCTATCCACAAGCCACACCAGAACCCGCAGCCACCCAAATACTAGAGTGATGTTCTACTACCACTAGATGTTCTATTTCCACGTTTTGAAGCAGTTTTTATATGATAAGCTGGTTCAATTGCTTCCGGTGTTTGAAAAAGTCTAACCAGAATGCAAGTAACTAAATGAAGCTTTGTAAATGGAAAAGTTAAGGAGGACAATGCCCACAAGGTGGCCTTCTGCTCCTTCATTGTCATTAAGGATTGTGGCAAAGAGATTTAGATCCATTATATCTTCAAGATGTACTTTAAGAGATAGCCGAAGGGTGTTGGGTAATTTAATATCAGCCTTTCAAAAGTTGGGAAATTTCTACATGTCTAGAAATGGTTTATAAGCAGGTGCAGATCCTTATCCATCATACTTATCATGACCAGAGCCATTTGTAATTAGAAAAAAAGAGAAATTATGTAAACTTTAGGAAAGGAGTATTGAAAATGGTCGACTTACGGTTTGGAACTCTTGTTGTTTGTGGTTTGTTTCATGATCTGGCAGTAGAGCTCGTCCCTCAGGCCGGGGTTACGGTGGACACACTGCAGAAAACATGGTCAGTGGGGGAGGGTAACACCAATAGTGCATCCAGAAGCATTTCAACATTAAAGAAAATCTTTTGAGAGGACCTTAAAGCAAGTCTACATGTTCATAGGCACACACACACACACATAAATAATATATGAAAAAATATGGTATAAAATAAATCAATACAGTAGAACCTCCATGAGAGGACACCTCTCTACAAAGGACAGTTTTCATTTGCAAAATTATTATTTTAAATATTCAGTAGCTATCCGGTAAGATGACACCTCTCCCTAAAAGACACTTAGGCTCTGCAATTAGGTGTTCTTTACAGGGAGGTTCTACTGTATATAAACACGTATTAAAAGGTACTTCAAACATGTATGAATGAAAAACTATAAAAGGAATACATATTCAAAAGGCAATTAGGGCCCTATAAAAAGGTGTAGAAGAATAAATAGAAGATAAAAGGCATCATAGATGAGAAAATCAGGACTGATCACCACAATCAACACAAGACATAATGATAAAAATGTACAGGTATGGCAAACAACTAAGTTAAATATGAGAACATCTAAGAAGACAGATATAAGAAGAAATTCTTTCGTTTTAACAAATAACTAAATGGGAGAAACGAAGGGACCGATTTGCGAATTTGTATATAACAAAGACACTTATGTAAAATTCAATAATTTTTGCAAATTCATTTTAGATTTTATTTTCTGTTTGATAAAACCAACGTTTCAGTTTTAATTTTGTTTTAATTCCGGTTATTGAATTGTATATAGGTTGATAAAATTGTATTTAGGCGCAAGTATCCCAAGCTGGGATATCGCGTCCGATATGTAAAATAAATAAATAAATTTAAAAGTGTGTATATATACGTATGAAAGTACCAAAGATGACGAATAGATATATACCAATATATATTCCAGCCACCAATATACTCCAGTGGCTTTCATTCATTCATTTTACAATTTTTTTCCCTCTGATTTACCCAGACTAATCTGTTTATGAGCCCAATTGTCTTAATTAGGCGTTCTTTTATATAAATTTGACTATTAATATTAAATGTAATTAACATTTACTTTTTTTCTATTTGCAGAGACTCCATGGTGAATTTACATGTATTAGAAATTTATTTTCCTCTAATTTACCCAGATTGATCTATTTATTAACTTGATTGTCATACTGGTATTATTACTGTTATTCGTGTATGTACTCTACATTTCTACTTGGAGAATGGGTATAAGACTGAAATATCTTAAAGCTTTTTGTTGTTTTTGTATGAGAACCAGATGGATAAGACTGAAATGTCTTAATAAAGCTTTTTGTTGTTGTTGTTTTTGTATGAGAACCAGATGGATAAGACTAAAATGTCTCAATAAAGTGTTGTTGTTGTATAAGAACCAGATGTATAAGAGAAGCAACAAAGAATACTGACCACTAGAATGTTGTAGACGGCCTCTACATCAGCCTTGTTGTGGGGAGCTGGGTAGTCTCCCATATATACCATGATGTCTACGACACAGAGCTGTCAGAACCTCACGTCCAACCTGAGGACAATGAGCACTTACTGATGAACAGATCTTGAGCGAGGGGGTCGAGTTCAGGATCATCCATTCTCAGCAACGCTGATTGCAATGGTGACTGCAACACCCATCATACATCTGGACCACGTAGAAATACAAGAGGTATCAAATTCACTGGGCCACGCTGAAATATCAGACATCCCTTTGACGTCAGTATCAGAAATTCTGTGTTTGAAGAAATTGACCGTAGAATCTTTTAAAAATTCTTTAAATTTTCAGACTTCAAATATAGCATTAAATGACTCATTAACATTTCTGATATTTTAACTTGGCGGTTATTCTTCTATATACCCTCTTCTACTTGGAGGATCTGTATAAGACCAAAAGGTCTTAACAAAGCTTTTTGTTGCTGTTGTTGTACAGATTTGTTTTATAATCTGCGCTACTAACTTTGGCTTGGCTAACTTGGCTTGAGAAAAACTCAATATAGAAACAGGCTTAGAAACTGATATTCAAGCTCATTTAGAATTTCAAAGGATATATTATTTGTAGTAAAAACGAACATTTATTGATATATTAAATAGATTTGGTCAAATATTAAATAAGTTTGTGTCTACCCAATCGTAGAAAAGGAACAAGTGGCATGGTGATATTCAATACAGGTTTCGCCAAACGATTTTATCTAAAATAAATATTGCCTTTTAAAACTCGAATTGTACAAATCCAACAGTAAGAGCGAGTATCCAAAAATGTTCATCGCAATATGAATATGCAACAATGAACCGATTTCTATATATATGTAGCCGTGTGGTGTATTTCCAATAAATACAGTCTCAATTCTTTCCACTCATGATTATCCTGGCCTGTACAATATGTACTTAGTAAAAATATGATAAAAAGGCCGAATAGAGGTAATTATAAGCCGCATTATATTGTATAATACAAGGTTGTCCAAAAAGTTCGTAAACACTTGCAAAAAATTGAAATACCAATATTATTCGCCGTCATATATAATGTCTTTGTATTATGTATAAAGTAATTGTATTATGTATTATTATGTATTCGCTGTAATAATATTATTCGCCAAGTAATAATAAAAACAACGTTTTAAGAAAAACACGAACTTTTGGGACTATAAAATGTGGTTAATAATGAAGATTTTTCAATCCCTAATAATACAGCTCTTTAAAAATCGCTGCGGTGTCCTGTGTATAGCAATGATGCACGTTGTCTTACCTTAGAAAACTTGACTAAATCCACCAATTCTTTCCAGGTCCAGTCTGACGTTTTGTCCTTTTTATTCTTGCGAGAGAATTTAAGGGACTCGATCAGTTTGATTGGACCTCCTCGCTTGGACTCTTCCTGGTTCTTCAGCATCTCGTATCTGGAAAACAGCATTCGTTGAGCATCCACTTCTTTCATGGACCTCTTTACTTGTGAGTGGATTTCACTTATTACTTTTTTATTGCAAGAATATTTACAGATCTAAGGAGGCTTTGATTCAATATTGAGAGCATCAGTTGTACAGATAATTCAAAAAGAATTGAAATATTTGTGAGATGAGCAACTTACTTATCAGGACAGTCCCGGAAATTGTTGAGAGCAAATTGGAGCAAAGAGTACTGGCCGTCTGTGATAGGCATGGTATCATCGCTGCCTTGGTCTTCAGCGATATCCTGCGGCACACATACATCCTTAATAGCATTCTCAACACCATTCGGAAATATGAAGTCATATCCATAGCTGGGAGGATTTATCACTGTTGAGCTAGGCCTTCGCAATATTTTTATCATTGCAGCAAGGGCAATAAATAAATTGGTTTTATTTGTTTAAAAAAAAGCGGGTACTTAATAGTTTATATTTTCAAATATAGATGGTGCGCTTTAGCATCGTGATTAAATATAGTAATATGTACATACAATTGCTTAAATATATATGCAAATATGAAACAAAATATTATAACAGCAATTCGTTTGCTCATGGTAATTTGACATGCGTTTGATCAAAAGATGGGTCTTAAAACAAAGTGGTACATTTTACATCACGTCCTTTGGTGATTGTTTATTCGAAAGCTCGGCGGGGGGGGGGGGGGGATTGAAACCCCATTGTCTTTATAATCTCTATGTCCAGGCATATATGGTTAGTTAAATATTATTATTTTCAACGTGGATATAATGAAAGGAAATATTGTAGAAGGCTAAGAGAAACATTTTAAAATATGATTAGATGCAAATAATATGTGTACGAGCGTATTAAACAAAAGTGTAAGGGATTTTAGGAAGTGTGTGTCGTTAAGCATTTAATACTCGTTTTTTTTTTTAACTCTCTACATGTTTATAATATTTATATATGACAACTTTGTAGATAGGTCCGACATTTTCATGAAAAGTAAAATTCATTTTACATTTATGTTGATTAGAAAAATAAGAATGATAATAAATTTGTGTAATAGGAAATTTTGCGAATATTTTTCTTCTAAAGCGTTTTAATGTTTAATCAAAGAGAGAATGATGGATGAATTTATCTTTCTGTGATAATGATAATGATGATGATAGATTTTCTCGGCTTAGCGAAGTCACAACTCACCTCGAACCAGTTGAGGTTTTCTTGTTCAGAATTTCTTCCTGGAGTTTCAGGAGGGCTGTCTCCATTCTGTCCATTCTGCACCATCACATTTGGTTCATTACCACTGTCTCCATGTCTGTAAGATTTCTTATGAGAATTAATACTGCATAGGTATCCTTTACATTTACACCCACCTTCCATCTCAACTCTCCAGATGAAGCGAATGACAAAAAAACTTTATATATATTTTTTTACTCAATATATCTCAATATTAACAGAAATTTTAATTATATTGGTCAATATAGGTATTTCAAAATTGATTTTAATGGTAAAAGTTGAGCACGAAGTTTTAAAAAATTGCTTGAAGTTTTAAACATTAATGATCAATAAGTTTAAAATATTGTCCCATTTCGAAAATTAATACAATTTCAGTTAGTAACCTTGAAGATCTTTAAAAAAACGAAGTTTAGGAGATTGGCTGAAAATCATGAAGACTGGAAAGGACAAATGGTTGGTCTTATCATTAAAGATAGCATTTCATATTTTGATTTGAAGCAATACTTTATTGAGAATATTTGACAATGTTACAACATCGACTAGCAATTCGAATCTTTATTAAAAGCTAAAGACAAGCAGCAAGCTATCAAGAGAAAACCGTCTATTCGATTGGCTTTTGCGATAAAAAGAGACAAAATAAAGGTCGCTTATCTTTAGATTTTAATAAAAAATACCTGAAGTTCTTCCCGAAAAGGCTACGAAACCAAAACATCGAATGGATCTGAGATAAAAAAGATCCGGAAGTTTGTCCTAAATGTCGACAAGGATTTCGAACAAATACAAATCCTTTTTGACGAGCTAATACTTTAATTCCTCTCGTTTCAGCAAAATGAGTCTCTTTAAAGGCGCAATTTTGGCTAGGAGAGGTCAGGTAGAAAGTAGCAGCCACTTGGAGCCTGCTCAACGGTCGCCGTGTCGTCGCATTCCACGACCTTTGGAGCTGACTCGACTGTCTGACACAGCTTGTCCACTCACAGCTCTTAACTCAACAAATGGACAAAATGTACTTTGTATAATTTTTAAACTTTTTTTATTACTTTAAAGGATTCTTAAATCTAAAATTTCTGATTTCTATCTCAAATTGTCTTAGAAATATAGTCATATTGGCCTCAAATCTGTAAAATTACTGATTTTGTATTAGCTACATTGGCTTGAAAGGAATATTGTCAGAACACGGTTCCTTGACGAGTTCTACAGGTGAACAAAATCGGAGAATTAAAAATCCCGCAAGTTTCAACACCAGAATGCTACACATTTATTGTTTGATCGGGATAGGCTTTTGATAGCAGGTATATTAGTGATATAATCTACTGGAAAGGTTTTAAAAAAAGTACCAACATGTTCGCAAAAAGGCAAGTACCAGTTTTAATATAATGTATTTAGTGTCTTTCTGTTCTTGCATTTTATTTGTTTATGGTTAGTTAACCTTCAACTAACGTTTATTGAACAAACGACTGTTCTAGTTCTGGAATAAGCTTAAATCGACGTTTGTTTATTTTTTATTTTTAAAAATTATTAATCAATCAGGCGCGATATTTTGAAATATTTGCGCCTATTACAGAGGAAACAAACAAAAACAAATTTGAACTTAAAATTAAATATTTACAAATTTACATGTATTAATCGACAGAGTTCATAAAATTTATATAGACAAAGTGGCTGATGTAAGAGAGTTAATCATTTAGATCAGGAAACCAACGATGTCTCATGTCAAAATAACGTTTAGGTGAAAATAAAAGACGTTGTCTCTTCAAGGTCCAAAATTAGAATGCCCATAAGACGTAGAGAAGTAAGACATTTCGTCCCATCATTTAGAGAAATTTGGTATTTCGCAATTTGACCTTTTACCTGCGAATAAGTGTAGTTAGGTTTGATTAACGAGTTTTTTCCTTAAAGGAAAGCCGAGATGTGGACAATTTTAGGACAATTTTGTCAATTTGAAGTACCTCGATTGGGATACAAGGAAGTTAGAACAGCGGAGTCTACTATTGTCTAATATCTGACAAGTTGTCTATATCCTGTTGGGAGGAGGATTGTAGGAACACACACACACAACGGAAAGATATAATAGCCAACTAAGACATTTTTACATTTAAACTAACTTAAATCTCGGGTTTTAATCACCAGAATTCTATACATTTAATATTTGATTGACATCTACATTTGCTTGTACGGATTATTGTCGAGACACGGTTCCTTGCCAAGTTGTACAGGTGAACAAAATCATGGCTTACATTCTCTAATGTATTTTTCAAATGTTTTTACAATCAAATGAAAAATCCCTATCAAGTTTCTCTATCACCATAATTCTATAGATTTAATATTTGATTGACATCTAAATTGGCTTTTAGGGATTATTGTCGGAACACTGTTCCTTGACGAAGTTGTAGAGGTGAACAAAGTCATAGTTGACATTCTCTAATGTATTTGTCAGATTTTTACGATAAAATTGAAAATCCCGGCAAGTTTCAATTACCAGAATGCTACAAATGTATTGTTTGATTGGCATCTACATTGACTTGGGATTATAGTCGGAAAACCGTTCCTTGACAAGTTCTACAGGTAAATAAATTCATAGCCAACATTCTCTAATGTATTTTTCAAATGATTTTACGATTAAAATTGAAACCCCGGCAAGTTTTAATCACCAAAATGCTACAAATGTATTGTTTGATTGGCATCTACATCACCTTGTAGGGATTTTCTCGAAGCAACGATTCTTACAGGAAAATGAAAAATTAACTTAATTTCTAATGTATTTCTAGGTTTTGGCGATAATTGCATCTCGAGTTTGAACCACTAGAATGCTACACATTCATTGTTTGATCGGGATAAGCTTTTGATAACAGCTATACTAGGGATATAATCTACTGGAAAGGATTAAGAAAAAAGTACCAATATGTTCGCAACAAGGCAAGTACAAAACTACCAGTTTTGATATAGTATTTCTTTAACATAGAATTAAAGCGGAAAGTATTTTATGTGGCCGGTATTCTTTTTTTTTTTTTTTTTAAGGAGACAGAAGCAATTTTGTTTACACTTGTTTATCTCTGGTGTCTTCAATAAAGGTCACTGTAATATCTTTCAGAGTTATTGTCTGAATCCCAATATGCATGCTGAAAGGTACAATTTTCCTAAGTCTTTTCCATGAGCCACAAGCTCAATAGAGGTTCTCCTGAAATAAAACGAGTGGAGAGAAAACCAATAAAGAATTGACTAAACTTCGACAGAGTTAAAAAAGCTACCTACACACATTTTTGAAAAATAAAAATTCAAAACACATTAAAATTCCTTATATAATGCTATTTTCTTTAAATCCTAACTTTTGAAGCTTTCTGAATAAATCTCTTTTTCACAAACATACACGTTATGTAAATATAATCTTCTCAAATATAGAGAGGGCGTTATCTTTACCCCCCGTGTAAGTTTATGATAAGAGGGTATTTCCAGAAAGTGTTTAAAAGAGATTAAAGAATTAGGGAATTTCTGATTGTTTTACACGTTTCAAATACGATAAGAAATCCTTACCCAATAAAAGATAAGGAAATGAAATTATAAAAAGAAAGAATTTTTATTAAAAAAAAAAAAAAAAAGATACTTCCGACTCTCTCTTTCCTTACTGCGATGAAAATAGTATTAGAAGGGCCCTTAGCTCCTCAGTAGTGAACCCTCCTCCCAGCGGTTTTACCAGTTTAATATATTATTTCGCTTTTAAAATCTCTATTGATTCATTGCAGCTATACATTGTAGCTAATATGTTAGTAGACAATTGATAATTTTAACAACAAAATTTGCACAAAATTGATTCTTCTAATTAATTGTTACAGAAAGAAAAATTAAGATCAAATAAAGGATAATATATAACAAAAGGTTTTAATAAAGGGTAGATAAAATGTAGGGTAATATATATAGTTGTTAAAAATAAAGAAGGCATATCCTGATCAGGAGCACATGTGCTCGTGGTCAGGATATGTCTTCTTAATTTTAATATCAACATCTGACATTTATATTTTATTTTTTTTCTATTATTTTTTCATATATAGTTGTATATATTAAAAATGGCATATCCTGACCAGGAGCACATGTGCTTTACAGAAGGCAGAGCGCCATCTGGTGGAACAGAAATCAACTAAACATTGATTTAGCCTGTTCCCTGATATTTGGCCAACCCAATTTCTTAATAAATCAAGAAAAGCCATCCACGCGCGCGCGAATATGTGTTAAAATTTATTCATTAAGTGAATAATAATGTATTAGTAGAGCTCTAAAAAACGGCATAGTAGATTAAACTGGCGAAACCGCTGGAGGGTTCACCACTGATGAGCCAGGCACTCCTTCTATTTTTCATCGCAGTAAGAACAGTCGGAGGTTTTTATTATTATTATTATTTAAAAAAAAGTTCGTGCTCAATAGCTTCATTTCTTACATATAGACGACGCGTTATATTTAAACGATTAAAAAGTTGTATTCCAAAATTGTAAATCCCTCCAATATATCATTGACGACAATGATGACACTTACGGAATCAACCCTATTGCGAGGATGACGAGAGCTATAGTAATTATGATGGGGGGAGTCTATTTAAAAATAGATCACACTGTGATAATGGACAGTGAGTCCAACGAGCTTATTGCGTGAGACATTTCCATAATGACACCATCTCATGTCATAATTACATGTCCTCTCATACAATGGAATCACTTTACAATATAGGTTTTGATCTTTCTTATTCCAAATCTCCAATTCAGTAGATACTATACATCTTTTAAATCTACTGATTCATTGCACTTATACATTGTAGCTAATATCACACACACAAGCCTTTAGACACTCCATCTCATACAGATGATTCTCCTGTTAGAAATGAATCTAAAAAGAAATAAGAAGCAGGAGAGGAAATTGAATCATCGCTCAGAAAAGAGAAAAAGAAGAAAAGGAAAGAATATCTATGAACAAAAGTTGAGACTATATATGTACATCGTGTTTCGTGCATAGAACACAGTGAAGAAGTAGACTATTGAGTAAATGGTTGCATCTTGTGAAGAAAAAAATATTTCCACACAGTTCAGTTACTTTGTTAGCTCTTTTTTCCTCCTTGCAGTCTTGGAAAAATTGTTGGCAAGAAAAAAATTGTGGTTCTCTAAAAACTTTGAATTTTTGTAAATAGTAATTTTTGAATCTTTCGACTCAAAAGATTGCCAAGGGAACAAGATAACATAACGTTAGGAACATTCCATTAGGAACTTAACAAGGAAAACCTTCTTATGATATTTTTTCAGAGAAAAATCTGATTCTAAAGAGTTCCATAAATCAATTTCTAATTACCATATAACAACATTATTTTTCTACTAAATAAAAAAATATTTATGTGAGTACTAAATGCAGCTTTACATCCATGCATGTGGCTCGCGAGCTGCTGACCCATGCCCTAAAGAGTTGAAGTTCTTTTTTTTTTGCTTATCCCTAGTACACGTGGTACAGGCCATGATGATAATTATGGTGGGTAGAAGTAGGCGACTGCTTTTACTGTAAGTGCACCACATGTCTACACATGTGAAAAGCAGTTCGACTTTGCACTTACAAATGTGCCAGAGCCCCGTTTGGTTACTTGCACTCGCCGGTGGGGTTGGACTTTTTCAAGAATCGGGGGCCATTGAAGCATTTTTTTAAATCAGAAAAAAAGTTTCCAATGCGGGAATCGAACCCGGGTCGTAGCGGTCGAAAACTAACGGTTTAGAACATCCTTCCACCGACCCCCGGGGGTTGTAGGTGACGCTATAGAATGTAGGTAAGAATATCACGGTCCTAGAATGGAACTTACCTTGACAGGGGGACTGTCCATGTAGGCGCTGATTGGAACCACGTACTCGCAGGGGAAGATTCCAGCTTCGCCATTGTCCAACACCCCGTACAGCCATCCTGCAGACACCGGCACTTAGTTATACACACACTGGCAATTTATGTTTCTTATTTTTAATTATTAAAAATAGCTCTTTTTCATCGCAGTAAAGACAGTATAAACTTGATTCATGTTTGAAAGAAGCATTCGCGTCTTTTTGTTTTCATGTGCTATATATAGATAGCGTGTTATTGTTTTGTATACATACCTCTACAGACCTTACTACAATGGTAGAAAATATTATATTACATGGTTTGTGGCTCATTAGTGATATGGCCAATCTACAGACCGCTCTACTATTGTATTGGATTTTTTTTTATAAGATGTATACTTGCCATAGAGAATGCGGTTAAGGCGCATTACGCAAAGCTATGGACATATGCCTTTGTGAGTGTGCAGAAGTACATACATGTAAGCCACGTTCTTCCAAAAATCTTATTTTATATTAAAGCAATGATAAATAAAATAAAACTATAAGGTCATCTTATTAAAGAAATTTCACACACCTTTGGCACCTATGTTTTATTATTATTATAAGTATTAGATATGACAAAGTTAGTATACAAGGTATATCCTAAATTGTAAATATAATAGCTAATATATTCGATAGTATTATATAAACCTTAATACATATATAGGTAGTATACAGATTGGCTTTTTGTCTGAATTTGCTTAAATTGGTTTTGTGCCTCATTTTTTTTATCACTACCATTAGATTTTGTACTGGGGTGATAAACCTAAATGCATTGTTTTAATTCCCTCAAAAAATGTTCCAATGGCCCCCGATTCTTGTAAAAGTCCAACTCGACCAGCGAGTGCAGGAAACCAAATGGGCTGTTGCATATTTGTAAGTGTAAAAGTCGAACTACTTTTCACATGTGTAGACATGTGATGCACTCACAGTAAAAACAGTCACTAACTATTACCCACCATGATTATCATGGTTAGTACCACGTGTACTAGGGATAATAATTTAAAAAATACTTTTTAAATTGAGAGGTGCCACTTCGGTAGGAATAGAACATCGTATATGCGCTGATTGGGAAATACCAACCTTTAAAGTTTATCCAACCAACGAATTTTATTAATTCCAAACGTTTGGTAGATTTACTAATACTTTCAATTTTACAAGGCCGCCCCAAAATAAGGTTAGGTTTGCAAGTTGGAGATGAAACGAATCAAGAAGCTCCTACTGCCCATAATTTACAATCTGTGTTACTATAACAATTCATATATAATTAATATAATACTAACATATCGTGTGTGTGTACATAAACTTATTCATTTTCATGTTTCATATATACCTCCTGTTCTCCACAGTTTCTCTCTCTTGTTATCTCCAAGGAGAAACATCTATAAGACCAGTGTGTCTTAATAAAGATTTGCATAAAAGTGTGTTTGGTAAGTCCACTGTCGTTTTTTTTTTAAGAGATATGCCTCATCATTTTTTTTTCTTGTCCCAGGTCTGGACTTCAAGTCTAGACCAGATTCTGAAGGCCTCTTTATCGCCTCGATGACCACAGCTGGGTCGGTGTAGATGTCTGTTCGGCAATGCCCGGCATTACATGATGTGTTCTGGGCTCGCTGGAGATAATTTTCATGATCATGATTTTTAAAATAGAAGGCTCAGATTGATCTTGTTACATGAGTTAAGTAAGTCACACAATAGTTAGATAGAGAGATCTGGTAGGAAACTGCCTGAAGAGAAAAAGGAGAGTTGCCATTGATGAGCCTGTACCTCCCATTAGTTTTCATTTTCGTTATTGCAGTTGTGTTTGTGTATGTGGAACACAGTGGTTTAAATTGAAATAAAAACTCATAAATCTAAGGCAAAGTATTTTAATCTCTTAAAAAGCAATAACAAAAGAGGGCATATCCTGACCAGGCTCACATGAGCATTTCTAGAAGACAGAGCGCCAGCTAGTGGAGAAAAAAAACTAAACGTTTATTTAACTTGTTCCGTGATATTTGGCCAACCCAATTTCTCGCGATAAATCAAGAAAAGTCAACCACGAACGCATTTCGGGCTGTCAGCGTGGTGCAGACTGTACCTCTATGACCAAAATTTGGTCCCAGAGGCTTCCTGAGAAATCAAGATATGGGTATTTAAGGCCAAGTTTGTGTAAATACGCTTTTCATGTGAAAAAAAAACGGTAAAACAATTTCGATACAACTCTTGATACTCAGCAAGATTGTGTTCCCTATTTGAAAATCCTTATAATACAAACCACAATGTCTTATCTCGAACTAAATAACGGTGACTTCACTGAGCACCATATGATGTTTGTCTCTCTCTCTCTCTCGCTGGTTACAAAATAAAATTTCAAATAAGACATTGAAAATATATTAAAATTTGGGGAATAAAAATGTTTCCGAGTATTACTATACATAAACGGAAACTAAAGAGATGAAATAAATCTATATATATAAAATTGAATGTCTGTCTGTCTGTTTGTCTGTGTGTCCTCTATGGATTCAAAAACCATACATCCAATCGCCGTGAAAATTTGGGATATTATTAGGCATATGCCCGGAAAGGTTTACGAAAAATAATATCTTGAATATCTTTAATATCCTTAGAGTTATTTGCAGATTTGTAGCTTTAACTCGCAAGCAGCGCCATCTTGCAACGGAGATCTGCCCCTCCCCCCCCCCCCCCCCCCCCCCCCGTCCGGCCGCCGGCCAGTTGGTTGGACAGTCCAAGTTCCCACCGACCAATCAAAGGGATCAAGAGCCCCCCCCCCCCCCCCCCCCCCCGTCCGGCCGCCGGCCAATCAGAGTGATCAAGAGGTCCTGGCGCGCGGGGGGCGGGTGACCTCCGGGAACTACGTCCATCTTCCATAAACGACCATGATTTTATTCAACTTATCGAGTATTTTTCAAGGGACCGGGAAAATATGTTCACTAGATAAAACGATGATTTTGTAATGTAGAAAATTAGGAAAGACAAAATTCAGGATGACACGGCACACAGGGACCGGGAAAAAATAATCACTTTATCGAGAGATTCACGACCATGACTTTATTCAACTTATCGAGTATTTTTCAAGGGACCGGGAAAATATGTTCACTAGATAAAACGATGATTTTGTAATGTAGAAAATTATGAAAGACAAAATTCAGGATGACACGGCACACAGGGACCGGGAAAAAATGTTCACTTTATCGAGAGATTCAAATTTACGAGTTTCAAATTATCAAAATATATCTTTTTTTTAATAAGTTTATAGAGAATTGTTTTAACAAATGTTCGTTAGACAAACCTTTACTCGGGTAAAACCTCGGGCGAAGCCGGGTACGTCCGCTAGTATATAATATTATAGACATCCCTCACTATAGAAGTCATGGGTAACACAGGAAAATGGTAGAAAACGCATGTGTAAACAGAAAATAAATTGATTGACAATGTGTGTAAACGGAAAATATATAGATGAAAACATGTTTAATGAAAAATGAAGAGTAAAAAGAAAATAATGGTGAAAAAAAGATTGTCTCCGGCAACCTGATGTCGGCCCGGCAGTCCTACAAGACACGGGAGCTACCAGGAAGGAAGGAAATCTTAAGTCGACGGCGTCTAATTGACCAACCGAGGAAGTGTCAGCTGTCAGCGACAACAAAAGCGTGTCAACGGGAAGATATCGGCCGATATAAATACTTTATCTCAGGTAAGACCAAGGTCTGCATGGTCACAGGACTTGTGGCAACATCTGTAGCCTTCCTAGTTAGCAGAGATAGTGCATAGGTTTAGTGGACCTTGGTGTAAGTTCTGACATGGTCACAGGACTTGTGGCAACATCTGTAGCCTTCCTAGTTAGCAGAGATAGTGCATAGGTTTAGTGGACCTTGGTGTAAGTTCTGACATGGTCACAGGACTTGTGGCAACATCTGTAGCCTTCCTTTCTAGTTAGCAGAGATAGTGCACAGGTTTAGTGGACCTTGGTGCAAGTTCTGACTTGGTCACAGGACTTGTGGCAACACATCTGTAGCCTTCCTTCCTAGTTAGCAGAGATAGTACACAGGTTTAGTGGACCTTGGAGCAAGTTCTGACATGTTCACAGGACTTGTGGCAACACATCTGTAGCCTTCCTTCCTAGTTAGCAGAGATAGTGCACAGGTTTAGTGGACCTTGGAGCAAGTTCTGACATGTTCACAGGACTTGTGGCAACATCTGTAGCCTTCCTCTCTCTAGAGCAGAGATAGTGCACAGGTTTAGTGGACCTTGGTGTAAGTTCTGACATGGTCACAGGACTTGTGGCAACATCTGTAGCCTTCCTTCCTAGTTAGCAGAGATAGTGCACAGGTTTAGTGGACCTTGGTGCAAGTTCTGACTTGGTCACAGGACTTGTGGCAACACATCTGTAGCCTTCCTTCCTAGTTAGAAGAGATAGTGCACAGGTTTAGTGGACCTTGGAGCAAGTTCTGACATGGTCACAGGACTTGTGGCAACACATCTGTAGCCTTCCTTCCTAGTTAGCAGAGATAGTGCACAGGTTTAGTGGACCTTGGTGCAAGTTCTGCCATGGTCTAATATATTGCTTCCACGTATATTTAAACATTTTTATCAAAAAAGCTAATATTCACAAATATAAAGAATGATGTAATGAAGAAAAGAGGTTATTTCGACAACTTGTGCGTTGTCAAGTCACCCCTCCATCAGAGGAAATCGTTAATTTAGTATAAGAGCCGCTCCACCCATTCTGACCTTGGCCGCCACCAAGGAACTCAAGCCATTCAAAAGGTATTCATCACTTGACTCAACATCTGATGAGTCATTTCGAAAATGATTGTGGTTGAAATGATGTCAAATTGGTCCCCTCTAACGATGCAGACTCCCATGACATAATAGTTGACGTCATGTAGGCCTTTGAGATTTGGGAGAATTAATAAAGAGATTGAGGGCAAAGAAGGTAGTTAAATGGGATATTGAATGCCAAGGAGAAAGGAGGAGTCAGGAGAAAAGAAAGAGAAAGTAATGGCTCCCGCCTCTGGGCCACTGGGAGAATGCACCCTTTGTCCCCGACCGCTAGACGTCTCCAAAAAAACGAGGCCCATTGTCATGGAAACGGTCAGTTGCCTTAGAGGAAGGGATTTGGGGTTTCCTAAGAAGTATTTATCTTCACGCTTGGAAGAAATATGGGTGTAAAAACTTTTTTTTAACTTCTCAAAAAGGTAAAGACACACAAAGGGTGTTTCTTTTAGAAAAAATGGTTGCCTTATCATGTGTGAATTAGTAGAATTTCCGTATTTTCATGCGAATGACCTAACACTTTTCACTTTATTTAGTTAGAAAAATCTGCAATCAAATTTAAACCACTTTTGTCAGGTCGAAAAATGACCTTAACTGGACCAGTTCCATTTACAAAGATTGACCACCTTCTTATAGAAGATTCCACTTTTAGAAAATTCTTGCACAAAACTCTGGCTGCCTTATCAAATGCAAATGGCATTATTGCTGTATGTAAAAATCCAACCCAAACATTTAAGTTTGTTTATTTAACAAAACTACGATCAAAGTCGAGAAATCATGATTTGAAAATGATCATTAGAAATGAATGTTTCAATAAACTCTTATGGAATACCGATCCTATCATTAACAATGTTTTTCCAATTTCACTTTTTTGTGGATCCTTTTCAAAGAATAAAAATTTGAGCATCCGTTAAAGAAGAAAAGAGACAATGGGGTGAAGAATGAATATAAGGAAATAAAAGAAATTAAAGAGATACTAAGTGTGTAATAAAAAGAAAATGATTTTAAACAAAGCGTTTGGAAAAAGCTTCAGACTATTTTTAGTTTATTGATGAGAGATGATTGGAAAGGATGGTCATTAAGAAGTACCAAACACGTTGTAATAAAATAAAATTTATTTCTTTAATTGTTTTTGTCGTGTCCAATGAAGAGCCTCAGATGTCCCCATGCATCTCTATCACAGCAGTTGCAATGTCCTCTATTTTGGGTGTGTAAAGCTGCTGCTCTGGGTCCATATCAATTTTCTGCAAGGCTGCGGCCATTGCTGGGCATGAGAATATATGATAATTGCCATTTATTTTTATCTAGGCCGTTTTTTAAAACTTCCCGAATACATCTTATATTCCGAGCCAAAGTGAATCGCTTTGAAGAGAATGGTTGTTTCAGAAAATAAATTTCAGTGAAAAACGATCTTTTTATCCAAAAGATACAGTATACAGGTCATAATAATCAATGTCAGTATGTATCCAGAATTGCTTATACTATAAACCATATGTTCACACACGCAAAAAAGGTTCGAATCGTTCGAATTTGCAAAGTACTAAAACTTCGTATTGTTAATTGTATTCACATTGTGTTCACTTTCTTGTAAAAGTCCAACACCAACAGCGAGTGCAAGTAACCAAACGGGGCGCTGTTATATTTGTAAGTGCAGAAGTCGAACTGCTTTTCACATGTGTAGACATGTGATGCACTTACAGTAAAAGCAGTCGCCTACTTCTACCCACCATGATGATAATGGCCTGTACCACCTGTACTAGGGATAAGCGAATTAAAAAAAAAAACATTGTTAGATATTTATACTGAATCAGAAGACCATTGAGACACAAATTATAGTTTTTTTTTTTTCAATACTATTTTGATGTAGATTTTGGAAAGAGTTATTTTTTAAAATCGAAAACAGCCATTAAAAACTCTACCGGACACCTCAAGAGAATAAACCAAGATAAATGAGGTAATTGATGAGAGCCTCGGTAGGGGTTCTTTTTTAAAATCGAAAACGGCCAGTAAAAACTAGCAGACACCACAAGAAAAGAAACCAAGATAAATGAGGTAAATCATGAATTTGCAGTAAGTAAGAAAGGATGATTATAGAAATGACGGAAGGGCGTGCCGAGCTACAAGGTCTGTCGCCTCCAAGCAATTAGACAATGCTCACCAACATTCCCAGTGGCTTATTGTCAATTATCCACGGTCGAATGATCAGGAATGTCAGGATCTTGTCATCTTACAATACTTTCGTTCTAATCATTGTTTGAAGCAAAACAATTTCCATGTGTTTATTATTACGATTAGGATTAATTCTACTGCAGCGAGGTGATATATGTCAAAACATTCGGAACATTTTCTTGAAATATGCTATTGTTTCTTTGACATTTATTGATCCCAAACACAGAGAAGTACAGGCCTTGATAATCTGAGGGTAGGTAGGGATTTAAGAATACGTATACTTGGAGGACACCACATCTATAGAATGGATTCAAAATGTGTACGTACGAGATATCATAGGCACCTTTGATTGTTTTCACTCATTTGCGAAGTTAGGTTTGTGTAAGAGTCGGTGGGATCATTCTAATAATTTATTGCTGAATAGATCGCATCAATATTCAGGCCTCTCTCTCTCTAACGCGGGTTTTGTCCATTATTTAATGTATCAGATCATCATGGTGTTGGTTAAATATTTGGACTTATCACGGGACTCGTACAAGAAATATATGAATATGTCATGAGAGTATTTTTAATAAAAAAATTTGAATTAAAGAATACCTGTGAGGAAGGTGAGTCCTTCAGACGTTGGGAAATAAAGAACGATTGATGAATCTATATTCTTCGTTTAAAATAAAAGTTACATCTCCATTCCTTTATTACATGTACACGCTTGTTCGGCGGTACAACTACTAACATTGGAACGATACAGAGAAGATTAGCATGGCCTCTGCAATACTTGTTCGTCGGTACATATTATAACATTGGAACGATACAGAGAAGATTAGCATGGCCTCTGCAATACTTGTTCGTCGGTACATATTATAACATTGGAACGATACAGTGAAGATTAGCATGGCCTCTGCAATACTTGTTCGTCGGTACATATTATAACATTGGAACGATACAGAGAAGATTAGCATGGCCTCTGTGATACTTGTTCGGCGGTACAGCTACTAACATTGGAACGATACAGAGAAGATTAGCATGGCCTCTGCAATACTTGTTCGTCGGTACATATTATAACATTGGAACGATACAGAGAAGATTAGCATGGCCTCTGCGATACTTGTTAAGTGGTACAAATACTACAATAGGAACGATACAGAGAAGATTAGCATGGCCTCTGCAATACTTGTTCGGCGGTACAACTACTAACATTGGAACGATACAGAGAAGATTAGCATGGCCTCTGCAATACTTGTTCGGCGGTACAACTACTAACATTGGAACGATACAGAGAAGATTAGCATGGCCCCTGCGATACTTGTTAAGCGGTACAAATACTACAATAGGAACGATACAGAGAAGATTAGCATGGCCTCTGCAATACCAGTTCGGCAGTACAACTACTACAATAGGAACGATACAGAGAATATTAGCATGGCCCCTGCACAAGGATGACACGTAAAATTGTGAAGCGTTCCATTCAAGTTACACTTCACCAAGTACACCAACTAGATTTGAGTCATCTGACAATAAAGAGATCATAGGATTGATGCCATGTGATGGAGATAAGAATTCTTCAATGCCACCTTGCCTTTATCTCATGTTATGTCATGTGCGTAGCTTCCTTGCGCATCATATGTAGATCACAAGATTCGAGCCACGTGCTGATGTGATAACAACATTTATGTAACTCAATTTTGACAAATTAATTGCATAGTCACATATGCATTTATAAATAAACAAACATTTATAATTATGCGAAAACTTTTTTTAATGGAAAAAAGGTCGTGTTGATATTAAAAACAAAAGAATGCATATTCTGACCACTCAGAGACCAGACACACAGAATCTATATGTCTAGGCTGGGACTCTCGTGGGATGCCCAACCGGGCATCTCGTGGGGCCTTATTTATATGATATTTTACTAATTATATATTATATAAAAATATTCTATTTATAATTGTGCTTTGATGCGCCATAGAGTCCATGAAGGAAGGACTCACAATGAAGCGTCAACGGAACAATAAAAGATCTCAACAACCTCAGTCGAAATAGGCGAAACCGATAAAAGGTTCATCTCTGATGTGAACTAAGATTGTCTAACATATTATGTCATCGTAAGAGTGAGTGAAAATGTTTTAAAAACCAGACGCTATTGAAGGTTTGCATTATTTTCTATTATCCCCAAGATTTATTTCAATGACCGATAGATATAGTTGAATAACTCTAGGTTTGACGTCAGCGCTATGGGACATTCTTTCTTCCGATTAAACTACCTTCAAATCTTAAATATTAAACATAGAGACGATGTTATAAGTTTTAATAATATATTTTTTTAATCAACAACCCTTAGAAGTCTTCCAAGGTTCCTAAGTTGGCAGAGAATTGTACTATTTCATAAACAACGTGGGTTCGATTCTCGCCTCCGCTTATTTTTTTTAAACATGGGCAATGGATCATTAAAATATAGCCTTGCAAATTTATAAAGAAAAAATGTATAAACAATATTTTCGTGTTTTACTTGAAAACTTTTATTTACAATGATATCGATTTTTCTATTTAGAAATAAATTCTCTTGAGCAAGATCACCTCCCAGAAAGAGATCGTCTCACAAATAAAAAATGGTGTAAAATATCTGATAACTTTGCGATGGAAGTGTATTTTTGGTACCTTTCACATCCTTCCAACTTCCAACTTGATCAAATCTGGTCTCACGACAGCACTGGCCAGCCGTCAGAGATTTCTTTGACAGAATAATTCACCCAAGTCTGACAAACCTATTGTCAGAGATTATATGGATACGCTCCCACATTGAGAAGTTTTATCTTCAAAATATAATAAGCATACATTTCATTGAAGGTTCTGTAACTTGTACAAGTTCAATAATTATAGTGCTGGTAATCAAATGGGTGGGATCTACTAGAACCTTGTATAAGTTCAAAGTTAAACTGTATTCCATATGTGTAGACATATGGTTAACTTAATACAAAGCAATAACACGCTATCTATATATAACAAATGAAAACACTAAGGCACGGATGTTTCTTTCACAAATAAATCGAACTTCTACTGTCCTTGCTGCGATGAAAATGTTCACCACTGATGAGCCAAACCCTCCCAATATTTTTTCATCGCAGTAAGGACAGTAGAAGTTTGATTTATTCATGAAAGAAACACTCGCGTCTTAATGTTTTAATTTGTTATATATGGTTAACGTAACAGTAACAAACAAACTACTCGTAAACCTATTCTAGCCTTAATTATCCCTGCCTATTATACGTTGTATTTAGAAAAATGCTGTAACTGGTAAATACTGGTGAATTCTCACCAGTAAAATACATTGATACACTTCTCAAGCTATCTCAGATCAGGTCAGCCATCTGGAACGTCATTTCACTCTGTTCTATAGAACTATTCGTAACTTATAATTTCAGATTATCCTATTGATTTATAAAACCGAATCTTCCTTAACGTAAAGATAGAGGCTGCCTGGCCGGCATTCATAGTTCTTCAAATTGCTTTGCCAAATGTTTTAATTCATGTTCGCTCCTGACGAGGACAAAATATTTTTGTCGAAACGTCGAGACAATAAAAAGATTTACTGGTCGAAGTGTCTTTTATTTAAAGAATCTTCCTTAGTCTATCTCTGCTATCATTCTTCAGTAGGGTCCATAGACAATCACCTGATGATCCTGGAAGTATGTCTGTCATAACAACCCCATTCAACCAACAAAGTATTACAATGAGATATACCTGGAATTCACCGACATCCGAGCTCTGTGAACAAGTGAATCATGTGAAGTAAGAATTTCATTGTTATGTGAAGGTTTAGTCATCGTCAGTCCAGCAGCCATTGTTGACAACTTATTATCCAAGAGGTATTGTAATTGAGATCCGGCCGCGACACATAAATATCCCTTTATGTTTGGCTACCGTTCTGACTTTTGTTTTTCAATTTTATCTTCAAGAGCTAGTGATATTCAGACAGTGATTAAATAGTTATTCCGTTTATTCCACAAGCTTATTCCTGCCAGTAAATGTGGGAAATACAACTGGCCATTAGCCTTAAGTAAGCTCAAATTCAAACTGCTTCTACAAGTGGAAACCTAAGGTGCACTTACAGTATAACAATTCGCATATACTACAATGGGAGGCTTCACCACTGATAAGCCAATCCGTCGCAATATTTTTTCATTGCAGTAAAGACAGTAGAAGTTTATTGTTCTCCTTCTTTCTTATCTCCACTCAATCATATTAGGGTGTCAAGCTTGTAAAGCTTGAGATTTTGATAGTGTCTGTTGGGGAAGAGTAGAGCTCATTAAAGGATAAGTCAATACAGTTGACAACCATCATCACGTCAGTAGAATTTTGATTTATTTCTGAAAAGAAACATTCACGTCTTAATGTTTTCATTTGTTATATATAGTTGGTGCGTTATTGCTTTGCATTATAATGATCATATTTGGTGTACTATGAGTACTTTGGATTAAAATTACAAATCCTACTCGGCAGAAAGTACTCTAGCATGACAGCAGAGTGGCGGGATTACCAGATAAATCTGTGAGTCAGTCAGCCTGGGTTATCAGCCACCGGATGGAACTAACTCAACCTGCCATCACGTAGGTATCCATCCCATCGTGGAATTGATGGCTCATCGTCAACTCACTCAATAACAATCAAAATAAAAACATTAGACGCGTCCAGGGAAAAGTTTTTTAAAAGCTTTTTTATTTACAAATCCCTCTAGCTTTCGGTCAAGAAAGTCCTTCTACAGTAGAAAATATTTACATTAAATCGATAATAAAATAAAAGTTAAATGCTTTGGGTGTTTACGGTTATTTGAATGTAGAATCAACGCGGGCCTCCATTGCGCATGCTTATTCTATTGGCTATTTAAGGTAAAATAGTTTCTCCTGTAAAAGGGCTTTCTTACCCGAAAGCTTGAGATATTTGTAAATAATAATAAAAAAAATTAAAAATAAGCTTTTCTCTGGAGGCTAAATGTTTTTATTTTAATATTGATTCAAGTAATTATTTTATCGAATCTCTCAATAGTGTCGATTACCTTTCTGTCTTAAGGAATTAGGAAGTGGTGACATGCCGATTTAAAAATATGCTCATTTATTATGATATTTTCAGGGCATTTACCATTTCGGAAATTGTGTCTATGCTCTCTCGAGTTCCATTATCATAATTATTTTTTTCTGTGCTAAATATTATACACGAAAACAAACTTTAAGCGCATTCAGTCAAGGAACGAAGAAAAAATGACTTCAGATTCAAGTCCATGTAGGAGACATATACTAGGTGATAGCCACGTGATGCTCTCTAGCTCCTTACTAGGGATTTTCGCTTAAGACAGGTTTCGCTTAAGACAATTTTTCCGTATTATAACAGAAATCCTATGAAATATAATTCAAATTTGAAAACAATTAGTTATATTCAAACTTCTGGAATAATTTCACGCAAATTGTGAAAATTTAGTTAAACAATATATTATAATTAAAAAAGGAGGCAATTTCAAAGGGTGTTTGAAGGATCTTGTGCAGTCGAATCTACCCCAGGCTGATAAAGGCCATATTCCTTAAAGCTGTTGTAATTTAGAAAATTTTCTGACCCTGTGCTATTGTCCTGAAAAACAAAATCGCCATTTATTTGCAAATAATCGGTAGAAATTATGAAATTTCAGCTTTACCTATTCTGACGATAATGCAATGTGGAAAAGAAATAATTAATTATGCTATAGTGTTCTCATATCTCATATATAGTATTCTCATATTGTATACGACGGCTGTTTGAAGATGATTTCTACAAGGTACTAGGAAATATAAGGCAATGCTTTCAGACAATCCAAATGATTTATCATTTATAATAAGATAATGGAAGGAGAGGGGGGGGGGTTGTTCACCTGCTTCAGTGTGAATCTTGAAAAAATCCTTTAAACTTTATTGAAGAATCAGATTATTTGTATTTCCATGGAGACTTCATTATTTCTATAAATATTTTGTCTTTTTGAAAAATATTTTGCATGTGCCATAGTTTTTGGGTATTCTATTGTTTAGCAATGGGTTACTTGAGAACCATTTCAGCCGAGTTCTACCCTCTATAGAACCATATCGAACGATTGTTTACCGTGCTATGTAATTCTTAAAAGTCAAGGAAGCGACTCGATAAGGAAGGAGAATGTAGGAGATCACAAAAGAAGCAACTACTGGAACTCCTTCCTTACGTGGCGTTCTGGTCAGAGGCAAATAATCCAGGGAGGGGCGCGGCGTGACTAACCGGTCAGACAAAGGCTGGGACTCTTTGCTGAGTGCCTCACTATGCGGGAACGACGATCTATGCTATGTACACTCTGCCGTTGTCTTTGTTTCTACTAGATACGACCTGTAATTGTGTCTTGGCATAAGTTACGTATAGTCCCTACTAAGCTATACACGTAATCTAAAGTGGAACGCTCCAGAGATTACAGTGGACTCTACGTGATTTGGTGCCGAACTGAATTTTGGACAGAATCTGTGCTGTGTGCAATGATCGAGGTCCAGAGTAGGTCGCTTTACTGGACGAAACATTGGTCAAGCTCTGAAACAATATACACAGAACCTGTCGCTGCACTGTTCAAGCACAGACTAGCTTTGTAATGGGTTTAACAAGAGGCACACAACCTGTTGCTGCACTGTTTAAGCACAGACTAGCTCTGCGATGGACTTTAACATGAGGCGCAGAACCTGTCGCTGCACTGGTTCAAACACAGACTAGCTCTGCAATGGGCTTTAACAAGAGGCACACAACCTGTCGCTGCACTGTTCAAGCACAGACTAGCTTTGTAATGGGTTTAACAAGAGGCACACAACCTGTTGCTGCACTGTTTAAGCACAGACTAGCTCTGCGATGGACTTTAACATGAGGCGCAGAACCTGTCGCTGCACTGGTTCAAACACAGACTAGCTCTGCAATGGGCTTTAACAAGAGGCACACAACCTGCCGCTGCACTGTTCAAGCACAGACTAGCTTTGTAATGGGCTTTAACAAGAGGCACAGAACCTGCCGCTGCACTATTCAAGCACAGACTAGCTCTGCAATGGGCTTTAACAAGGGGCACAGAACCTGCCGCTTTACTGATTCAAACACAGACTAGCTTTGTAATGCGCTTTAACAAGAGGCACACAACCTGTTGCTGCACTGGTTTAAGTACAGTCTAGCTCCGTATCCGACAAGGCAAAGAGTTTTTCGCTATACTGATTCAAGCATAGTCTAGATGTAAGATGTGGGCTAGAAACCGAATCCAATTCTGACTATGTATGTAGTAAGCTGATATTCCGAGCAATCAAGAGTTTACCTCTGTAGGAGACAAAGATTGTGGCCTACTGACCAAGCTGCGCTAAGACAGTCTGACGTAATGACAACACAGATCATCACTGAGCCAACGCTACAAAAAGCAAGCCGCCCAGGAAACGCACGTTTCCTCTCCTATTCGATAACGGGACTCTTGAGTCACCGTTTACGACTTCGTACATCCCTCTGACATCATGGTTGGAAATATCATTATATCATGAAATTTTAACTTCACCGTCTCTATGTACATATTTTACAATTGAACTTGTATTTTAGAAACTATTCCATGTGCGGAAAGGATACTTCTCCGATTAAAAAATTCATCAAAATAATGCATTTTCTCTCCGTGAATTAATTCAATGGATAAATATGTGAATTAAAATACATAAATTTGCATTTCAGAAAAGTATGAACAAACGTATTGTGTGAATTTATGCTATGTCTCTCATCATTACAAGATGTGACATTTTTTAAAAAATGCATTGTTTAATGAACTTTTTCAACAATCTTGCAGCGTTGTCCTCTATATAATTGAACATATATAAATAAATACAGAAGACGATGTGATTGTATTATGCATATCTATTGGATATAACCAATGGTTCTCAGCTATTACTTCACATATCAAGATTAGAAAGAATTTTGGCGACAGCTAACTTACTAATCGATCTAGTGTGCGCTAAGCATTCATACTAGAGCTTCATAGTTGAAATCGCATTTTTTCGAAAGGATTACAAAGGCTTTACAGTAGTATTGATATTTATTGAGTTGAACAATTATTGCCCTCGTTAAAATGGATGATGAGATGCAGTGGATTTGAAGAAACTATTTTTAAATACAAAATCTGAGGAGTTGAGGCAAAACGAACATCTTAAGATAACAATCATTATAATCGACTTGACTATAATACCATAGTCTAATGTGAGAAAATATTCTGGTATCAGAGATGTTAGTCACATCCTCAATATAGGATAGTAAGAAGAGATGGGATGGACAGATAGACATAATGAAGGATAACCATTGAAATATTAGTCACTGACTGGTACGCAAGATCTATTCTTTTGAAAATCCTTTGCTGGTTGGAAGTTGATTTGGGGGAAAAGCAGCCTTCAGAGGAATTCCCCTGTGTGACAGGAAGTCACTGAAACGTCGGGAGTCAAAAATAAACTATTGGTTGATGTGACTGTGTTTTTCTCCGAATCAACTTCCAAACAGCAAATGATTTTCAAAAATATAGATATTGAGTACCAGTCAGTGTGACTGATAGTTCAACGGTTATTCCTCATTCTGGCTATTTGGCCATCTCTTCTATAAATAAACTGAAACGTGAAAACCCCCTTACTGTCTGGAGGACTCTCTGTCGTTGGGGGAAACTCCTCGACTGTACATAACTGTATATATTTTACTCTTTTATTTTATCCCACTTTTATTTTATCCCTCTTTTTATGATTATTATATACTACCGCCATTGACTTGTGTATGATGTCAATAAAATATTTTTAAATCTCAAATCTCTATAAATAAACTATTAGTTGATGTGGATGTGTTTTCCCCCAAAATCTATATGTGGTGAGAAGACTGGAGAGACCATCAGTGAGGTGGGAACATTCCAGGACCAATATTTGCGGTGAGAAGACCGGGAAGACCATCAGCGAGATGAGAGGATCTCAAGACATGTGGTGAGAAGACCGGGAAGACCATCAGCGAGATGAGAGGATCTCAAGACATGTGGTGAGAAGACCGGGAAGACCATCAGCGAGATAAGAGGAGCTCAAGACATGTGGGGAGAAGTCTGGGGAGAGCGTCAGCGAGATGAGAGGATCTCAAGACATGTGGTGAGAAGTCTGGGGAGACCGTCAGCGAGATGAGAGGATCTCAAGACATGTGGGGAGAAGTCTGGGGAGACCGTCAGCGAGATGAGAGGATCTCAAGACATGTGGTGAGAAGTCTGGGGAGACCGTCAGCGAGATGAGAGGATCTCAAGACATGTGGGGAGAAGTCTGGGGAGACCGTCAGCGAGATGAGAGGATCTCAAGACATGTGGTGAGAAGTCTGGGGAGACCGTCAGCGAGATGAGAGGATCTCAAGACATGTGGTGAGAAGTCTGGGGAGACCATCAGTGAGACGGGAACATTCCAGGGTCAAGAAAGGTGGTGAGAAGAGCGAGTAGGCCATCAGAGAGATGGGAAGCCCCCAAGACTTGTCAAGATTGGCGGAGAAGGATGGTGAGAGAGGAGTGATACTCGCAGAAATGGAGAACCCGCTCAGAATTCAAAGATCCATCTCAAGCTAATTCTTCAAATAAAGAAATCTTAGCACCAATATTTTTCCTAATTTATTTACTATAATATAACTGTGATATATTTGTGTCATTGACAATTAAAAAAAGGTTTTGCAACATAAAAAAGTATGTTTACAGAATTATCGTTATAAAAATAATGAAGTATGGAAAAATGTGTTCTTTTACGAAATCGAAAGCAATTTCCGTTTATAAACCCTAAAAAAAAAAATAATAATAACCCGAGAGATAAAAGCTAATGTTTCTACTTCAAAACTTACTTATGAAAAAATACTTTATTATAATTTGAAATTACAAGAAAAAGAGGAGTTTTAAGGTAAATTTATTTATTGAATACGCTAAAATATTTTGAAACCCAAAGGAACTAGGATATCGCGATATTTAAAAAAAAAAATAATTATCCGTAGTGAGTAAATATGCAGTTGAATAAAAAAAACATCTAAAATTAACTTTAAAATGTTTTAAAAGTAAAGCCGATTTAAATCATCTATTTAAATATCTGATCCATTAAGGAAACAAAAGGGGGGTAAAGGATATTGAAATAAATATTCTATAATATATAAATAGAACGTATTAAAAGAATAAATATATATAGGTTGCTAAAATAATTCATTTTAGATTTTCTCTTCTGTTTGAGAAAATTATCGTTTAAGTTTTATTTGTGTTTTTAGTTCGGTTATTGAATTGTATATAGGTTGCTATAAAATGTATTTAGGCGCAAATATCCCGAGCTGGGATATCGCGTTCGATAGGTCAAATAAAAATAATAAAAAAGAATAAACAAAAATGCTTGAAATGGTTGAACTTACTTTTGAGTGGAAGCAGTAGCTTGCGATTCATTGTCTAGCATCCTTTCGAATGGCGCCGAGGTGTGGTCACGTGATTCGGATGGCAGACGAACGAGCTGTGATTGGCTGATACGATCCTAGTTCTGTGGTGGCGTTTGGATCTATTTATAGATTCACTGGATTATCCTAATGCTACCTAGAGATTCCAGAAATAGGAACGTTTTCTTGAAGCTTGTTTTTTTTTTTTATCATATTGATGATAATGGTTAATAAAGCTTTTTTTTTTTTTTGGATCAACAGAATCTGAGAAAATTTTTCGATTTAAAGATGTTTCCAACAAATTTCATGTAACATATATTAATTATATTGATTTATTTCAAAAAGAAACAATAAAATTAAGGTAAAGAGTTTTTTTTTTTTAATTCTGGTTTTACAGGATTTCGAGAAATTTTCTTCTCTTCAACGGCAAATACTTCTATGTATAATATATGATTAATAAAGATCATCTTGATATTGTACATAGAAGTATTTGCCAGTTGAAAAGCAGAAAATTTGCTTGAAAACTTGCAAAATTAAGAGAAATTCTTTACCTGAATTTTATTGTTCCTTTTTCAAATAATTTCTTGGTAACTATTGCTCGCATAAATTGATTTTAAAAATTTTCCGGGAGATGGCTAATTTTAAAATGGAAAAGTCTTTCTCCAGTCAAAATATATGCAAAGCTGATTTGATGGCATTTTTCCCGAACCTGAATTTTATTATATTGCAGGGAGAGTTATTACAAAATTGTAGAGGAGTTAAAAAATGATGTTGTTTTAACGTAATATACATGGTGCAAGATGTATAATCATGGGATACATGTCTACTACACATGTAAAAACATTTGAATATCTGTACTTATGACAAAATCACATTTGGTTACCTGATCTTATTGGTGGAGTTTTCTAAGAAGTAGTGTTATTGAGAAACTATTATTAGAATTGATTAATTGAACTTTAGTCATATAGGTTGTCGAAATAAGACAAGTTAAACCGCCAAACCATCTCTTCATTTCCATAAAGATTGGCACAAGAGAAAAAAATTATTATTAATACAAATCAATAACTAGCCATCTATATATAACAAATGAAAACATTAAGACTCGAATGTTTCTCTTCACAAATAAATCGAACTTCCACTATCCTTACTGCGATGAAAAATATTGGGAGGGCTTGGCTCATCAGTTGTGAACCTTCCCAGCGGTTTCGCCAATTTAATCTACCAGACCGCTTCTTTAGACCTCTAATACTGTATTGGACGATTCTGCTTATACATGCTAACTGAAGGGTGGAATCTTAGAACAGGTAATTAAGAAAATTATGAACATAAGTTCTTAGGACAGTAGAATTATTATTTTTTCATCGCAGTAAGGGCAGTAGAAGTTTGATTTATTTGTGAGAAGAAACATTCGCGTCTTAATGTTTTCATTTGTTGTATATATATTATTGTTCATATTCTACTCGATGAATTGTGTGTGTGACGAAATATAACATTACTGATCAACCAATAAACAAACACCAAATAGAGTTTTTATATAACTAGACCATGTTCAATGTTGTAAACCTTTATGGATTGCTTAATTCCATTTTCTGTCTTTCTGATAAATACTCAATCAATTTAATACCTTTATTAAGACGTTTAAGTATTATATAAAGTTACTCCTGAGAGATCTCCAGAAAAGGAATGGAAAAGGAAAAGAAATTCGAATTTACTAATGTGTATGAGAAATATGTATATATATGTTGAAAATCGAGCAATCATTTTGAATACTTTAAATTATTAAAGCTTATTTTGGACCAAACATGATTATTACAACTTTCAATATTTCGATGAGGCAGTTCGCCTCTCTTCTTCGGGGATTCAAACCTTGCAAAACGTAAATGTTTACAAGGTTTGAATCCTCGAAGAAGAGAGGCAAAGAAGGCTTAGAAGAGAAGAAAGAATAAATCTGGGATCAACAACAAGAGCCTGTATATACACCGTTATTTCAATATAAATATATTATTAAAAATAAAGAAAGCATATCCTGACCAGGAGCACATGTGCTTTACAGAAGGCACAGCGCCATCTGGTGGAACAGAAATCAAATAAACATTGATTTAGCCTGCTCCCTGATATTTGACCAACCCAATTTCTTGATAAATCAAGAAAAGCCATCCACGAACGAGTTTCGCGCTGTTGGCGCTCGTCAGCGTGGATTAGGCTGTACCACTACGACCAAAGAGAATTTTGGTCCCAGAGGCTTCTTGAGAAACCAAGAAATGGGTATTTAAGGCCAAATTTGTGTAAATACGCTTAACACATGAAAAACAATAGAAAAAAATAAAAAATAAGTTGGTCAGGTGTTGATATTTTATAATTATAAAAAATGATATATAAAACTCAAAACACAGAACAAATATCGTACTAAAGATGTCAGTGTTCGAATAGAATGTCACGCGAAAGTTTATCAAACTCCTTGAGTAGCCCCAAGGTCAGTTAGGAGTCAGTCAAGACAATAGTTAATTGTTCCAAGGAACTTGACGGCTTCTAATGATCGAGAAGTGATGTCTTAAGAATACATAAGAGCTCTTCTGTTCTCTAATGATTATCTATAAAGTAGCCAGTACTTATCTATGATTGGATCTTCAAGGTAGAGCTAAAGTATCGAATCGTAAAATGATCGCTATCATACATTGGATTGAAAAAAGATGGAAGAGAATGACCAAAAACAGTGGTAATAATATTAGGCAAAATCTTGTGTGTGTTAATGGTTTCTGTTGTGTCTTTGCATATTTATTCTTCTTTAATTTACATAGTTTGAATTTAACGTATTTTGTGCTATAAATAGGACGTATGAATAAAGTTAGCCAGTCCAGCCTTAGGAATAGAGTAGGTTGGTGGCTTAAACTTCTTTCGTGGCCCGGATCGACACGACAGTTTCATAAAACTCTCAATAAATAATAAACACTAAGTTTCCATCAATTGTAAAAAACAATAAGCTTTTGAGCAAAATCATTCTTCAACGGACTTATCAAATATATGGTGTGGGTGAAAGAATGTTGTTGTTTTTTTTTATCGAAAACTTGCTTGTCGCAATTATAAGAAACGTATTAAAAGTTTTCATATATAATAAGGTGTCTGAGAAACAATAAAACAAATTAGTAATAAGGCAAAATGGCAAGATATTCCAGATTTTCTGCCATCACCGACAAAGGAACAATTTCGGTTAGGATGCAGTCATCAACTTTCGATTAACATAATTATATTGTAAGATTATACACTCAAAAGGAGCTTCTTCTATAGAACCTGTTTATTTCGCTACCTGCCATCATGTTAAGTTACAAATTTGTATATATCTTGGCTCTCAATGTACGTCTATATAATTGCACGCATCTCACATCACACCTTGTCTTTACGCTCGTTCAAGAACGATGTCGTTCGAAAGCTAGCGAAATAAATATGTTCTATAGAAGAAGCTCCTTTTGAGTTTATATTATTATAATAAAGGAACAATTTCATTATTAACATTATTTTGTTTTCAGAGAGGGGAAAGCAAATCGAGTTGCGTCTCTCGAGCTTTAACTGAATAAGTTATCAAAAATATATCATTCTTAATTGTTTTGTTTCAAAAATGGAACTGGTTCGTATTTTAAGGCAAATGTTCTATATTATACTTTCATAAAATCATTTAATAGTCCTTTACAAACAATTTTATTTCCTACAATATCTTTTTGAGTATCTACAATGTTATTTACTGGAGTGCGATTGAAAGTAATTCAGTTTGGAAATATGTAACAACAAAAAGCTTTATTAAGACCTTTTAGCCTTATACAGATTCTCCAAGCAGAAATGTAGGATACATGCAAGAAAAACAGTAATAGTACCTTAATGGTAATATGATATTTATATACAGGAAAAAATATATAAAGACAATCAAGATAATAGATTAGTCTGGGTAAATTGGAGGAAAATAAATTCATTATACATGGATTTACCGCGGATTCACCGCAAATGAAGGTAAAAAGAGTTTGGAAAGATGCATAAGGAGCTCTACAAGACTTTGAATATGGAGTGACAATTGACAATTTAACATAATTTATTAACATCTAGTCAACAGAAAAATGAGAGTTTACAATTAGAGTTAAAAATAAAGAGAAATATTTTCAACAGAAGAAGCCTTCTCCGAAGGGAGGTCTGGATCCTATCAGGAGCTACAAGCCGCCTTGAGTTCAGACAGGTCCTTGCCAATGACGGAGTTCTTGTCCCCAATATGCTCAATGACGATGTTGAGGAATTGGGAGAGAATTACCTTGTTTGAATATTGAGTGGTTAAGCTGCATGCTGCCAAAGGGGAAGGGCCAGGATTGAAGAGGATAGAACTCCAGGATTTCCTTACGATCGAAGAGACAGTGTATGATGATGTCTGATGATTAAAAATCTCACATTTGTGTGAATTAATTCCAAACACTGTTATAAAGGAGCCTTTGTAGATGGTACACATTAGTAGTTGTGTCCACCTAATGATGTTTTGGCAGAGACAAATACAAAACACAAAAACAACGTATGAAATCTGTTTATGCGACACTTGCTAAACGTCATTAGAAACGAAAACCACGCCTCTGTGTCATTCTAAGATGTTGTAGTAAGCCATATATGTCGATATTGTAATTGTACAATGTGGGATATATGCTTATAGCTATGCTAAATTAAAGAAACAAAATCCAAACATTATTATTTATATCATGATGCATTGGTTCATCTAAAATACCCATTCCAAGAGTCTAGCATCAGTATCAGTATAAAATGAAGATCGAAAAATGCAATATAACAGCGGTATGGTAAATTAAACTGGCGAAACCGCTTGGAGGGTTCACCACTGATGAGCCAGACCCTCCCATTAATTTTTCCATTGCAGTAAGGGCAGTAGAAATTGTTTAATTTAAAAAAGAATCATACGCGTCTATAATAATTAAAAAATTTCATTATTATTTATATTCAAAATTATAGACTAAATATGCCCAAATGTTTATTTTATGACAATAAACAATTTCCTATTGCCCTTACTACATTAATAAAATATTGGGAAGGCTTGGCTCATCAGTGGTGAACCCTCCCAACGGTTTCGCTATCTCAATCTACCATGCCGCTCTAATATTGTATTTGACAGTTTTACTTATATAGCTCGCGCTAGACGATAGATAAACTGGTGAAACCGCTGAGAGGGTTCACCACTGAGGAGCCAGGCCCTCCCAATATTTGATCATTGCAGTATGGGTAGTAGAGTATTGTTTATTTTCATAAATTAAATAAATGCACGTAAATAGTTTATCATTTTGAATGCAGATGGCGCGCTTATATATAATGTAATTATTATTTGTATATAGCAAGACTTTCCTTAGTGAAAATATACATTTGTAATCTTTAAAATATTAGGAATAGTTTCGTATTACCAGTAAAATAAGACAGTAATTTTATACATACTCATGTTGTAAAATGGTGGAAAGATGTAAGGAATTCGGTAAGCTATATTAAACCTATCTAAAACGGATACCTAGAATGGTGTAGGAATTTTTCACGGCCTCAATGGTGGGTAGAAATATGCGACTGCTTTTACTGTAAGTGCACCAGATGTCTACATATGTGAAAAGCAGTTTGACTTTGCACTTATAAATGTGCCAGAGCCCCTTCGATTACTTGCAATACCTGGTGGGGTTGGAATTTTGCAAGAATCGGGGGGTCATTAGAGCATTCTTTTTTTCTCAAATAGAAAAAAAGTTCCCAATGCGGGATTCGATCCCGGGTCGTAGCTATCGAAACCAAAAGGTTTAGACCACTCCTCCACCGACCCCGTTTTCTGAGAGCTTAAATGAGCATTTTAGTTTGCAAAGCATCATCGAACGAAACATATATAAACTAAACGTTGATTTATGTTTATTCCAAACTATTGGAGAACACAATTTTATTGATAAATAAATAAAAAAAAGCTAACTATGTACCATTTAAGGCCATCATTTCTCGTCAACAGTACCTCGACAACCTACAAAGGTAGCCAAAGAGACATATATAAAAATCAAAGAATTCGACAAGCTACAATAAACCTATCCACAACGGATAGATAGAATGGCATAGGAATTTGGCACTGACTCAATAAGCATTTTCTGAGTGTTGAATGAGCATTTTAGCTTGAAAAGTATCATCAAACGAAATATATATATCAACTAAACGTTGATTTAGGTTTATTACAAACTATTGTAAAACACATTTTCTTAATAAATCAATAAAAAAACAACAACCATGTACCATTTCAGGCCGTTAGCTCTCGCCAGCTGTACCTCGACAACCTACAAAGGTGGCCAAAGAGACTTCTATAAATTCCATCGAAAAAATGTGCGAATTTGTATATAACAAAGACACCTATGTAAAATTCATTAATTTTTGATAAATTCATTTCAGACTTTCTTTTCTGTTTGAGAAAACCAACCTTTCAGTTTTAATTTTGTTTTTAGTCTTGTTATTGATTTGTATATAAAATGAATTGCATATAAGCTGCTAAAATGTATTCAGGCGCAAATATCCCAAGCTGGGATATCGAGTCCTATATGTCAAATAAAAAAAGAAAGTTTTTAAAGTCAAATTTGCACACTAAGATATGCAAAAAGAGAAAGAAAAGACGAGACAGTAAAATGACTAACTAGGCATTTCCTTGACTGTCCCTAAATGCTCATTTGAGCTCCAGGAAATGCCTATTTCGTAATTTTGCTGACTTCTTTTTTCTCTACTCCTTTTTTTTTTTGCATAATTTCTCAATGTAAGCTAAAATGGCTTGTCAATAAGGTGGATGCTCGAACGATTGGTAGGATATTTTTGAATAAAGATAATTCAATTGCGATTTGACCTCTTTTCCTATATAGATATATTTCTATATAATTATAATCTTCTTCTTTCTTATCTCCACTCAATCATAATAGGGTATCAAGCTTGTAGAGCTTGAGATGGTGTCTGCTGAGGAAGAGTAGAGCTCATCAATGGATGAGTCAATACAGACAATAATGTGTTTTGGGGTTGCAGGTTGAGTGTAATTATAATATTAACTCTGAATATAAAGAAATCAATATTTAAATCTTTAGATAATAAAATGGCATATATATTGGTTCGAATAAAAGATTTATTTGCTAATATTTCGGTTGGCTGAATGTCAACCTTTATCAAGGTATTACATTTTTGTATAAACAAACTCAGCGCCGTATAGTGTTATAATATCACAGTTGAAATAATTTTATTTAAAAAAAAATACTTCAACTGTGATATTATAACACTATGCGGCGCTGAGTTTGTTTATACAAAAATGTAATGCCTTAACAAAGGTTGGCGTTCAGCCAACCGAAATATTAGCAAATAAATCTTTTATTCAATCCAATATATGTCTTTTTATTATATATATATTTTTGCTTATCTCTAGTACATGTGGTACAGGCCATGATAATCAGGTTGTTGTTGTTTCTTATCCCCTTGTGAAAATATTACACGAATTCCATGAATCCATACTCTTCGAGATCTCATAGAATGGGGTGTAGGGGAGCAGTTTTTGTTGAACATGGCACCATGATCCAGGCACACTTTGGTGAAAATCTGACTTTGCTTGTTACAGAGAGTTTGTTCTAGTGTTCCAAACTCTCCCTGAAGGACACTTTGGCTATGTAACTAGGTGTTTTACTTTACAGAGAGTTTGTTCTACTGTAGTGGAAAATAATCATGGTGGGTAGAAATATGCGACTGTTTTTACTGTAAGTGCACCACATGTCTATACATGTAAAAAGCAGTTTGACTTTGCACTTATAAATGTGCCAGAGCCCCTTAGATTACTTTCAATCGCTGGTGGGCTTGGAATTTTGCAAGAATCGGGGGGCCATTGGAGCATTTTTTTGTTCTCAAATAGAAAAAAAAAAAGTTCACAATGCGGGGTTCGATCCCGGGTCGTAGCTGTCGGAAACCAACAGTTTAGACCATCCTTTCCACCGACCCCGTTGTTATATAGTAAATGTAAGCAGTGCTATCAGAATAAGCCAGGTATCATCAAAGCTTACATTCTACATTCATGTTGATTCTGACCATTAGTCAGAATGTCTTTTTATAATAATAATGACTTTAAGTAAAACATTAGTTCTCATAAGGCGACAGGATCTATTTCGATCCGAGTCGACCAAAGTGGACAGATGTCCAGTCAGCTAAGTGGGAGGTTTTGACTTCCTCAATTCCACGCTCCGTTAAGTTCCCACTCCTCCCAAAATATCATCGCCTTGTATTTTTGCATGTCATAAATCCGAGGAGGGGAAACAACCCTTTTTAGACGGTCGTTAACTGAATGGACCTCGTTGGTCAGCAAGAGAGGGCATGTTTTTATTGCCACCTTATTTAAATGACGTGAATACATGGTCCCCATTGTTAGGAGACTCTTTCTTTCTCCTAGCTGGATCCTGAAATGTCTGTGCAAAAATGTATACAGTACCTTCTCTCTGAACCATTTTCTGAAGCCTCTAAGTCGATTAAAAATACCTCTTTATTAAAACCTTTAGTCGTATATACAGATTCTCACAGGAATACAGAAAAGAAGTTGAAAAAAGAGGGTGAAAGATTTTCGAATTTATAAAGATATTAAAATATATATGCGGAAGAGCGATTTCTTGAAGCATATTATATATTTATAATTGTATGTTATTTCTACTGTCCTCAAAGCTTATGTCCATAGTTCAATTAAAATACCCATTCCAAGAGTCTAACATCAGTATCAGTATAAAAATAAAACCGAAAAATACAATATAACAGTGGTATGATAGGTTAAAATGGCGAAACCGCTGGGAGGGTTCACCACTGATAAAACAGGCCCTCCCATTGAATTTTGATTATAGTAAGGGCAGTAGAACTTGTTTATTTTTTAAATAATCATATACGCGTCTATAATAGTCTCGATTTCTCTCACATACATAGAGATATTCTCCTTTTTAAATAAAGAATCCCGTAAATTATGGGGGAGGGTAGAAAGCAATGGACTAAACAAACATATACATCTATGTATCTTTATACATCGTTTTAGAGAGAAAACCAGATATGTAAAAGAATGTACATTCATATGAATTATTTTCTTCTAATTATGCAACTTTGAAAAATTATATATATACACCGTGACCAAACAATCGGTTTGAGAGATATGTTTAAAATTATTTTAATTGTGTGTGTGGCAAGTTAGCTTTAATTAACTTTTGAAAAGAACCCCAAGATAGTGGACATTGCGACTGCTGTGATAGAGATGCATTGGGACATCTGAGGCTCTTCATTGGACACGACGACAACAACTACAAAAGAACATCCTGCTTTTTTTTCACTAATACTCTGTCAGTTTAAAAGACAGCGGGCAACTCAGTTTCTAAAGTACCAAAGTCATTTTATTGAACGTTGTCTCATTTGAGCGTGAAATGATATTTCATGATTGCCTACCTCCGTATCGGATATTCCACAAATGTGCTAACTATTGTAAATATAAGGTTGTCCCAAAAAAGTTCGTGAACATATTATGATTATGATTGATATTTTTCAAGTGTTTACGAACTTTTGAGACAACTTTGTCATTCTCAAACTTGGCCAACCTGCTAATTGGCCACCCTTGATATAGAACATCAGAGAATAAATCATTCTTCCATAATAATTCTGTTATAATTTTACCAAGGTTACCAATATTACCAAGGTTGTCCCAAAAGTTCGTAAACACTTGCAAAATATAAATCATAATATGTTTACCAACTTTTGGGACAACTTTGTAATACCCTCTACAAATGGAAAATAGAAGGTAAGACCTGGAAAACAGTAAAGTACATTGATGGGCAACAAAGGGGAATGGTTAAACTTACCAACTGCACCGATATTTCACGTTGCACATATGAAGAAATAATTCAAGATAAGAGTTGAAAATGCTTCTCATGGTCAATTCAAAGAAGGAAGCTAAGAGAGTCCTCTTCTTCATCAAATACAATCTATACCTCCTCTTGCAATCGCAATTCAACTTGTACGATGCAGAAGCTTGTTTGAAACTGTTACGAAGAGAGTTGAGGACGTTTAATTGTCATCATCTTGTTTTCTCTTTTTATCACAATATCATTGTTATTTTTATCCTTGTTTACTGTTCTCTGGTGTTATTCAATACCGTACACACAACACTAGCGAAATGTATACTAGGCCATATTCTTTCCTCGCATTCTTGGGAAGATTTCGTAATGTTTTCCTTATTCGAACAGCCTAATTAAAAACATAAGAGGGTTCAAAATGTCACTTTAAGTCTGATATAAGTCATAGTTGAATCTATATTTTTTTCATGCTATTTTTCAACCTATTTCTATAAAATATTAAAAATACACGTATTTCGCAAATTTATTAAATTTAGTTTGAAGTCTCGAGATATCGTTCAACCAGCACGTATCATCTACCATGCACTATATTTTTCAAAAAATTGTTTTTCAAATATTGTAATATATTTCTCTCAATATCATAAGTATTTAAAATATGTAAATAATAATTTGTATATAAAAATAGTATTTATCATTAATTTGTTAACGTGATAATCCTGTTGAAGGACTGACAAGTGCGAAAGCTTGAAAATAAAAGGTTTGCACAAGAAACTTAGTCCTGGAAGCTTTATTTATTTTATTATACATGTATTTGTTAAAAAATCAAAAATTAGGTCTGAAAAAGTGGTGTATTTTATCGTTGTACTCTTTAAATGGATACATTTTGAATTTTAAACAGCGTGTTTTAAATAGGGAGTAGATAACGATCTTTGGCCGAAGTGTAAATTTTCGAACAAATTGGATTGTAATGTTTTCTGATTTTCTCTCGTTAAGGCTTATGTACTTCTTTCACTCCCGTGTATTTATAACATGCCTTTACTAAGAACCTATATCCCAATAATCGCTGTGTAAGAAGAATAGGATGAATCGTTGTTAGCATTCTGAAGGGTGGTCTGTCGTTTTGTTTATACAGGGCCTAGTTTTGAATTACTTCAATGTCCATTGATTATTGGACAAGTCCAGTGTGTGCAAGTAATCAAAATAGTCCTGGTATTTTGTAAATTTCAAAGTTGACCTTCTCTAACGAATTTTGATATGGAAATTGATCCACATTTCAACCTTTTTTTTTTCACATTTAAAAACAAATTCTACAGACCTTATAATGCAATGATGGA
Organism: Cordylochernes scorpioides; assembly: GCA_030710605.1. Lineage (NCBI taxonomy): Eukaryota > Metazoa > Arthropoda > Arachnida > Pseudoscorpiones > Chernetidae > Cordylochernes > Cordylochernes scorpioides. The sequence goes on along the minus strand of CP092865.1, from coordinate 28,349,987 downwards.
AAATGTAAAAGGAGGGAATGGCTAATCAGAGATGAAACTTTTCAGAGTTCTCGCCGTGTTGGTAGTGTACTTAACAATGTAAGCTGGACTCGCAAATCCCTGCATGATCCTCATCTCCAGGTGTACACCTGATGGGATCGTCCCAGAGGGATGTAAGAAGAATGGAAGAACCTACCTTTGTCCAGTTGGAGGTTCGGACTCTTCACCAGCCGGATCTTGTCCCCCTTCCTGAAGCAGAGCAAGGAGGACTCTCGAGTGATGTAGTCTGCTATAGCCCGGACGTACTCCGTGGCCACCTGCGGGCACACCATCGTTCAGGTACAACTTCCCCTCATCAAGTCTCATCCTTTGACACCAGACACCAAAGAGTTATAATATCTTTCAATTTAGTACTGAAGAAACTAGAAATTGGGAATCAATCGAGAGTTGGAAAGATTTGGAAATAAATCAAGAAAGATTGAAGGGAAAGTGTGGAAAAGGACGGTCCAAGGGAGGGAGTGGCTGAATGATAGAAGATTCGTGGACAACACAAGAACTCTTCGGCAAATGCCATGATCGAGCAGACGGCATGTCGGCAACATCTCTTTAAGAAATGGAAGGGTAGCAGAAGAATGTATTTCAAAATATATTAATAATAAAAAAGAATACACAAATGAAGAGGCAATATAAATGTTTAAATTGTCAAGGCCTATTCATTGAACAAGCTGTTGTTCTAGTTGTAGGTCATACATGTGAGAATGTCAAATACTTGTACATATGAGGAATAGATAAATATAGCAGACGAGAGAATAATTAAATTGTCAAGGCCTATTCATTGAACTAGCTAACGTTCTAGTTGTAGGCCATACACATGAGAAAGTAAAATACTTGTACATATGGGGAATAGATAAATATAGCAGACGAGGGGTGGGAAGAATCTTCCTCCAAATGTTGGTGTCAGCTGGTAACGGTGGGTGGTCGTTCGTTTGTTTCCTCCTAAACGCCAAGTTTTGTTCCCTCAGTATATTCCATTGTATAGAACACTGTTTAGCTAATTCTTCTTTCTCACTACCATTCTATTTGTTATTGTGATTCAACCCTTATTATATCTATACGGCAAACATCTATTGTGGTGTAGATACGTTAGCTTGAATAGAATCTTTGTTAGCATTATATCAAAATTTCAAAGATTTTAGCTGAAGCGTCAATAAAAAGAAATATGTTTAACTTGAATATGTATTGGTTCTACAATGAATATGAGTTTCGGATAGAAAAAAAAATCTATTTTTATTATTCAAAAACTGTTTTTTTTTTTTTTAATTCTTCACTTTTAGCTGACTTTCTAATCGAGTTGTATAACTTGAGGAATCCTTATGTAGAGTACTATATATGTATATTATATATTTTTCAACAGCAAAGTGCTATGTCACCCAAAGGCTACTTGCGCCCAGTAACACATTGGTCGCATATATAAATTATATTTTTTATTGGGAGCGAGATTCCGAGAAACAACGCTCATCTACTGACTTAACTTTGTTGCTTAAAAGCTTGCTTTTCCAATAAAAAAAAAAAAAAGATACTTATTGGTACGTTTTAAATTAATTTTTGAATAACTTTTCACAATTTTACTTAATTTATTTCAAATATCGATAGTTTAGAGAAATACAAAGCCATAACATTCCCAGCCTTTTTCTTAGAGTAAAAAAAAAAAAAAATCTCTCCTGGCAAAGTCCAATGTCGGTCATAGAATTCACAGCACCTCTTCTGTAAATGTCATGATTCCCTTGTGGATTACTTTTTTAGTTTTATTTCTCATAGTGTCCTTTTCTATCACGTTCTTCTATTGAAGTATTTTGCTGCAAAAGACGATATATGGTCTTAATAAAGGCTTATGTCACCAAAGGGCCATTTGTGCCCAGTAGCACATTGGTCACATATATAAAATATATTTTTTATTGGAAAAGCGAGATTTCGAGAAAGGAAGCTCTTCTACTAGCTTAACTTTGTTGCTTAAAAAAAAAAACTCGGTTTTCCAATTAAAAAAAAAAAAAGAAAATATACGTTTTGATACATTTTAAACTAAATTTTGAATAATAACTTTTAAAAATTTTACTTAATTATTTCAAGTATTTATGATTTAGAAAAATACAAAGCCTTTTTTTTTCAGAGTTAAAATTTTCTCTTCTGGCAAAATTCCCTTTTCTATATTGGTCATAAAATTCACAGCACCTCTTCTTAAAATGTCATGAATCCTTTGTGGATTATTTGCTATCTCTCATAGTGTCCTTTTCTATCCCGTTCTTCGATTGAAGGATTTTTGTTTAAAAGACGATATATGGTCTTAATAAAGTTTTATGTATGCTTATATCATATATAAATACCTTTTATTCTTTAACTTATTTTGTTTTTTTCTTTGTGTAGATATCATTTGAATTATTATTATTTAATGTAAGTAGCTTTACTTTTTCACTCTTTTCCAGACACCGCGTGTGGGGAATCCATGTATATAAAACTAGTCTTAATAAAGAATTTTGTGTATGTATCTCCCCTTTCTAACAACTCCCACACCTGTGACCTTCCAAACAATACAACTATCCATAATGAAGGAATACCTCTTCGAGAGACTACGTATCCTGAAAGAATCTTAAAAAAAAAAAAATACAAAGAGTAGCTATACTTTAGGGCTTTCTCATGGATGTTCTATTGAATGTATTAGAGATTACAAATGGACCATCTTTAAGGAACTCAATTCTAAACCTGGCAGCCTTAGAAAATCTTCCAAAGAAATAACGTATATAGAATCACATTCCTTGAAAAAAAAATTGATCTTATCTTGCCGAATAATTGTAAATAAAAACAATTAGATGAAAAAAAAAATAGAGAAAAAGGAAGAATGTATCAGATAAGAATGGTAAAATTAAGGAGGGGAAACATCTCCTGAATAAGCAAATGAACATTGTCGGACACTCGTACAATATTTTGGGAAATACATCACCTTAAAGGTGCTATAATTTTACTCCAGAATATTTTCCGAAAACCTTTCCTTGCTAAGCCACGTAACGCCAACCACGTACACCGGCCGGGCTGTTGATCAGCGTGGATGTGCTATCTCAACGGCCAAATAAGTCGGTCAAAGTGGCTGCCTGTTGTGAAGAATCAACGATAAGTTCAATATTCTGGAATAAATTTGAATCAACGTTCAGTCGAGTCTTGTTTTTATAGATGATAATAGAAATCAATAACTTTCCACGTTCAGAAGATGCTTTTATGAAAAGAATAAGTTTTTAAGGATAACACGAGTTGTTAACGACAACTATAGGTTACAGGAAACTGTCATCTTAACCAAATAAGAAGAATACAGTCAATAATAGACAATATTGGACAATAAGTCCAATAGCTACAGTCCTTCCTACCTGCTACCTCCAAGCTGCAGTTACATCCTCCGCAACCACCTACGCGGTCTGACGCCCTCATTCTCAACTCCCCAAGTTGGGATATGTCACCTCCGCTATTTACGGCCAGTTTTTTTTTTTTTTTTATCTTTTCATTCAAAGGCTGATATACAATATCAACGTACAACAATATAAAATACTTCAAATTAAAAATACTTCGGCCGGTAAATCTTTTTATTATCTCGACGTTTCGACAATTTCTTTTGTCCTCGTCAGGAGCGAACAGAAGATTTTTGTCGAAACGTCGATATAATAAAAATATTTACAGGCCGAAGTATCTTTAATTTGAAGAACTATGAATGCCGGCCAGGCAGCCTCTATCTTTTCGATATATAAAGTACGTTACTTTGCAGAGACAATCAATAGATAGCGTATAGTTTTGGCGTATATATTTTGAAGAGAACCGTAACCTTTCTTTTAATAGGTCACTTGACTCCCGGAAAATTTTCTATCTCCATTTTGGCCATAGAGTTGGTATAGTCACTTTACCAGATCTGTTTGTCGAATTATAACAACAACAAAAGTCTTTATTAAGACATTTTATTCTTATACAGATTCTCCGAGTATAAATGTAGAGTACAAGCAGAAAAATCTGTAATAATACCAGTAATAAGCATTATTATTTTTTGGAGCTAAAATCACATTTAATGATATAATATGACGTTTATATACAGGAAAACTTAATTAAGACAATTTAGCTATTATATAGATTAGTTTGGGTAAATTGGAGGAAAATAAATTTCTTATACATGGATTTACCACTGAGTCTCTGCAAATGAAAGAAAAAAAAGTAAAAACTAATTACAAAGGAAAACTTGAGACAATTGAGCTCTTAAACAGATGGTTCTGGGTAAATTGTTTGTCGGATTATAATCGGCTTCATATATTCGGCCTGCTCTGTGTTGATATTTATTATTTCAAATATTAATTTTCATTCTATGATTTGATTAATCTGTGGACTGATTTATTCTGTGGTGTTGATTGTGTATGTATATATATAGGTATTTTCTTTGAGTGAGTGTGGTTGAGAATCTGTGTGGAGACGTATGAGTTTTCTTAGAGTTTATTCAAATTTATCATAGTAATTTAACTTCATTGTTTTTCATACTTTTAATAAAGAAGTTTTAAGTATAAATAGAGAGTGATTATTAAGATTCTCCCAACACTCTGAACTGAAGAGTGCCTTAGCTCGAAACCATTGTTTCTGGGTGGGAATTCTGAATTTATCAAACTGTGGTGTTGTTACTGACCAGAGTGTTTGCTAGTTTGTAGAGACTGTCAATGTTTTACTAGTTTTTGCAGCATTTTTACGGAATATGCAGCCTTTCTTTTAATAAATATTATAGATATACTATACACCTATCCCCCGATTTACACGGTACTTGTTTTACACGTTTTCCCTTTTACACGGTTTTCCAAATAAGTTTTTGTTTTTATCGCACTATACTAAATGCTACTGTGATTGAACACATGCGCTGTGTACACATCTCACGAGGAATCCCGAGCTTATGTGCTGACTACATATTTTAACCTGTCAATGCATTTTATTTTTATTTCTGTGTACACCTATCCCCCGATTTACGCGTTTTTCTCAGGAACGTATCTACCGTGTAAATCGGGGGATAGGTGTACTATAAAAAATAAATACTATATGCAACCAGAAATTCGAAGATATCTAAATAAACATGTTAATCAAATATCAAAATCAAATGGAAATAATGCTTCTAAATCGTTAAATGTATTTTATTCCAATACGGCCGTTCATATAATAGCCGTTTAATTAAGAATTTCAATGTTTTACGAATAGAACTATATAACACCCCGTAAACGAAAAAATGAAGTATGTAAATTTTTATAAAACGACACTTGAAGTTATACCGCATGAGTTTCTTTTCAATGAAAAATCTAAATTTATTTCAAGGTGAAATATTGACTATTTCTAACCTTTTTGTATGAGGTATGAAAGGTGAAATTATGAAGAGTAATGATGAACGGAAAAATAAAAGTGTCCAGGGATGGGAATCGAAACCACAATGTTCCGCTTACCGGGCAGATGCCATGTCCACTAGGCTACCCTGGACGTATTCTTCCGTTCGTAAATAATACATAAAGGAACTTACAATATAATGCACTGCGGATTGTGATTGTAAAACGACACTTGAAGTTATACCGCATTATGGAAATATGTAACACTGAAAAAAAACCTGTCTAAAAAGTGTCTAAACTATCTGAATTTTTCGAAATCTAAGTGCTAGCTGTAAATGTGAAAGAGTGATTTGAAAAAAATTCGTTCATGACTATTTTCAGAAATGCTTAGGCTTCTAGGCCCACGTAGAAGATTCAGGCACACACGAAATATAGTGAGCACACGTGTGATATTTTTATAACTGTAAAAGAATCGTTCTTGTAAATTGTCTGACAATGTTGTCTTCTTTCAGTTTCCTCGTGTCAGAGGACTTCTCCCAATCTATCGTTGAGGGCAGTCTCTTGTGTTTGCTCCAGGGATATTCCTTTCTTCCTTCAATGCCTTCCTCTACTGAGGATGGGCCACATGGTCTCTCCATATCTCCCTCCTTCAGTGCCTTCCTCTACTGAGGGTGGGCCACATGGTCTCTCCATATCACCCTCCTTCAATGCCTTCCTCTACTGAGGGTGGGCCACATGGTCTCTCCGTACTTCCCTCCTTCAATGCCTTCCTCTACTGAGGGTGGGCCACATGGTCTCTCCATATCTCCCTCCTTCAATGCTTTCCTCTACTGAGGGTGGGCCACATGGTCTCTCCGTACTTCCTGGTCCTCCGCTATCCTCTTCAACTCCTCGTAGGTGTGTCGTCCAGTCCATTGTTTTAGATCGTCTGTGTATCCCTGTCGTCTCCTTCCCCAAGATCTCTTCCCCTGGAGCTTTCCTTCCAACAGTGTCAGCAATGTCTCTCTCGCATTCACATGCCCAGCAAGCGCTCCAGGGTTTAAGTGTCTATGAAAACAACCCATTTAATCTGAAGAGCATCTCTTCGGCCAAATCGAAGGATTTCAAGAATCCTTCAAGGCCCTCGTGTAATCAAAGCCGCTCTATTCAAACGAGCTCCATAGCTCGGAACTATATCCTTTAAATTTTTTTTTCCATCTTTCAATGCTGGTTGATATTAGAAATTTTACCGAAAATTCTGTGTATTTGCATATATTCACATGATTTTATGCAACTATTTTGATTGAGATGAGCCTTTTATTTGAAGACAATAAGATTTCGATGAAAAACACTCAATATTCTACATAATTAAAAATCCGGGCCGTTTATAATAAAAAAAGCATATGTGTGCAGATATAGTTGTAATCATGCAAATATGTAGGTTATATTTGTCCAATTGTCGATTTCATTTAAAGCAGAAATGAAGGTTTCAGCATTTTTAATTGGGGATTTTTTTCACAACGAAAAACTCTATATCAATTCGACTTTCAAATGCTATATCACGGTATTGTGAATAATTTGGCTTATACTAATAATAATACGTGTGTATAACGCAAGAATATTCTGTGTGGTGATGTTGTCTTGTTCAAAAAAGAGGTTCCTCTGAGATTCGAATATTCTGTGTAGAAATTGTGAAAGCAGCTGTACAGTACCTGAGCCATTTCCGCACAGAACCGCTCCACCATGTTGCGGATCGACACAGCCTGCACATCCATTCACCACATCATTAACACAATTTTAGATAATGATAATTATCATTACAATAATTTATTAATACAAAGCAATAACGCACCATCTATATATACCAAATCAAGACATTGAGACGCGAATGTTTCTTTTCGCAAATAAATCAAACTCCTACCTCGATTAAAAAATATTGGGAGGGCTTAACTTATAAACCACTGGGAGGGTTCACCACTGATGAACCAAGCCCTCCCAATATATTTTTCATCGCAGTAAGGACAGTAGAAGTTTGATTTATTTGTGAAAAGAAACATTCGCGTTTCAATGTCTTAATTCACAATCATGTATATTATATATATAGGCATAGTTCGATACACAAGGGTTTCTCAAAGAAAGCCCATAGTCAAAAATTATTTTTATTATCTCATAAAAGGGAGAGTACACTCTTAATACCAGATTAAGATCATGGTTTCAAAGATATAGTGGTTTAAAATATTCTATATATAATTTGATCAACAAAATACTCATATCACGGTGGGTAGGCCAATCTTAGGGTCTTAAGAGGCCCAAGTAAATCTATCTAAACTCGAAATGTTCTCTTCAGAATTACATGGCTGAACATCAACCTTATTCTGTAAACCTATGTCATAGTAATTACAAGGTACTCTCTATAGCGTGATAATTAGTTACAGCCAGTCTGTTTTCCACCTCAAGTCCGGTCATTAAGTCCACGGGACTCTCACTTACAACCACCAACAACGGAAGCTCCCATGTCCAGTCTGTCTGCCACCGGTCATTAAGTCCACGGGACTCTCACGTACAACCACCAACAACGGAAGCTCCCATGTCCAGTCTGTCTGCCACTGGGTCATTAAGTCCACGGGACTCTCACTTACAACCACCAACAACTGAAGCACCATGTCCAGTCTGTCTGCCACCGGTCATTAAGTCCACGGGACTCTCACTTACAAACACCAACAACAGAAGCACCCATGTCCAGTCTGTCTGCCACCGGTCATTAAGTCCAAGGGACTCTCACTTACAACCACCAACAACAGAAGCACCATGTCCAGTCTGTCTGCCACCGGTCATTAAGTCCACGGGACTCTCACTTACAACCACCAACAACAGAAGCACCATGTCCAGTCTGTCTGCCACCGGTCATTAAGTCCACGGGACTCTCACTTACAACCACCAACAACTGAAGCACCATGTCCAGTCTGTCTGCCACCGGTCATTAAGTCCACGGGACTCTCACTTACAACCACCAACAACAGAAGCACCATGTCCAGTCTGTCTGCCACCGGTCATTAAGTCCACGGGACTCTCACTTACAACCACCAACAACAGAAGCACCATGTCCAGTCTGTCTGCCACCGGTCATTAAGTCCACGGGACTCTCACTTACAACCACCAACAACGGAAGCACCCATGTCCAGTCTGTCTGCCACCGGTCATTAAGTCCACGGGACTCTCACTTACAACCACCAACAACGGAAGCCCCCATGTCCAGTCTGTCTGCCACCGGTCATTAAGTCCACGGGACTCTCACTTACAAACACCAACAACGGAAGCCCCCATGTCCAGTCTGTCTGCCACCGGTCATTAAGTCCACGGGACTCTCACTCACAACCACCAACAACAGAAGCACCCATGTCCAGTCTGTCTGCCACCGGTCATTAAGTCCACGGGACTCTCACTTACAACCACCAACAACAGAAGCACCATGTCCAGTCTGTCTGCCACCGGTCATTAAGTCCACGGGACTCTCACTTACAAACACCAACAACAGAAGCACCCATGTCCAGTCTGTCTGCCACCGGTCATTAAGTCCACGGGACTCTCACTTACAACCACCAACAACAGAAGCACCCATGTCCAGTCTGTCTGCCACCGGTCATTAAGTCCACGGGACTCTCACTTACAACCACCAACAACAGAAGCACCCATGTCCAGTCTGTCTGCCACCGGTCATTAAGTCCACGGGACTCTCACTTACAAACACCAACAACAGAAGCACCATGTCCAGTCTGTCTGCCACCGGTCATTAAGTCCACGGGACTCTCACTTACAACCACCAACAACGGAAGCTCCCATGTCCAGTCTGTCTGCCACCGGTCATTAAGTCCACGGGACTCTCGCTTACAACCACCAACAACAGAAGCACCCATGTCCAGTCTGTCTGCCACCGGTCATTAAGTCCACGGGACTCTCACTTACAACCACCAACAACAGAAGCACCCATGTCCAGTCTGTCTGCCACTGGGTCATTAAGTCCACGGGACTCTCACTTACAACCACCAACAACAGAAGCACCCATGTCCAGTCTGTCTGCCACCGGTCATTAAGTCCACGGGACTCTCACTTACAACCACCAACAACAGAAGCACCCATGTCCAGTCTGTCTGCCACCGGTCATTAAGTCCACGGGACTCTCACTTACAACCACCAACAACGGAAGCTCCCATGTCCAGTCTGTCTGCCACCGGTCATTAAGTCCACGGGACTCTCACTTACAACCACCAACAACAGAAGCACCATGTCCAGTCTGTCTGCCACCGGTCATTAAGTCCACGGGACTCTCACTTACAACCACCAACAACAGAAGCACCATGTCCAGTCTGTCTGCCACCGGTCATTAAGTCCACGGGACTCTCGCTTACAACCACCAACAACGGAAGCTCCCATGTCCAGTCTGTCTGCCACCGGTCATTAAGTCCACGGGACTCTCACTTACAACCACCAACAACAGAAGCACCCATGTCCAGTCTGTCTGCCACCGGTCATTAAGTCCACGGGACTCTCACTTACAACCACCAACAACAGAAGCACCCATGTCCAGTCTGTCTGCCACCGGTCATTAAGTCCACGGGACTCTCGCTTACAACCACCAACAACAGAAGCACCCATGTCCAGTCTGTCTGCCACCGGTCATTAAGTCCACGGGACTCTCACTTACAACCACCAACAACAGAAGCACCCATGTCCAGTCTGTCTGCCACTGGGTCATTAAGTCCACGGGACTCTCACTTACAACCACCAACAACAGAAGCACCCATGTCCAGTCTGTCTGCCACCGGTCATTAAGTCCACGGGACTCTCACTTACAACCACCAACAACGGAAGCTCCCATGTCCAGTCTGTCTGCCACCGGTCATTAAGTCCACGGGACTCTCACTTACAACCACCAACAACAGAAGCACCATGTCCAGTCTGTCTGCCACCGGTCATTAAGTCCACGGGACTCTCACTTACAACCACCAACAACGGAAGCTCCCATGTCCAGTCTGTCTGCCACCGGTCATTAAGTCCACGGGACTCTCACTTACAACCACCAACAACGGAAGCTCCCATGTCCAGTCTGTCTGCCACTGGGTCATTAAGTCCACGGGACTCTCACTTACAACTACCAACAACGGAAGCACCCATGTCCAGTCTGTCTGCCACCGGTCATTAAGTCCACGGGACTCTCACTTACAACCACCAACAATGGAAGCACCCATGTCCAGTCTGTCTGCCACCGGTCATTAAGTCCACGGGACTCTCACTTACAACCACCAACAACGGAAGCACCCATGTCCAGTCTGTCTGCCACCGGTCATTAAGTCCACGGGACTCTCACTTACAACCACCAACAACGGAAGCCCCCATGTCCAGTCTGTCTGCCACCGGTCATTAAGTCCACGGGACTCTCACTTACAAACACCAACAACAGAAGCACCCATGTCCAGTCTGTCTGCCACCGGTCATTAAGTCCACGGGACTCTCACTTACAAACACCAACAACAGAAGCACCCATGTCCAGTCTGTCTGCCACCGGTCATTAAGTCCACGGGACTCTCACTTACAACCACCAACAACAGAAGCACCATGTCCAGTCTGTCTGCCACCGGTCATTAAGTCCACGGGACTCTCGCTTACAACCACCAACAACAGAAGCACCCATGTCCAGTCTGTCTGCCACCGGTCATTAAGTCCACGGGACTCTCACTTACAACCACCAACAACAGAAGCACCATGTCCAGTCTGTCTGCCACCGGTCATTAAGTCCACGGGACTCTCACTTACAACCACCAACAACAGAAGCACCATGTCCAGTCTGTCTGCCACCGGTCATTAAGTCCACGGGACTCTCACTTACAACCACCAACAACAGAAGCACCATGTCCAGTCTGTCTGCCACCGGTCATTAAGTCCACGGGACTCTCACTTACAACCACCAACAACGGAAGCTCCCATGTCCAGTCTGTCTGCCACCGGTCATTAAGTCCACGGGACTCTCACTTACAACCACCAACAACGGAAGCACCATGTCCAGTCTGTCTGCCACCGGTCATTAAGTCCACGGGACTCTCACTTACAACCACCAACAACTGAAGCACCATGTCCAGTCTGTCTGCCACCGGTCATTAAGTCCACGGGACTCTCACTTACAACCACCAACAACAGAAGCACCCATGTCCAGTCTGTCTGCCACCGGTCATTAAGTCCACGGGACTCTCACTTACAACCACCAACAACAGAAGCACCATGTCCAGTCTGTCTGCCACCGGTCATTAAGTCCACGGGACTCTCACTTACAACCACCAACAACGGAAGCTCCCATGTCCAGTCTGTCTGCCACTGGGTCATTAAGTCCACGGGACTCTCACTTACAACCACCAACAACGGAAGCACCATGTCCAGTCTGTCTGCCACCGGTCATTAAGTCCACGGGACTCTCACTTACAACCACCAACAACGGAAGCACCATGTCCAGTCTGTCTGCCACCGGTCATTAAGTCCACGGGACTCTCACTTACAACCACCAACAACAGAAGCACCATGTCCAGTCTGTCTGCCACCGGTCATTAAGTCCACGGGACTCTCACTTACAACCACCAACAACGGAAGCTCCCATGTCCAGTCTGTCTGCCACTGGGTCATTAAGTCCACGGGACTCTCACTTACAACCACCAACAACGGAAGCACCATGTCCAGTCTGTCTGCCACCGGTCATTAAGTCCACGGGACTCTCACTTACAACCACCAACAACGGAAGCACCATGTCCAGTCTGTCTGCCACCGGTCATTAAGTCCACGGGACTCTCACTTACAACCACCAACAACAGAAGCACCATGTCCAGTCTGTCTGCCACCGGTCATTAAGTCCACGGGACTCTCACTTACAACCACCAACAACGGAAGCCCCCATGTCCAGTCTGTCTGCCACCGGTCATTAAGTCCACGGGACTCTCACTTACAACCACCAACAACGGAAGCTCCCATGTCCAGTCTGTCTGCCACCGGTCATTAAGTCCACGGGACTCTCACTTACAAACACCAACAACAGAAGCCCCCATGTCCAGTCTGTCTGCCACCGGTCATTAAGTCCACGGGACTCTCACTTACAAACACCAACAACAGAAGCACCATGTCCAGTCTGTCTGCCACCGGTCATTAAGTCCACGGGACTCTCACTTACAACCACCAACAACAGAAGCACCATGTCCAGTCTGTCTGCCACCGGTCATTAAGTCCACGGGACTCTCACTTACAACCACCAACAACAGAAGCACCATGTCCAGTCTGTCTGCCACCGGTCATTAAGTCCACGGGACTCTCACTTACAACCACCAACAACGGAAGCACCCATGTCCAGTCTGTCTGCCACCGGTCATTAAGTCCACGGGACTCTCACTTACAACCACCAACAACGGAAGCACCATGTCCAGTCTGTCTGCCACCGGTCATTAAGTCCACGGGACTCTCACTTACAACCACCAACAACGGAAGCACCATGTCCAGTCTGTCTGCCACCGGTCATTAAGTCCACGGGACTCTCACTTACAAACACCAACAACAGAAGCACCCATGTCCAGTCTGTCTGCCACTGGGTCATTAAGTCCACGGGACTCTCACTTACAACCACCAACAACGGAAGCACCCATGTCCAGTCTGTCTGCCACCGGTCATTAAGTCCACGGGACTCTCACTTACAACCACCAACAACGGAAGCACCCATGTCCAGTCTGTCTGCCACCGGTCATTAAGTCCACGGGACTCTCACTTACAACCACCAACAACAGAAGCACCCATGTCCAGTCTGTCTGCCACCGGTCATTAAGTCCACGGGACTCTCACTTACAACCACCAACAACAGAAGCACCCATGTCCAGTCTGTCTGCCACCGGTCATTAAGTCCACGGGACTCTCACTTACAACCACCAACAACAGAAGCACCCATGTCCAGTCTGTCTGCCACCGGTCATTAAGTCCACGGGACTCTCACTTACAACCACCAACAACAGAAGCACCCATGTCCAGTCTGTCTGCCACCGGTCATTAAGTCCACGGGACTCTCACTTACAACCACCAACAACAGAAGCACCCATGTCCAGTCTGTCTGCCACCGGTCATTAAGTCCACGGGACTCTCACTTACAACCACCAACAACAGAAGCACCCATGTCCAGTCTGTCTGCCACCGGTCATTAAGTCCAGTAAGTAATTGAGGTGAGGGGTCGCCTGCACGCCGCTAATGAGTTATGAGAACCAAAGTTCGGCGGCCTGTAAAGTGGCCTCTAGGAGTAATTAAGAACTTCAGGAAGCAGGAATATGAATCTCAAGATACTAAGAGATCCACTTGTGTCTTACGTAAATTATGCAATTTTTTTTGCCGTTGTTTTCAAATATAGGAAAATAATTTTTAGAGAAATAAAGTTCACTTTAAGTTATTTACGTGTAGAGATACCTTACTTCCTTTCCATTCAATGTTTAGTTTACCGCGCTCTAAGTCGCGATATAAAATAAAAATAAAATAACGATACCTTCCTAAAAAAAATTTAAAGGTTAAAAAACAAACCCGGTAGAATATTTTGTGAATATACTTCATTGGGATATATGAAAATAGCTAAATTCTTTACGATGGACTTTGCCAGCATCGGTACAAGGGAAATTTGGTCTTCAAAATGACAATATTTGTGGACGGGATATTTTTCTACGAGACGATATTACACCTTGTTTGTATAATTGGTTACCAATTAATGCTTGTACATTCAATAAAACCTACCTCGGTTTAAAATCGTATTACTGCCCATTATATTCAGAGTAGGCAAATCTATGATGGCTTAGATTTGTCATAATACAAAATGAGAGAAGTTCAACGTTATTACATACTTCAAAGATAGAATTTTCCTAATGCGAATCTTGCATATAACTGAAGAGAAATTGTATATTTATATATACAAACAACAACAACAAAAAAGCCTTTATTTAGGGTCACTGACCCTATACAGGATTCACCAGAGGTATGCATAAGAACAAAGCAGTGAGACAACGGAAATAGCGATATATACAGAGTAAAAAGAGAAAGAAAAAAAAAAACAACAAGAAAAGGAAAAAAAAAATAATAATAAGAAAGAGGGAAGCAAGAAATCAACACAAAAAGAGTAGCAGTAAGAAAGTGAGGAGTGAGTATCACTTGGCCTTCTTCTGAGATATGGACTTGTGGAAACCATAAAACGCCGTAGCAATATACTTATTCTGGGTCATATTGTCAATTATTGATGGAAGTGAAGCACAGAGTTGCCCAGTTTTGAGCATAAGGGTTCTTCTTTCTTCTTTCAGAGCAGAGCAATCAAAAATATAGTGAGTGATTTCATTTTGTAGTTTTGAATTACAGAAGGTACAAGTCGGGTCCTCACCGCAGAGCATCTTGGTGTGGTTTTCTCTAAAAAAACTTGAAAGTATTCTAACTTGTGCGAGTAGTCTTACAACCGGGAAAGGAAAATCCCCTAAAAGGTATCCCTCCGTCATGAAAGATATGTGAATGTCTTTGTAGTGAGAGTATAGCTTAGATTTATCCATTCTTGTAAGGTCGTTTTGTATAGATTGGTCTGCCGCTGTTTTTAAGAGCCCTGTAATCGCGCTCCTCAGCGTTTCAGGGTCATCACAGGAAACAAGTGCAGGGGATCCATTATTGTTAAGCAGATTGGTGAGCTTTTTAATGAAACCGATGGGTGTGCCCGAAGCATTAGAGAGTTCCCGTGTTCTATTAAAACATATACGTGGCAATCTGTCACTGCTCATATTCAACACCCGCAGCCAATACTTCAGGGTTAATTTTAAGGCTGTTACACTCAATGAGATACGACCGGTTTCTAATCTGATTAGGTAACCTGGAGTGTATCTGGGCAGATTCAGGAACCTACGGATAAATATGTCTTGTATATTGTCCAGTAAGTCTTTATGCTCTGTTGCCCATAATGGAGCGGCATACATCAGGACAGCTCTCACTATTGTATCAAAGAGTTTGATTGATAAATTTATTGACTTTGCTTTTGATTTTATTAATATTGGGTGTGTGGCGTTAATTGCTGTAAGTGCTTTTCCTTTAAAGTAATTTGCCGGGTGAGTAGTTGTTATTGTTGGTGTCAGAGGGAATCCCAAGTATGTATATCTTGAAGTTATTGCTATGGGTTTATCATTCCAGAACCATCTATCCTTATTTGAGGGTTTACCTCCATTACGGAACACCATAATCTTTGACTTGGACTCATTTAGTGTCATTAAGTTCTCATCGAGATATTCTTTCAGTATTTTGATCTTCTTTTGGAGGTTTATCCTGGACTCACCTATAATTGCTATGTCGTCGGCGTACAGCAATAAATGGATATCTCCAAATTCTGGCAAATTTACACTCGGCAGGTCTGAGTTATTATAAATTTCGATTAAGTCCGTGATAAATAATATAAATAGCAGTGGGGAAAGTGGTTCTCCCTGGAGGACTCCCGAGTTTATCTTAATACTTTCCGTAAATGATCCCTTCCATCTGATAGCTATAGTTGCTTGTTCGTAGTAACTTTTGATCGTACTTATGAATTGGTAACTTATGCCTAGGTTGTAAAGTTTTTTCCAAAGTAGTGAGTGGGGTACAGTATCAAATGCCTTCCTTAGATCGACAAAAAAGACATATAGTTTTCCCCTCTTTTTTCTTAATGATAGTTGGATTAAAGTAGTTAGTGTAAATATGTGGTCAATACATGATCTTTCTTTTCTAAATCCCGCTTGGTTTTCG
The DNA here is from genome assembly GCA_030710605.1 of Cordylochernes scorpioides. Classification (NCBI taxonomy): domain Eukaryota; kingdom Metazoa; phylum Arthropoda; class Arachnida; order Pseudoscorpiones; family Chernetidae; genus Cordylochernes; species Cordylochernes scorpioides. The sequence goes on along the minus strand of CP092865.1, from coordinate 28,333,851 downwards.
GGTATAACCCTTCTTCCTTCGACCCATTCCTCCAGTCGTGATCTTAGGATTGATGTGAAAAGCTTTGATACATTGCTAATCAGTGCAATACCTCGGTAGTTGGAGGGGCTGTTCTTATAACCGTTTTTAAAGATTGGGTGTATAGTGGAATTAGTCCAAATTGCTGGGTATTTTCCAGTCGTCATAACACTATTGTAGAGTTGTTTCAACAGCAGTATGTACGAATCAGGGAGTGTTTTTAATACTTCATTGGGGATGCCATCGGGCCCGCATGCCTTGTTACTCCTCAAACCAGCTATCTCCTTGTATATGTCTGCATTGGTTATCTCTGAGTCCAATATAGGATCGTTCTGAGAAATCACATTATGTAAATTACAAATTCTCAAATTTTTCTCTGTAGTCATTAGTTCGCGGTAAAAGTTCAGCCAGTCCTGTATAGATATTTCTCCTTGGATTATAGATGTGCTTTTGTAGAGCGCAATAGTTTTCCAGAAGGTCTTTGAGTCTTTAGCATTTCTGAGTATTTCCTGTTTTTCATTATCAAAGCCTTTCCTTTTTAGATCCAATAAAGCAAGATATTTCTTTCTGGAAGAAGCATAACATTCTCTGTCTTCCAATCTATTTGTTTTACGATATTTCTTCAGACTTTCTTTTGCCAGTTTTTTCATATCATAGCAGTCCTTATCGAACCACGGCTTAGATTTCCTGGGGCCGCCCTTAATTGAGTAGGTTATTTTTGCAGATGACATTGCTTCCAAAATTCGCTGATTGAAAGTGTATACAAGGTCATCGGAGGCTGGTATGTTTTTTTCCCGCAATTCTTCCAGTTTCATTTTAAACGTTGCGAGTCCATCGGCTGACCATCTATATCTCGTAATATTATAATCTTCCCGTTTGGTTTTTTTCTCATTGAAGTTTTGGCCTTTTATCGTTAAAACCAAAGGATGGTGGTCTGAGTACAGTTGGTCATCGACTTTGAAGTCCAGTAAAATTTGTAGTGAACCCTGTGAGAGTATGCAATAGTCAATAGTTGAAGAGCCTCTTTCGGATATGTATGTAAAATCTCCATCTTTATCACCTCTAGATCTTCCATTAACTATTGTCAAAGAATTATCTTCCAGGAAATCAAGAAGTTTATTAGACAGAGATGATATTATAGTATATTTATATATATATATATAGATTTTAAAAATACTGATTAAACTAACACTTGAGGTAAATTGATATTGAATTGATACTATGTTGTCAGTACAGCAAGCTATTATATAACGAAAATTAACAGTAATAATATATCTATTATTTTATACATACATATGAAAAAACAATAGAAAAAAAATAAAAAGATCAGGTGTTGATATTAAAAACAAAGTAGGTATATCCTGACCAGGAACACATGTGTTTTTCAGAAGGCATAGCGCCATCTGGTGAAAGAGAAATCAACTAAACATTGATTTAGTCTGTTCCCTGATATTTGATCAACCCAATTTCTTAATAAATCAAGAAAAGCCATCCACGAACGCGTTTCGCGCAGTTGGCGCTCGTCAGCGTGGAGAAGGCTGTACCACTGCGACCAAAAATAATTAAGGCCAAACTTGCCTGAATACGCTTAACACATACATACATACATACATCAAGAAGGAAAAAAAAGAAATGTTAAAGAAAAAGTGGATGAAAAATATAATAAGGTATCAAAAAAAGTTTTTTTTATTCATTTTTTAAAACAACATAGGGTTATAACAATTCCACGCTGAAGCTTCGGCAGTTACGCGTCATATAAGCGTAACATAAGAAAAGGGCGAAGAATTGAATAATAGTTATATTAATTTATATATTAATATATGTGTGTATACCAGATGTATTTTCAAATCTCTCCATGCGATAACTGAGATGAAAGACAAATGACGTCCTTCATTTGTCCTCAAGACATAAGTGACTCACACAATTCATGTACTTATTTACCTTTTTTATAAGTTAATTTATTAGAGAACAAATTACTATGAGAAACTTATCCTTTATCTACTAAATGATTCGATCTAATAACTCATTTGGCTCATTAATGAGCCATTAGCTGACTTCTACATATGGACACCTCTATACAGTTTTCATCGCCAAAATTATCTTTTTTTTTTTTTTACCAATTAGCTGATCTTTAGTAAGGGGCAATTTTGCTCTACAACTAGATTTAGATAGATATTCTACACTTACTTGACTATATATATATATGTTATATAAAAATATATTTTATTTCAAAATTATAAATTCTAGAACAAACGCTACTATGTAAAGTCAACCGCCAGATATCGCCGCTTCCCTTATATACACCTATTGTTGTTGTTTCCCGTTGGCCGGCTCAAATTATTTTTGTACATATGTAAATATGTAATATTTTATTTTCTTCTTTAAACCTCAGGTGAGGTAGTACTTTCTCAAATTATGTGTTCAATACTTTATTAACGCAATTAAAGAAAATTTTGATTCAAAGTTAATTTCATTTTTACCACGACTACAATAACAATAACATAAAAAAACTCATGTATCCAAAAAATAATCAGCATTAGCAAGTAGTAATCCTATATCTCAAAAAATATATTTTTTAAACATGTATATATATTAAGAAAAAGCATCTCCTTATCGTGCAACTGAAAGTTACTGATGGTTTGCGCCATCTGTCAGAATAAATATCAACTATTCTGTTGAATTTTAAATATTCCAGAATTTGCTATATACCTATTCTTTATTAATCAATAAAAGCTAACCACGTACGCGTTTCGGGCTGTTGGCCCTCGTCAGCGTAGTGCAAGCTGTACCTCAAAGACCAAAAACTGATTATTCAGACACCCTGAAAAATCATGAAACGGGTAGTTAAAGGCCAAGAAGTGCGTGAAAAGGCGACCCAATGTGAGAAATATATTGTAGAACGACATTTGAAAATTATCCCGCATGTGTTTCTTTTGAACGAAAAATCGAAATTTATTTTAAGGAGAAATAACGATTATTTCTAACCTTAGGGATAAAGTATGAAAGGATGAATTGTGAAGAGTAATGATAAACGGAAAAATCCCTGGACACTTTAATTTTCCGTTCATCATTAATCTTCACAATTCATCCTTTCATACTTCATCCCTAAGGTTAGAAATAATCGTTATTTCTCCTCAAAATAAATTTCGATTTTTCGTTCAAAAGAAACACATGTGGAATAATTTTCAAATGTCGTTCTACAATCATAAGCCGCATTATATTGGCAGAGCTGACTGCTATAGGGCGCGTCCCCAGGTGGCGGATAGGGGAACGACCTTCAGATATGAAGGCCAGCTGCGAAACAAGCAGAATAACTCTGACAAATAAGCAGTCGCGGACCAACAGCAGCATTGTTAGAAGAGGAGTAGACCTCTTTAAAAATCCTGACTTCAACTGGCCTGGTTGATGGACCTCAGCAAGGGTCCCACTCCAGGGATACGGAGGAGCTGTGTCTGTACTCATGTTAGAGTCGGCAGCAAAGGCGTCTGCTTCCATGTTAGGAACGGCCTCAAACTACAGGCAAAGTCAGACTTTCACCAAAGTGTGCCTGGATCATGGTGCCATGATCAACGAAAGCTGCACCCCTATACCCCATTCCATGAGAACAACAAAATATATTGTTTATCAACTGAGTGTAGTTTTTTTAAATTTCTATTATTTTATATTACAATGTTTCAAAGTATTTGCAATATATTACATTGGAGAGAGAGATGGTAGATTGTAATTACCATCCGTTTTACAAGAGTTTCTCAGAGAAGTGTAAAACCAAAGTTTGATGAGACAAATCTGTAAATCCCGGGTGACGGGAAGCTTGCGTAGTTCCTACGACTGTCGGATATCCTTTTGGTTTCAAAGAGAAATCTAACTGTGAATACAGTTTCATTTCAATTTTTATGCTCTAAATCTCATATTAAATATGGAATACTACCTATATAGCTTTTAAAATATAAAGCACTAGAGCGAGCAATCTATATTCTTAAATATATATTCAGTGCTAATTTGTTTTTTCCAATCAAAACAATTTACTATTGTGATGCATTAGCGCACCATTTGTTATGCAAATAGATGCGTATGATTCTTTTAAAAATTAAACGATTTCTACTGCCCTCACTGCAATGTTAACTAACGAAACCGCTCGGAAGGTTCACTACTGATGAGCCAGACCCTCCCATTAATTTTTCCATTGCAGTAAGGGCAATTGTTTAATTTTCAAAAGAATCATACGTGTCTATAATAGTTTCGAATTTACTATTGTTCTTACTGCATTGAGAAAAATAATGGGAAGGGCCTGTCTTATTAGTGATGAATATATATACAAGTAATATATACTTGTAATTACAATTCTTTTCTCATTATACTAAAGATATTTAAAAATTGTTTAGATGTGAAAAAAAAAAGCCGAATGGCGTATACTCTTCAGAAATACCTTTACATCTCTATAATAATTGATTTAGATAAAGATTTGACACTAGCGCGCAACAAAGAGAGAAAAGCCATATTGCTCAATGTACCCGTAAACGTGAAATTTCAAATCGATGAAATGCTATCACATCAGTTTTGTAAAACGGTAAAATCTGCGGACATTTAAAGTACCGAGAAAACAAGCACCTACTTAACACACAAGTACATAGCAACCGGAGGTCGGTGGAAGGCTGGTTAAACCGTTTGGTTTTCGACCACTAGGACCCGGGTTCGATTCCCGCATTGGACACTTTTTTCTGTTTAGAAAATAATGCTCCAATGGCCCCAATTCTTGCAAAAGCACAACCCCACCAGCGAGTGCAAGTAACCAAACGGGGCTCTGGCATTTGTAAGTGCAAAGTCGAACTGCTTTTCACATGTGTAGACATGTGGTGCGCTTACGGTAAAAGCAGTTGCTAACTACTCACCATGAATATCATGGCCTGTACCACGTGTACTAGGGATAAGCAAAAAAAAAAAAAAACATAGCAACCATGGTTTCACATAAATTTGACGTTATACAAAAAAAGGCATCTCCTTATCGTGCAACTGAAAGTTGCTGATGGCTCGCGCCATCTATCAGAATAAATATCAACTATTCTCGTTGATTTTTAATTATTCCAGAATTGGCCAAATACCCATTCTTGATTAATCAAGAAAAGCTAACCACGGATGCGTTTCGGGCTGTTGGCCCTCATCAGCGTGGTGCAAGCTGTACCTCAACAACCAAAAAAATTGTTGCACGATAAGGAGATGCCTTTTTCATAATTTATGCACCTTATCCCAGTACAATATCACATTTGTACTATTTTTTCACGTTATACAAGAAGTTTCTGTTTAAAAGACTAGGGTTGCCTAAGACAGACTCTGCTGTGATGAGAATAAAGCAGCGAAGTGCTGGGATACCTTAGGAGAATAGAGAGTCATCCAGCCTCCGTTCCGTAGCAGGACTTGCAGGGTGTTCGGCTTGGGCAGAGCCACTTCAGAGATATCTTCAAAGCTGACAACACAAGTCACATTTCAGATTATCATGTAATACATAATCAATATGTACTATATTTGTAGTATAGAATTGTTTATAATAATATTGTTTCTTAAACAATATCAAAGGATTCTGGAGAAACGAATAAAACGCCGCCTTATGCTAAATTATTACAGAAATCTCACACAAAGATTCTTGTAATAGTCTGGCATCAGGAGGCGTTTTATTCGTTTATTTATGAAGAATCTGTAGAAGATCAGAGATACCTGAACGCTTTAGCGTTAATAAAATGTAAAGAAACACATCTCCAGAAACCTGCGGTATCGTTTATGTCCAGGAGATTCAAATCAATTGATATGAAATATTGTTTTTTTTTTAATAGTTCATATTATTTTGGCAAACATAAGTAGTTTTAGATTCTCAGTTATGTGGTAAGAATGTTGTTTTTTCAATAAAATAATCTCTTGTATCAATTATGAGTAAAATTAATCATGCATCCAGAGAAAAGCATCTTTTCAAAGAATTTTTATTCTCTAGCTTTCGGGAAAGGACGCCCTTCTACAGGAGAAAACATGGTATGCCACTAGAAAATAACTAAGGAAGCAAGGAATATATATCAGGATGTAGTTATCATTATTAGGAGATGTCTATCTAGTTCCCACCGTTGCTATTCAGAGGCGATTTCTGTATTTGGATGATTAAAAAACAAACAAACTAAGTTTTCTTCTGTAGAAGGGCGTCCGTACCCGAAAGCTAGAGAATAAAAATGCTTTGAAAAGAAATTTTTCCCTGAAGGCATGCTTAATTTACTCAAGAATGTTGTTTATTTGTTAAGTGAACTGATCTCCCACGTCATTGGACTAATATGACTCATAAAGAGGGTTTAAAGGGAATGCGAAGAACTCTTCCAGGAATGATTATGTAGTAGTAGCGTTCTCCGTGTGCTTGGTCCATGTCTGGTTATCTCGCATAACTGTGTAACCCCGGTCCGCTCCTTATCAGCACTGCAATAAAAGATAAGTACTGGTCTTGTTATGCGCTTCTGTGTGTTAAGTTACTTTTACTTTAGGCCCTAGTACATTTTTATTTTTGTTTGTAAGCCGTAAACGTTTTTTTTTTAATTATCCCTAGTACACGTGGTACAGGCCATGTTAATCATGGTGGGTAGTTAGCGGCTGCTTTTACTGTAAGTGCACTACATGTATACACATGTGAAACGCAGTTCAACTTTTGCACTTACAAATGTGCCTGAGCCCCGTTTGGTTACTTGCACTCGGTGATGGGGTTGGACTTTTGCAAGATTCGGGGGTCATTAGAGATTTTTTTTTTAATTATAAAACAGTGTCCAATGCGGGATTTGATCCCGACTCGTAGCGGTCGAAAACCAACGGTTTAGTCCCCCTTCCACCGACCCCCCATCCGTAAAAGTAACCTTTGTCAATGAAATTGGAATAAGAAAGTTTCTGCTATTATAAAGATTGTCTTGTATCTATCAAAGTATCATTACACAAGGAAGATTGTAGAAACCATATTTCTTTAAATGCAAGACAACCATAAAAATAATGAATGGTATATAAAAAGAAGAACAGGAGAATACCTATATAACCTATGTATATATAACACTAGCCAAATGACCCGGGCAACGCCCGGGTTTTACCCGATTAAATGCTTTTATTCAAATACTATTCGTTACAATTATAAATTGGCGCCGTGGATGTCATTCTTGTATAATATATAAATGAGTTTTTAAAATTGTAAAAAAAAGAAATGCATCGGCCGGGAATCGAACCCGGACCGCCCGCGTGGCAGGCGAGCATTCTACCACTGAACCACCGATGGTTATAAGAAATGGCCATATTTGGGTATTTATTCCATTCACAAAGCAAACGGTGACAGAATTGATTAAGAAAGAATTGATTATGACGCTAATAACTGTATCTATAATTATATCAAAATAATTATATAACTCTATATTTACATATTTCCTGTATAACTCTATAATTTTTTTTCTTTTTTTCCCCCACTCCTTTTCTGTATCTCTCTGGAGAATCTGTATATAACACTAATGTTGTTGTGTGTGCCTTATTGATTCATTGAATAAAGAATGGTTTGGAGAAAATAAAACATTTCGGTGTTCTGGATGTAGAAAACTTTTACCAGTCGCGATATTGAAATATTTGCTCCTATTACAGAGGAAACAAACAAAGCAACAGACAAATTAGAACTTAAAATTAAATATTCACAAATTTACATGTATTAATCGACAGAGGTAATAAAATATATATAAACAAAGTGGCTGATGTAAAAGAGTTAAATTATTTAAATCAAGGAACAATCGATGTCTCACTTCTGTAAATTTCGGACAGTCATAGATAAGGTGAAGAGCAGTTTATTTCTCCGCAGAAACAACTTGGAGTTTCTGATAAACCTCTTTTAGGTAAGTAGTGCTGGCATTTTCAGTGTGATGTGACAAATTGAGTGACGATAAAATTTGGATGAACTGTGCAGGTATTCCGTTGGGAAAAATAGTGCGAATTGTTGGATATAGAACATGGGTGATAATCAAGGCATCCAACTTGATTTCAGTTCCCATGGCACAATGTAACATACATTCAGTGACTTACCTTAGAGTGTCCAGTACACGAAGGAAGTCCCCTGAGACAGCATCCCTCTCGCGAGTGATGAGCCGCACCCCTGAATGCGAAATTCCAAGAAGCTGGACGTTGGGAATGTTTTTTCCTCCCTGTAGTACAGGCTGGGTTAGCATCAGACTTATAATGGGGCTAGCATGTAACATTTAGTAATTGGTGTAGAAATGGAATTTGTTTTGTCATCTCAAGTATACATGATACAGGTCATGAGAAGAGAGAGAAGAAAAGAGAGATACTACCATTACTGTAGATTCACTAATGTCTACCCTTGCGGTTAAACATAGCTTGTATAAGATTGTCCCAAAAGTTTGTCTTTTTCTTAAAACGTTGTTTTTCTTATTACTGGCGAATAATATTATTACGGCGAATACATAATAATACATAATACAATGACTATACCTAATACGAAGACATTATACATAAGGGCGAATAATATTGGTATTTCATTTTTCTGCGAGTGTTTACGAACTATTGGGGCAACCTTGTAATAATAAAGAACAACGTTAGTGTTTGAATAAATGCTTTGATGGAAGAGGTAATATTTATAAGTTACAGTTTACCATTAGAAGCTTCACCGTTTTTTAAAATAATTTCTGCACGTCTATACCATCCTTTTGAAAAATTGATTAGAAGAATCAATAAAATTGTTTAAATTGTCTATACATAATACACAGACATTATACATAACGGCGAATACTATTGGTACTTCAATTTTTTGCAAGTGTTTACGAACTATTGGGACAATCTTGTAATAGCGGCCAGAATGCTTGGAAGCTCACTAGGTGAGCTGGACTGTACTAGTATACAGATAGGAGGCCATTTAAATCAATTTGTTATTTTGAAAATACTTCGGTTCAGGTTTCAAACCCGGGATCTGATTGGCGGCAGTGTAAACCACCAGTTCTGAAAGTAGACAGAATACTGAAGTCTATCAATTATCGAATTACACCCTTCTATTAATTTCTATTAAACATCACCATCTCCTCAGCGGCGAAGTACGCGATCTACGTATTTTTCGTAGATCGCGAAATACGTGGTGTCGCTGGAGACCTGCTTGGCGATTCTCCACCAAACTCTGCAGCGCTGGCAGAGGCGCCATGTTCTTTGTACATAGTACGATGCATATATATAATTATCTTTTTTTTTTTTAATAGTGCAGACTGTGCACTTTTCATGTATTAACAAGATGTCGGTAAAATTATTTTGATTGTCAATTGTCTATTAAACAGAGACATTTCAAATTAATGACACCCTATACCAAAATATGTACTTTATTATTGTATTACGAAGCATTTCGTTTTTATTATCTCTTTAACAGAAAATTTGAATCTTCATTTTTATTCAAATAAGTGGATTTGTATCTGAACACGAACTTCAGGCCAATTTAAAAAATATATTTTGTAGCAAAGGATACATTTTAAAAGAAAACAAAATAGTAATGTGTTAGGTTTAATCAGTTGAAATACCATAGTGTTAATGTGACGAAACACATGTGAGGATTGCCTGTAGGAATATCAAATAGAAGAAGCGCGTGCGTAGATAATCTTTTGATACATCAAAGAGTATAAAATTCTTCGTAGATAGATAGCTCTTTGGAACCTCCTCCAATATAAATAGGAAAAAAAGTCCAAGTAGACGGTCCGTTTAGACTTTAAACAGTAGCCTAATGGGGGAAATAGGTGTAGATCGTCCGTTGAGACATCAAACAGCATGAAATTAAAGAGAGAAAATGTAGAGATGGTCTAGCGGAGCATCAAGATACACGAGGAGCCATATCTTTTGGGACTAAGTCGGCCTGCCACTAAGTAGTGCTCCCAGTCTTAATGACAAAGGCCGACGCATTCGGCTTCACCCAATCATGATGGTTGTCGCTTGATACCCTGATATGATTGGGTGGAGATAAGAAAGTAGAAGAAGATACACGAATGAATAAATGTTCATATGGTATGTTCAGAAGAGAAAAGACATAAAGAAATACGCATGTAGATCGCCTTTTTGAGATTTAAAACAGAAGGGAAATAAAGGGACACATGTAGAAATGGTCTAGAGGAGCATCAAGAAACACGAAAGGATACATGTTCACATGGTAGGTTGAGGAGAGAAAAGACAAAGAAACACGTATGAAGATGGTCCGTTGAAACATCAAACAGCAAGGAAATAAAGGAACACGTGTGAAGATGATCTAGCGATGCATCAAGACACACGAATGGATACATGTTAAGATGGTAGGTTGAGGAGATAAAAGAGATAGAAATAAGGCTTAAGATGATCCGTGTTAAGACATCAATAGCAAATAAATAAAGGAACACGTGTAAAGATGGTTCATTGAACATCAAACAGCAAGTAAATAAAGGAAAGCATGTAAATATGGTCTAACGGGGCATCAAGACACACGAAAGACACACATGTTCACATGGTAGGTTGAGAAGAGAAAGGACATAAAGAAACATGCATGAAGATGGTACGTTGAGACATAGAATAAATACCAAGATACACGTGTATATTATCTTTTGGAAATAAAAGAGGAATATTTGGAACATGGGCGTAGATGATTCGTTTGGAATTGAAAAATATAATAATGAAGGAGCATGTTGTGCTAACAACAGAAACACACACAACACAAACATGAAGTGACGGGATCTCACCGAGACAGGGAAGAAGCGGCTGAAGTAAGCCTGGCAGTCTTTGGCTTGGTCAATGAGAGTCTTCTTCATGGCGAGCTTGTGGCTGTGGGACTGGAGGTTATCTGGGGTCACTCCCTGGTTCTCTGCAACACCAACACTTGTAAGAAAGACATTATAAAGCACGAATGTTCATTTTACACACATACAGATTTATTAAGAACACGCGTCTTATACAGTTCACCACAGGAAGAAAGCATATATAGAACTCCTATACTCCAGGCAGCGCAGAACCCAACAGCCTCCAGGTTCGACACATGTCCAGTGGCCACGGAATTCACCGTGCATAGGTGAGCGTATCACCGAAAATTTACAAATAAAAAAATATATTCTATTGTACTTCTTATGATGAAAAATATTAGAAGGGCCTCGCATATCAGTGGTGAATGACTACTTCTACCCTCCATGATTATCATGTGTTGTAGATATTTTTAGGTTTATCATGGTCTATCTCTTTGTATATTAAAAAATACTTTACTGGACAATATACAAGACATATTTATCCGTAGGTTCCTGAATCTGCCCAGATACACTCCAGGTTACCTAATCAGATTAGAAACCGGTCGTATCTCATTGAGTGTAACAGCCTTAAAATTAACCCTGAAGTATTGGCTGCGGGTGTTGAATATGAGCAGTGACAGATTGCCACGTATATGTTTTAATAGAACACGGGAACTGTCTAATGCCTCGGGCACACCCATCGGTTTCATTAAAAAGCTCACCAATCTGCTTAACAATAATGGATCCCCTGCACTTGTTTCCTGTGATGATCCTGAAACGCTGAGGAGCGCGATTACAGGGCTCTTAAAAACAGCGGCAGACCAATCTATACAAAACGACCTTACAAGAATGGATAAATCTAAGCTATACTCTCACTACAAAGACATTCACATATCTTTCATGACGGAGGGATACCTTTTAGGGGATTTTCCTTTCCCGGTTGTAAGACTACTCGCACAAGTTAGAATACTTTCAAGTTTTTTTAGAGAAAACCACACCAAGATGCTCTGCGGTGAGGACCCGACTTGTACCTTCTGTAATTCAAAACTAAAAAATGAAATCACTCACTATATTTGTGATTGCTCTGCTCTGAAAGAAGAAAGAAGAACCCTTATGCTCAAAACTGGGCAACTCTGTGCTTCACTTCCATCAATAATTGACAATATGACCCAGAATAAGTATATTGCTACGGCGTTTTATGGTTTCCACAAGTCCATATCTCAGAAGAAGGCCAAGTGATACTCACTCCTCACTTTCTTACTGCTACTCTTTTTGTGTTGATTTCTTGCTTCCCTCTTTCTTCTTCTTATTATTTTTTTGCTTTTCTTGTTTTTTTTTCTTTCTCTTTTTCTTCTGTATATATCGTTATTTCCTTTGTCTCACTGCTTTGTTCTTATGCATACCTCTGGTGAATCCTGTATAGGGTCAGTGACCCTAAATAAAGGCTTTTTTGTTGTTTGTTGTATTAAAAAATACTATATTGATTAGATATAAATGTATATTTTTTGTAGTCATAAATAGGGCTTCGACCATCGAAAAGCCTTTTGTTCGTGAGCTTTCCTTATTCACCTATCAACTCCGGAACATATTTTGGTTTGCATTAAATGCACTAAACAGGATCTTTAGGTGAGGCTGCTTTATCATAAAACAGTTCGAGGAGCATGAATTCATGGAATTCGTTTAATCTTTACACAAGGGGATAAGAAACAACCTATCTACGAAGTTTATTAAATTCAAATAAAGGAATTGTGTCTAAAGAAGTATATTCCCACTTACCAATGATCTGCTTCAAACGTTGCTTCTCCTTCCGATGCAGTCTGAGACAAGAAGTGGAATAGGTGTCGTGGACAATCTGGCAGAAGACAAGATGTATGGCCAGGGCGTTCGACAGATTCTCGCCTGGTGCAAAAACCTGGAGCACACATTCATACATTGGTTTATAGAAGCTATACCCAATATACACACATTCATACTTTGGTAGAGGCAATACCCCAATATACACACACACTTTATTTGCGTTTCACTGGAGAATAAAATGATAGATTTTTGTACAACTTATTATATTAATAAGTCAGATAATAATCCCTGATCTCAAAAATAATAATAACAACATTCCTTATTACTGGTATTATTACTATTATTCCAGCATTTATCCTACATTTCTGCGCTTTGGAGAATCTGTATAAGATTAAAGGGTCTTAATAAAGTGATTTGCCTTTATTGTTGTTGTTGATAATCCCCGGTGGAAGGTAACACTAAAAATGAGATATGGAAGCTTTCAGACAAGATTCAAATCTAAGAACCTGTTGAGGAAAAGACAGGTCCGAAAGCCTGTCATGTCTGATAACTAAATAAACGACTTCCCTTCAGTCTTCTCGTTTTAGCGTTAATTATATAATAAATTACGATGTACTAGAGCGCCATCTGTTATCAAATTATAAAACTATTTTAGAGGCGTAATATTCTTTTTAAAATAAAACAATTTCTACTGTCCTTACTGCGATGGAAAAATTAAAGGGAGGGCCTGGCTCATCAGTGGTAGATTAAACTGGCGAAACCGCTGGGAGGGTTCACCACTGATGAGCCAGGCCCTCCCTTTAATTTTTCCATCGCAGTAAGGACAGTAGAAATTGTTTTATTTTAAAAAGAATATTACGCCTCTAAAATAGTTTTATAATATATAATAAATAAATAAATTTAAAAATATATATATTATTTACTATATCAACACATTTATTAATATCAAAAAAGGCAAATACTGACCACGTTCACATGAACTTTTTAGATGGCAGAGCGCCAATTGTGAAGAGTAATGATGAACGTAAAAATAAAAGTGTCCAGGGATGGGAATCGAAAATAGTAAGCGGAACACTGTGGGTTCGATTTCCATCCCTGGACACTTTATTTTTCCGTTCATCACCGTTACTCTTCACAATTCATCCTTTCATACTTCATCCCTAAGAATAAAAATAGTCGTTATTTCTCCTTAAAATAAATTACAATTTTTCGTTCAAAAGAAACATTTGCGATAAAACTTGACAAACATCGTTTTAAAACTATGTTATATACATTCCATATTTTCTATTACACCATCGAAACACCATAAAATTTCAAATAAACAAACGTAAATATGCGAAGAATTTGAACTATTTTATTTATTTCTCATCACAAATAGGCACAAGAGAGAAAATTTCAAAACGAATTTTACTACACAAAAGATCCCTTAATTGAGATTACGAAAGTGAAAATCTGACGTCTTTAAATATTGGGCGTTGGCTTTAGAGAAGCAAATCACAAAATCTTTTCAATTCATGCGACAAAGAAGGATCAAGTCATTGTGATGGGAAAGTCAGACTTGTACGTCGTTTCAAAGACAATCTAAACGGACAATCTGGGTCACCCCGCCTCTGTGAAACTAAATTTATACAATCTAGCAGCCCTGCTGTTTTGTTTTCTGAAAAATTTCCTTATTTGGTGGCAACATTTTTAGAACCACCTGCGTCTTTGTTTTGGAGGCGGATGATCTCTATATTTTTGAAGATGTCTCTTTATCCACAAACATAACCCAATTTAGTGAGTTATCTTGTTCTTTTATTGTGTCTTACTTTGCATATATGGTGGGCGTGCTATCTTTTAATAATTATTATTGTAACGTTTCCTATTTAGAAATAAGTCACAATTATTTGTGTTTTAATATTTAATTAAATTACAACAAGTTTAACGATAATATATAAACAAACAAAACTTATGCAAAATTAGAAAAAGAAAGAAAATATAGTTTTGAAAATAGAGCAATCCATATATATATTGGTATCCACATTGGTAAAATAAATGATATTTTGATCCAATATATGCCTTTTTAATTGAAGAAAGTATAGTGTTAACGACTACCTAACTATGAAGAAAAAAATCAATGAACAATTAAATATTTTGTATAAATAAATACAAAGCATGTTACAAATATAATTCAAACTTTTTCAAAACTTTTTTATTCAGACATTATTTAACAAATGTAATTGTCTGCTTTTATATTTTCATAAAACATCAACATAAGCATCCGGTGTGTAAATAAATTTATAAAAAATACTTGTCTTGATTTAATTATATTGATTGAAATTATACCACGTGTGTGGAATAAAAAATTTACAGGAATGAGACCAGATTATACGTGAATATATTCACAATCATAAAGTATTTTATAGAACCTTATATTATAGGTAAAATAAATGAGATATTTTGATCCAATATATGCCTTTTTAATTAAAGATTTATCTATGGATTGCTCTATTTTCAAAACGATCTCAACCAGTTTTGGTTATGACGCTCTACGCCTTGCAAGAATTTAGGTAAAATAAATGATATTTTGACCCAATATATGCCTTTTTAATTAAAGAACCTTATATATTGATAGGAATATATAGAAATCCATATTTAAATCTTTATATAATAAAATAGCATATATTGGATTGAATAAAAGATATATACCTTATATATGTATGTGTAATATTTATCAACATGTAGAGAAAGTTGGACCACACAGATGTTCACGTTTTGCCAGCTTCTTGAGCTAGCTTAGATCAAAACGTTTTCAAAGTTCAGTCGAATACTTTCAAATATTGATGAAAGCTTTTAAAGAAGATGTCTAGCACAATTGAGGGTATCTGAGTGGTTTACTCAAGTTGAAAAATCTGATTGAGTGAGCATTAGGTACGATCTGGTAGACCTTTATAAACTCTGGAAATTCATTCAGGTAAAAAGATTGGACCAACTGTGAATTGTTCCTGAGGGTCTGAATAAAAAGGGAAGAGTGCCTTCATATATATAAGGGCAATACAAGCTTTCAGGCTCAACAGCCCTTCGACAGGTATAGCGCATACGTTGAGCTCGAAAGCTTGTATTGCCGATATATATGTATAAAAGAAACTCTTTCCTCAGTCAATCGTCTTTTATTTATAATTTTATCGAAGGAATTATAATATTAACAATAATCAACATTACTATTTTTGGAATTGTGACGTTTAACGCGGAAGTAGTGAGTCAGAAACGACCTAAACTGACATCTGAAATTTCGGTTTTACCAACTTTACAATGCCCGGCCGTCATTGTAAAAATTAATTTGTCTAATCACGGGATTGTTCGACTCAGAGAGAAGCTTGTACATTTTTCATTTGTGTCGGTGATAGGTATGTATGTTAGGCTTGTAATTTTTGACTTACCTCCTGAATTCTGGAATAATGAAGAATTTAAATGGAATACCCTATCTTGTATTACAACCCTAACTTGTATTATACTCTACAACTTATTTCTAATCTCGTCTGCGGCATGCGGCAATGCGCCATCTATCGTAATATATATCAACTATTCGTTAAATTTTAATTATTCCAGAATTGGGCAAATACCCATTCTTGATTAATCGAGAAAAGATAACAATGTTATATTGTTGTCGTGTCCAATGAAGAGCCTCAGATGTCTCCATGCATCTCTATCACAGCAGTCGCAATGCCCACTGTCTAGGGTGTGTAAAGCTGCTGCTCTGGGTCCATGTCAAATAACCACGTAATAATATATATAGGTATTGAATCTGTTTGTATTTTTTTTTTTTTTGAGTAAAGTGGTTGGTGTCCACTTTATTCGTTAAATAATTGGCTCTGCCCTATCACGTGACCTCAATCATCGTTGAGTCATTAGCCAACAGCGTGCGGTGTTTTTTTTTTTTTTTTAGTTCAATGAGGAAAAGATTTACTGACCGAAGTATCCTTAATTTTAAGAACTGTGAATGCCGGCCAGGCAGCCTGTATCTTTTTGTTTGTTGTTGTTATTCACAAGTGTATTAAAAAGTGTATACACACACTTATAAGAGTTAAAGAATCACTTGAATTATATCTTTAGTATGTATTCAAAAGGCATGTTTTTGAACTCATGGTCCTTCAACCTTTTCAATACTACAAGTTTGTCCATTTTAGTAAGAGCAGAAGGTATAACGTTTAATTTGTAAAAGAAAAATAATTGTACTGAATATATTAAATAGTACAAATATGAAATTGTACTGGGATCAAGTTTATGAATAAAGAAAAATCATTTCCTGATCGTTCAACTGAGAGTTGCTGATTGTTGGCACCATCTATCGGAATAAATATTAATTAATCTATGGTTTTAATTATTCCAGAAATTTGATCAAATACTTTGATTAATAAAGAAAGGGTATTTAGTTAATATTCTGGGATAATTAAATATCAACGATTAGTTGAAATTTATCCCGATAGATGGTGTAAGCCATCAACAACTTTCATTTTTACGATCAAGAAGTGTCATTTTTAATGTAATACAAAGCAATAACACGCTATCTATATATATAACAAATGAAAACATTAAGACGCGAATATTTCTTTTTACAAATATATCAAACTTCTACTGTCCTTACTGCTATGAAAAAAATATATATTGAGAGGGCTTGAATCATCAGTGGTGAACCCTCCCAGCGGTTTCGTCAATTTAATCTACCAAGCCGCTTCTTTAGAGCTCTAATACTGTATTGGATCATTCTGATTTAATATATGCAACACTGAAGCTGTGCTAAAATATAAAGCACATTATCGCCATATAATTAATTATGCCTAACTGGCCTTGTACTTATTGTTTGTGGAAGAGCATTGCTCGATGCAAATATTTATATGTAATTCTACAGTCCTAAAAGCTTATGTCCACAGTTCGCTTGAATAATATTCTAAGATTCCACCCTTCATTTCAGCTTATATAAGCAGAATCGTCCAATACAGTTTTTGAGCTCTAAGAAGCGATCTGGTAGATTAAATTGGCGAAACCGTTGGGAGGGTTCACCACTGATGATCCAAGCCCTCCTAATATATTTTTTCATCGCAGTAAGGGCAGTAGAAGTTTGTTTATGATACAATATAATGCGGCTTATGATCGTAGAACGAGTTTTGACAAATTTCACCGCAAATGTTTCTTTTGAACGAAAAATCGTAATTTATTTTAAGGAGAAATAACGACTATTTCTATCCTTATGGATGAAGTATGAAAGGATGAATTGTGAAGAGTAATGATGAACAGAAAAATAAAAGTGTCCAGAGATGGGAATCGAACTCACTGTGTTCCGTTTACCGGGCAGATGCCATGTCCACTAGGCTACCTTTAGTGCTATAAATTAACTTTATATAATATTTATGAATGGAAAAATATTTCCAGGGTGACCTAGTGGACATGGCATCTGCCCGGTAAGCGGAACACTGTGGGTTCGATTCCCATCCCTGGACACTTTTATTTTTCCGTTCATCATTACTATTCACAATTCATCCTTTCATACTTTATCCCTATGGATAAAAATAGTCGTTATTTCTCCTTAAAATAAAATTTCTATTTTTCGTTCAAAAGAAACATTTGCGGTTAATTTGTCAAACCTCGTTCTACAATCATAAGCCGCATTATATTGTATTATAAAAACTTCTACTGTCCTTACTGCGATGAAAAAATATATTAGGAGTGCTTGGCTCATCAGTGGTGTTTTGTGTTAAAAAAAAAAGAAAATTCGTGCTTTATAATGCTTCCATTTCTTGTGCTAAAATAGTTTAATTTTTTGGAGATTTAAAAAAGCTTACCTCTTTCCGTACGTGGAGTTCCCAGGTGACCTTGGTGTAGGTGAGGTGCGGACCTGTACAGGGAGGGTGCAGCTTGGTGTTGAGGGTCTCCAACGTCCGCAGGTCCGCTGTCTCCAGCACGGGAGCCTCCACAGGTCGCAGGAACTCCGAACTCTCGACAACTGCACGCGGCGGCTAGGTTAATGTGGGTCACCGACACACCTCCTATTGTCCCCAGGTGTCTCTGTCATCCTGACTCCCGGAATCTTTGATTTACAAGGAATTTACTAATTTGTACTTTCTCCCTCGATTGGATTCATCTCTGAAGGTCGAGCGATGGGTCGGAATCCTCAACAACAAGTCGATTCTTTTATAATACAATATAATGCAGCTTATGATTGTAAAACGACATTTGAAAATTATCCCACATGTGTTTCTTTTAAACGAAAAATCTAAATTTATTTCAAGGAGAAATAACGATTATTTCTAACCTTAGGGATGAAGTATGAAAGGATGAATTGTGAAGAGTAATGATAAACGGAAAAATAAAGTGTCCAGTGATGGGAACTCATTTGTACATATGGCTTTCTATTCGATGATGGGCAAAAAGAAAGGAACTTTTTTTTTACTAAAAAAAAAAAAAAGGATAGATCTCTTTATAATGAAGTTTTATGTTTTTATTGGGTTTTATTTATATACATCATCTGTGCAATAACGAACTGCTCTATATAAATGTAAACATGTGGTATATTTACAGTAAAGACAGTTATCCTTCCAACCATGATTACCCTGACCTGAACCATATATACAAGTAGGTTTGTATGATTATACAAACATGATGGTTAGACATAAAATTGTGCGTTTAAATTTCTTTCTTTTGTGTTTACATATTATAAATATTACTACCTCAGAATGTAATATATTTCCAAATTATCTTTGTGATACTATTTCTGTAATTTTTTCAAGAATGATTATTTCATTGTTCCTTAAATTTTGCACACCCATCAGCAAATATTTTTCGAACATTCCGCGTTGAGGATTGACAGGTTGTAATGAAAGTAAAAGTGGTGGGTGCGACAATGCCTTTGACAGATGGTGATTTGTCGCTGGTCCTTCTCTCACTTAGGTGACATTGATGCTATAATGGACCCAGAAGTGATTCCCCTAGCCATTTATATATTATAAACACCCATGCGTCGCGAAATGTCATTGTTTTAGAAGCAAAACACGACGGTGGATCTAGTCCGGAAAGTTGATAAATATCAAAGAATAGTTAAAATGCTCAACAGAATACCGTTAATTCCCAAGCCACCATTGTAAATTGTCTTGATAAACTCAACTCTTAATGGGTAGTAATAAAAATGCTCATGAAACTATAAATTTACAATATATATACTCCTTAAATATCATTTTTATTATCTCAATGAACTCGATTGAATGATAGTTGATTGAAATATTCGCATTTTGAAGTTCCCTAAAAACGATTGTATATTTTTATTTTCTTAATTAACTCAATCCAATTTTTAAACACGATACAATAACACGTCATATATATTTAAGATATAGAAATATAAAGCACCACTGTTTCTTTTAAATCTAAATAAAACAAACTTCTACTATCGTTACTGTATGAGAATATTGGGAAGGCTTAAAATATCAGTGGTGAACCCTTCCAGCGGTTTCGCCAATTACCGCGGCGAAACCGCTGGGAGGGTTCACCACTGATGTACCAAGCCCTCCCAATATATTTTTTCATCGCAGTAAGGACAGTAGAAGTTCGTTTTATGTATAAAAGAAACATTCGCGCTTTTAAATCCTTTTATTTTATATGTTTAGATGGCGCGTTATTGCTTTGTGATAAAAATGTTTGCATCGAGCAATGTTCTTCCACAAACAATAAGGACAAAGCCTGCTAGGCATATATTAAACACAATACAATAACACACACGCGTCATTTATAATAAAGAATTAGAACCTTGAAACACGAATGTGTTTACTTTAAATTCAAATGAAAAAAAGAATTGTTTATACAATGGGTGGTACAATGGTAAAATATCTTATAAGTACTATAGTAGAAAAAAATTATTGATTTCAACTTTCATGACCTGGTGTAATCTTACTCAAGGTATAATAAATAATAATAATAATAAGTTACACTATAAAGACTAGGTGTTTTTCCTATTTCAATAGATTCTCTATCCAATGGTTGGTACAAGAGGTCAAATATCTCGAGTGTTTCACTATGCATTCCCTAGCAACGATAATATATTTTCCTATATCAATGGACCCTTTCTATACAATGGTAAGAAAGAATGACTTGTGATACTAAGAATTCCATAGCAACCATTGTAATATCAGGCGGAGATGAAGAGCTCCTGACTACTACCATGATAATAACAATGATGATAGGTAGATGGGGAAAGTACCCTCGAAGCTGTCAACCAACCAATCAAGAGGAGGTCTAAAAATGGCCCAATATTTGTTTTCCCAGTGATCTCCCGCTGCCGGAACATTGCGCAACTAAACATCTTTTTAACTTTTACTTTTCAGCGAAATTCTTTTTAATTTTTTTAAAACAGACGATTAAAAAACAGACATCTCTTGATCGTGCAAATAAAATTTGCTGATGGTTTGCGCCTAAAATTTCCCTTACTGTCCTTACTGCGATGAAAATAATGGCTTAGAGAAGTTCTAACATCCTCCTTATGTTTAATAAATCGGTGGTAATTTAGAGAGAACTATGATGTATAAACACAGATCGGTATATAAATATTGTTCTAATGTTCATATTTACAATATAAAATGTTGTTCTGATATGGATAACACATCGCAGGAAGAAAGCATAGATGGAGATTGGTCTGATATGAACATAAAATATCGTTATATGATGTGAATATAAAATACTGTTGTAGATATTACACCAGGATATCCTGTTAGAAACGATGATGGAGAATTCTTAGTCAGCAGGTGATTCAAGAGGCAGTTCAGTGGACTGGGCAGAACCTCCACCCAGGCTGTTACCCTCTCTGGAGCTTGATGTATGTCTCGGTTATTCACCCTCTGATTTACCGATTCTTCTTCCTTGAGACAAAATACCCTCAGTCATACAGATATATATTTGTTTTGAAAATAGAGCAATCCATAAATAAATATTTAATTAAAAAGGCATATATTAGATCAAAATAGCATTTATTTTACCAATATTTCAGTTGGCTGAACGCCAACCTTTTTGGTATTTTGATCCAATATATGCCTTTTTTAATTAAAGATATATATATATATAACTAGAAGAATGACCCGCCTTGCCCGGAATACGAAGTTGTGTAAGCGATTTGGAAAATATGCAGAACGCTCATTGGTCGGTTAATTCGCCTGGTGTTGTCACTTCGCCTCGTATTTACTCCGCGTAAAAAAAAAAAAAGGTTTTTCAAATGAAAAAAGAAATAGCCAAAAATACTAATCAAAATGTAGCCGAAAATTTTCCTCAGGTTTATAAAAAGCGCCATGCAAAATTTGGTACCAATTGGTTCAGTAGTTTTTGAGTTTATCGCGAAACAGACAGACAGACATTGACTTATATATATATAGAGAGATAAAGACTCTTCCCTGCTTTTACACTTTGATTTAATCAATAAGAATTCAAGGGTTTATTTTCTTATTTCTTTTATTTTTCAAGCTTTCGGGCCAACATTCTCTTCAACACGGAGATTCTGAAGTACAACTTCACGCCGAATTTATATACAAGTTTATCTCTAGTCTATCTTTATTTGAGACAACAACAGCAACAACAAAATAGATATTTCTGAAAAGTGTGCAACAAGATTAGGAGGATTAATATACAAGTTTAGATATTATGTAGAATAGATTTTATCACATATATATAGCTAAACTTGTATATAAATTCGCCGTGAAGTTTTACTTAAGGATCTTCGTGTTGAAGGACATGTTGGCCCGAAAAAGCTTGATAAATAAAGGAAATAAGAAACGAAACCCTTGATTTATTATTGATTAAATCAAAGATATATATATATATATATCGATTGTTGTTGAAATAGAGAAATTCTTAATCAAATATTTACATACTAAAAAGACATACATTGGATTGAAAAAGGATTTATTTACCAATAGTTTGGTCGCCAACAAATTAGTTGCCATACCTTGACAGAGGTTGGCGTTCAGTCAATCAAAATATTGGCAAATCATTTTATATTCAATATATGCCTTTTTTTATCACCAACACATTATTATGTGCCCTTCCTTTTATATATATCTTTTTGGTCGCAGTGGTACAGCCTACTCCACATTGAGGAGCGCCAACAGCGCGAAACGCGTTCGTGGATGGCTTTTCTTGATTTATCAAGAAATTGGGTTGGCCAAATATCAGGGAACAGGCTAAATCAATGTTTAGTTGATTTCTGTTCCACCAGATGGCGCTCTGCCTTCTGTAAAGCACATGTGCTTCTAGTCAGGATATGCCTTTCTTATTTTTAATATATATATTGAAAAGAAAAACTTTCAATTTCTTTAAGCAATATATAAAGAATATTGGAAAATAAAAGAGGAAAATAAATATATGTTTATAAGGTGTCAAAATTAAACCGTAACAACCTTTCATTAAACCTTTCTTTCAAAAAGCGATATTTCCAGTTTAATCAGGCCAGTTTCTCTAATGTATTGTACATCTGTTTCTATAGAATGGCATTTGTGGAGTTATTCCTGGGGTTTAGTAAAACTATAGAGATAAACTTTTGTAGTATAATATTTATTAGGTCTAACACACGGGAGTATTATTGCTAATGTGCAATATGATTAATAATATATTGAAATTATACCACTCTAGTTGGAGAGTTCTTGTGAAGTCACAATTGCAACCCCCCCCCCCCCATGCGTTTGGTAATATAAATTTTTGTTCTTGAAATGATGTAGAGCTATGGTTTTAAAATGAAAGGTACTCAAACGCTATTTTACAAAATCTGTAGCATGGCATGTTTTTAGTGAAAAAAAAAAACATCTGAATTTAAATCATCAACTGATAATAAAATAGATTCAGCATAAAAATAATTGAGATGTTTATTATATTATCCCTTTGGGAAAACTAACCAATCAATGCACATTTTAAAATAGGTTCAAAAAAAGATCGTCTAGATCCAAATAGTGTCAGATTTCTACAATAATCTGTATTTGAACTTGATTGCCATTTTGCTTATAGACATGTATAAATGTATAATTACATTCTATATAAATAAGAGGCTGGAAGAAAATATATAACATAGGAAAACTAACAAAATTATTGGCAAATTTTTTCGTTGTCAAGCAAAAGTATTTACAACAATGGCAACATTTTCCCGGATACGCCAATCACTGACTTCCAAATAAAAGAATGGGAGCAAAGTCTTTAAATTCTATTCAGCTAACCGCATCACTGTGCTGGAAGAATCGTCAAGATCAACTGGGATGATAGGATGACAAATGAAGAAATTTCGGAGAAGATTTAACAGAGCTATAGCCTTCTAAAATAAGTAATTAAAAGTCGGTGGGACATGAATTCCAAGTTTCGTCGTGATGTCGCATATTTACAATACTGAAGGAATATACTTATCGACGAGAGTGGAAAATCAAAGAAAGATTGGCTTGAAAATGTGATAGAATGGTATAAGAATAGAAAATATGTAGATTTAAAGAGAATTGAGCAGTACATTGTTAAAATGACGTTCTAAGATGGTTGGCTTCCATATAGGCCACTATATGAAAACGAAGCACATCGCAGTTATACCTTCTCTTCTCTGCCTCCCCCTGATCTCCGCGGATCACCACCCTGCCCCCCCCCCCTGATAGATCCCGGCTCTCCTGGCCTCACCCGGCGATGATCCCATGGCCACCCATCCCCAGGCCCCTCCAACACTGCAATGTATATAGTGCTTTGTATATATTCTGCTTAATGCGTCCATCGGGGCTCAAAAATCATCCATTCTGGTTAGCAACCCCGTAAATAAAGATATTTCCAGCACATCACAGTGTACCATTTTACTTATGAAACTATATAATTTCATGAACATATTTATAAACTTATACGTTCTCAATTTTAAATATACAGTAGAGCTTGAATAATCTGAACGTTTTCAATTCTAAAACGTCTTTAATCTGAATATTTATCGTGATTGCTATACTTTTAAACCTTTTATTCAAAACGTTTTAATTCGAATTTTTGTTTAATTCGAATTTTTTTTTTGTCCCTTGGGCTTCGAATTATCCTATGATAATATATATATATGATGGGTATATTTTAAGTTACAAATATAGTCTATCCAAAGGAAAAATATATGTATTTAAGTATACCACTATGTAATCATTGAATTATATGACATTTGAAGAGACAGAAATCTCTACCATTTGTCTTTTCATTATTATTTCGTCTATTGTCATTCAACTGCGGTGGTTTAAGAGAATTGCATTCAACGAAAAGGTAATTTTGAATCAAATGCTATCATGAATCAGCCTCATCTGACTTATTCACCTGATATTCTTCATCGCATTGTTACACATGAATCAAAGCAATAAAACGCCATCTATATATAACAAATGAAAACATCAAGACGCGAATGTTTCTTTTCACAAATAAATCAAACTTCTACTGACCTTACTGCGATGAAAAAACATTGGGTGGGCTTGGCTCATCAGTGGTGAAGTGTATTGCTTGATTAGGGGATTACTTTGTATTAATTTATGCCTAACTGACCCTGTCCTTATTGTTTGCGGAAGAGCATTGCTCGATGCAAATATTTAAATGTAATTCTACTATCCTAAAAGCTTATGTCCATAGTTTGCTTAAATACCATTTCTAAGATTCCACCCGTTAGTGTAGCATATATAAGCAGAATGATCCAAAACAGTATTAGATCTCTAAAGAAACGATCTGGTAGATTAAAAAAAAAAAAAAAAAAAATTGGCAAAACCTTTGGGAGGGTCCACCACTGATGAGTCAAGGTCTCCCAATATTTTTCATCGCAGTTAGGACAGTAGAAGTTTGATTTATTTGTGAAAAGAAACATTCGAGTTTTACGTTTTCATTTGTTATATATGAATCGAACTTTCCTCACAGCTATTGACCTTATCCACACCCATCGCTTTCATGAAATTGCCGAATTGTTAACTTTTGGGATTAGGAAGACGTTTTAAGAGGTCGCTGATGTATTTCTGAAAATGTATTTTTAGGATGTCTTTATCTCCCATTGAGTTTAAGAAAAAAGGGTCTGGTAATCTGGAATAAAATGATGTCTATGTGTATTACTAAGTATATGTTGCGAATCTTAAGTTTTTTTTCATTATTATCCCTAGTTCACGTGGTACAGGCCATGATAATCATGGTGGATAATTAACAACTGCTTTTAGTGAAAGTGCACCACATGTCTACACATGTGAAAAGCAATTCGATTTTTGCACTTACAAATGTGCCAGAACCCCGTTGGTTACTTGCACTCGTTGGTGGAGTTGGACTTTTGCAAGAATCGGCGGCCATTGGAGCATTTTTTAATTTTTTTATTAGAAAATGTGTCCAATGCGGGAGTTGGTCCCGGTTTGTAACGGTCGTACACCAACGGTTTAGACCACCCTTACACCGATCCCTTTCGCTTTCATGAAATTGCCGAATTGTCAACTTTTGGGATTAGGAAGACGTTTTAAGATGTCGCTGATGTATTTCTGAAAATGTATTTTTAGGATGTCTTCATCTTCCATTGAGTGTCAGAAAAAAGTTCTTGGTTATCTGGAATAAAATGATTTCAATGCGTATTACTAAGTTGTGAATCCTAAGTGAAATATGGAATCCTTTAGTTGCAAGTTCTACATATTTTGTTGCTGATTTACCGAAATATGTTACAATTAAGCATTAAAATTTTAATTTTTCATAATTTTGAGACGCAATGGCTTTCGCTGAAACATCAGAATGCAAATTAGAAGATTGATCTGTGAAATTTGTTTTCAATTTTTATTCCGAGCTAACTCTTTGTAAAATATATTTTCTAAAAATTATTATAATTTCAATTTTGAATATTCGCATTTTCTTAAAATATTCAAATATTTATATATTACATACATTTGAAATATATATTACCTTTTTTAAAGGTCAGGTGTTGATATTAAAAACAAATTAGAGGCATATCCTGACCACTGCAATGAGTGTTTTCTAAATGGCAGAGTTTGAAACGCGTTCGTGATTGACCTTTCTTGATTCAAGAAATTAGGTTGGCCAAATATCAAGGAACATGTTAAAAAAACATTTAGTTGATTTCTGCTCCACTAGATGGCGCTCTGTGTGTGCCATCTAAAAAACTCTCATGTTAGTGGTCAGGATATGCCTTACATGTTCTTAATATATAAATCTGTGAATTTTTCTCAATCGTAATTTTATATATTAAATTTCTGAAATTCATGTTCCTGACAGTTTTTTCTAAGAAGAATTTACAAGTAAGAGTAAAAAAAAATGAAATTAGGAAACTATTACTACAAAATTTGATGGTTATTATTTGTGTCAGATTAATTTAACAAATGAATACATTTCAGAAATTATGATTTTTTTAAAATCTATATATTTAATAGAACACATTAATAATGACACAAAAATACAATAAAATTGGGAATTTTTCAGGATGAATCTGTAAAATAAATCACTTATATATAGTTCAATATAATTCGATTAATAAAATTTGATGAGGGGTGACCTCAAAATTTTGATTTATAATGAAAACTTACTTGAGTATTCTGGAATGAAAAATTGACCTTTTTAATGATTATTTTTAAGAATAGTAGCCATTTGGAATGTGGCATTCTCTCTAGTCACCATATAGACATTTATCACATTTGTAATGATTCTGTAGAAATATATAGTTGTATAACTATCTCTTTAAAACCTCCCTTGTATGACCAACTCTCTGAGAGTGTATAGGTGTTCAAATTTAAAGCGTTTTGTTATGAGTCAAGGCTTCTTTGTAATTCTCTATTTTAAATAAAAAGGATTCTTGCTTAACAAAGTATATTCTCTGGCTATTTATCCTCAAATATTGGAATAACGATTTTTGATTAAACTGTGAACTATACAGAGAGGAATAGTGCTCTCCATTGCTTAAACTGTGAACTATACAAATAGGAATAGTGTTCTCCATTGCTTAGACTGTGAACTATACAGAGAGGAATAGTGTTCTCCATTGCTTAAACTGTGAACTATACAGATAGGAATAGTGTTCTCCATTGCTTAGACTGTGAACTATACAGAGAGGAATAGTGTTCTCCATTGCTTAAACTGTGAACTATACAGATAGGAATAGTGTTCTCCATTGCTTAAACTGTGAACTATACAGAGAGGAATAGTGTTCTCCATTGCTTAAACTGTGAACTATACAGAGATGAATAGTGTTCTCCATTGCTTAAACTGTGAACTATACAGAGAGGAATAGTGTTCTCCATTGCTTAAACTGTGAACTATACAGAGAGGAATATCGAGATAGAAGGACCTATAGTGTTCCCCATTGCTTAAAATGTCAACTATACAGAGAGGAACATAGAGGTAAGAGGACCCATAGTGTTCTCCATTGCTTAAACTGTGAACTATACAGAGAGGAATATCGAGATAAGAAGACCCATAGTGTTCTCCATTGCTTAAACTGTGAACTATACAGAGAGGAATAGTGTTCTCCATTGTTTAAACTGTGAACTATACAGAGAGGAACATAGAGGTAAGAGGACCTATAGTGTTCTCCATTGCTTAAACTGTGAACTATACAGAGAGGAATATCGAGGTAAGAGGACCCATAGTGTTCTTCATTGCATCTGGATGAAATGAGAAAGAAAAGAGAAAGAATCTTCGTATGCCTATCAGCGCAACAATTCAAAGTTTCACAAGTTTTTTTTTTTCTGATTCGATGGCAGATGAAGATTTGTTACCTTGTATTACCAGTTCTTCAGTTCACCAGAAAAGTAGATAAAATATATCAAATGAAAAGTAGATGATTAGAAGACACTCGATGGTTGTTATGTTTCAACACCAAGACTGCTGATGAGATAGCTGCTCATTGAAGTTTTGGATAGATAGTCCAAGTAGTCTTTTTCCTTCAAGAAAGTGGTCGCTCAATTAGATGGTCGCTCATCAGATGGGTCACTGAGAGGAGGATTGACTATGTATTATTCTTTAATGTTTATTTGATTTATATGTGAACAAATTAATATTTTACATAAAAGAATGTATACACACAACAAGCAAAAAAAAAGACAGTTTTGGTAAATTGCTTTTTGCTTGAATTTGCCAATGTTCTGGCTTATTTTTTTTTAATCTAAATTTGAGTTCACTGAACAAAGATGAAATAAATGAATTGTTTGATGTATTTATATATACAATTTTAAAGCATTCATTAGAAAAGAATCGTACTTTATTGCATTTATATATAATGTAATGTTTAAGGGATGGATGTTATTCATTGTATTCTTTCAAATCTGTATATAAGCTCAATTGTCTTAATTACAATGTATAAATTTCATTATCTCAATATATATTGAGATTAGCTTTTGCTTTTCTACCTTCATTTGCGGTGAATCCACGGTAAATCCATGTATAATAAATTTCTCTTCCTCCAATTTACCCAGACTAATATATTAGCTTGATTGTCTTTATATAATGTTTCCTTTATATAAATATCATATTACCATTAAGGTACTATTACTGTTTTTCCTGCATGTATCCTACATTTCTGCTTGGACTAAAAGGTCTTAATAAATATTTTTGTTGTTGTTGTTGTTATTCGTTGTACCAAAAGAGACACTTCTTACTAAGAAAATGCATTAAAATAATCCATATATAGGGAGAAGCGTGTAGATAGGTGAATTTGCCACAGCATCTACATTGGAAGATTCAACCAAAAGGTCTACTTATATAACATGACTTGGAGTTATGGGTCACATCAGCACTGAGACAGCTTCCATTTCATAACATCCTACTAGAGGAGTAGATGTTATTACAATCAAAAGGGAGTTTAGACAAAATGTTCTCAAAAAAGTAATCGAAACACGTTGATAAGAATATTTTCAATTTGAAAAATGGATTTACACCTCGGGGCAAGGGAAAAATCGTTGTTTTACATCAACGTTTAGGTAAATATAATTTTTTCCTTATCAGGAGTGTGAAAATCCATAAAACACTAGCAGAGAAGAAGAAAGAGAATATGATGGTGCGTATTGATTTTATTGTCAATCCTAATGAAAGTGAAAGATATTGACTGAAACGTTTATGAGGGTAAATATTTACCTTTCCAATGTGTCAATTTACTTTTAAATATGATTTGGCTATGTAGCGCCTATCTATCTTCAATATTTTTATTATAATTTTAAACGATGTAATATATGTAAACGCGTGTGTGTGTTTAGATATGTGAATAAAAGTTAAAAGAGAGACCTCTAAAAAAATAAGTAAGTTAGAAATAGGAGGACAATATCGTATAATACTTGAAGGTATTTTTGCCAGCTATTCAACAATTTGTTACCTTATTTTCGGATAATTTGTATGTAAAAATATACCGTAAAGATAGAGGCTGCCTGGCCGGCATTCATAGTTCTTCAAATTAAATATACTTTGGCCAGTAAATATTTTACTTGACTAATAAATGATATTAACGAATGAATAATTTGACTAACTTCTTGACATAGCATAAAAATTCTAGTAAAGGTTTTTTTTTTATTATCAAAGAGCAAAATTCAAAGGCAATTTGATCAATGAAATTAGATAAACATCTTGCTGATCACCCTCTAAGATTTTTATTTAGTAACTCTACAAAACCGCATTTATACTATATATAGCGATTGATACTGTAGAAGAATGAAAATAAGACCGTATTTATAAATTATATTTTTTCCACAAATGCAAAGTTTCGGTCGAGTCTTAAGGTTTATATTTAAAAAATCTATCGACGAACATTCAAAATCTCTTCGATACAAACCTATTGAAGACATCGATTAAAAAACTTGAATTTTAAATAAAAAGTAATTTAAATGGTTAAAAAAAATTAATAATTTATTCTAAATGTGGTAAATCGAAATATATTCTATATCATAGAGTTGACTAATCACAAATCGCTAATCTAACTCCTTATGGGAACCTAATGGGTGGCTATTTTTGAAGCCAAACAACTCTTCTCTTTGTTAAAAAATGACAAAACCTTCAAAAACTCTTTCAAAGAACTCGGATGGAATTAAGGAAATAAGAAAGGTGACCTACCAGCGTCTACTTCCATGTCTGAAACCCCCGAGTACAGGGGGCGGTATGTCTGGCCGGCCCCCACAACCTAACCTACTTCCAGTACCTGTTTGGGGGGGCTCATTGATTGAGGGGTATCTATACGTAGTAGTTCATTACTAACTAGACAGTCTGACCTTCAAACAAACAGAGTTCACACATTTCAACTTCAAATACTCGTTTATATTATCCTGGCCTTCACGTGATAGTGTCTTATTCATCGCAAAAGACTTAGCTCATGTGACAATTTTGACAATTAAAACAAATTTATTGACAACTCAGTCAATATTTACAAAATAAGGAAGAGATCACAAAAATAATTAGAGAAAATAAAAAGATAGCGAAAAGCATGTTCGAACCAGGGACATCAAGTTCTAAAGTCTAAAACTTTCGAAGCTAGGCTATTTTCCCTTATTATATAATAATTTAAAGAAGAATTGATATTTACAAATTTAAATTTTCAGCCGGGGAGTCTTCCCCACCGTACAAGTGTCCTCTTCCAGGCGATGAGGGGATCCTCAATTCCACCACACAGACTTAGCGTATGTGTTATAAAGCTGACGTTAATTCTGATCGAATTTATCTCTTTCTTGCACGTAGTTTGATTTTAGGTACACTAGCCTGTTCAGTGATTCGCTAACCATGACGTATGCACAAAGGAACGTGTGACCATTGGACATGCGTCGGACCTGGAGGCTGTTGTTAAGTGCTACGCTGCCTGGAGTATAGGAGCTCCATCTATTATTTCTTCCTGTGGTGAATCTGTATAAGACCGATGGTCTTAATAAAGCTTTGTGTGTGTGTGTGTGTGATTTTAGGATCCAACTTATATACGTTATATTAAATATTATTATTATTTTTTTTAATTATATTTCATAGATTCAAATACTCTGTTAAATCGACCGCCAGAGGTCACGCTTCCCCTATAAAAACTCATTGTTGTTGTTTCCCGATGGCCGGCTCAAACCTTTTGTACATTATGTAAATAAGTTTTTCATTTTTTGATTCTTACGCCTTAAGCCAGGCAGTACTTTTTATCAAATTATGTTCTTTACATATTATTTTAGTTCAATTAAAGAAATCTCTGATCAAAACTATTTTTATTATTAAACTTTCAAATTTTTTTAACCACGACTGCATTACCATAGCATAATCCTCAAGATAATCAAAATCAAGCAGAATTTTTTTTTTATAACATATGTTCTCTCTGACATACAAATTTAGATCAACCAGCTTGGATATTTTCATAAATTCGATAATATGTTTGTATCGTTATAAATAAATATCCCAAACCAATCCAATGCTCCAATAGTAGAACGGTCTAGAGATTAATTTGTCGAAACCTCTGAGAGGGTTCATTACTGATTAGTCAAGCCTTCTCATTCAATAACTTATATCATTGCAATAAGGTCTTTAGAGAAAATATTTGATGATATTATTGAAAAGAAACACATTGCCAGTAAATTTATTTGTTGCTAATTTTATCGATAGATGGCAATTGAATTTATAAATAAATAAATTCATTTAATCTCGTTGATTTTTGAACCAACTTGAACTGTGTGTATAGATTTCCGAATATATTTAGTTCATTATCTATCCTGACCTTGGAATTAAGATCATTAACGTTTATATGCAACCATCTAATTGGATAGGTACATAACTATTTCGACTTTTTGAATATATGAATTAGAGTTCTGTTCAAATTTTTATTTAAAATGATCGATTATTTTTTAAAATAATCAAAATACGTACCATATCATAATCTATATCCGTAATACAACAATCCGTAATATGTATTATAATTCACTACTTCGAGAAAGGTTGGATTGTAACATAATCCTTTTGTGATTGAACGGACTTTTGGGCAAAGGGACAATCAGCAAACTCAAACTTGATTCGCGAGAAATAAACATCGCAGATGAAGAAAGAAATTGTCATTCACCAAATTTAAAATATTTTGTCATTCGTGGAAGTGGACGAAAGCTTGACAATGAGAATGTTGAACGAATGTGGACCATTTGACCATTATTTGTCTTCTCAAAATCTCGGAAACAATAATTGAAGTTGAATATACTCCGGAATAATAATTTCAAGATGTCTTCAAACAAAAGTTGCTATAAATATAAAGTTGTCCCAAAAGTTCGTGGTTTTCTTAAAACGTTGTTTTTCTTATTACTTGGCGAATAATATATTACGGGGGGGGGGGGGGGGAATACATAATACAATTACATTATACATAATACAAAGACATCATACATAAGGGCGAATGATATTATGGAGAATAATATTGGTATTTCAATTTTTTTGCGAATGTTTACGAACTTTTGGGAGAACCTTGCATATACAGGTCGAATAGCCTATTGCTCAATGCCTATTGGAAAAACTTGGCTTATCTTTCTTAAACTTAGCAAACTTGGCTCACGCTTTCTGATTAGAAAAGTCTACTTTGAGACTATGGCTTCAGTTAGGGTTTGAGTTTCTGTAATCTTTTGTGCGAAAAAAAAAGAGAGAATTATTGAATCTTTATATCATTTCTATATTTTACAAATATTATCTTTTAGGATATCCTGGAACGTTATATGTCCTAGATCTACCTCATTCAACAGACTAATAAATTCTCCAAAACTGGGTGTAATAACATATTTACACATTTAACTTGAAGCCGTTAGTTGGCAAATAATAGCGGAAAGACAACCTTTTACTTTCACTTATTTTGATAGATTTTATGAGAGTATAGATTCTTTTATTATCGTCACAAATATAATCTAGATTATTTATTAACGAAAATGATGTTAAAACACGGCTGAGATATGCAGATATTCACTTATGTCAAAATGATTATTTGAAACATCAATTGAAGAAGAATTATAAGTTGTATAATGAATGAAAATAACGGTATCTGATAAATAGCTTGATATATATGTAGCATTTTTATTATTAAGTAATTTCAATAAAAAAAAACTCGTAGTTTTCTTCTATTATCTCAAATGTTATATTTTGATAGTCATGATCACAGCTATGAATAATTATAATACAGTATAACCTCCCTTTAGCGGACACCTCTCTATAAAGGACAGTTTTCATTTTTAAAATTGCCATTTTTTACTATTTAGTAACTCTCCGGTAAGAGGACACCTTTCCATAATAAAGGACAGACAGTTTGGCTCTGCAATTAGTTGTCCTTTACAGGGAGGTTCTACTGTATTTCGTCAATTATTTTAATTATTTTTTTTTTTCAACACAACAACAACAACAAAAAGCTTTATTAAGATATTTTAGTCTTATACGGATTCTCCAAGCACGGAAATGTAGGGTCCATGCAAGAATAACAGTAATAACAACAACAAAAGTCCCTCTCATGACCCTGTATTTTAATTATTTATTCTACAAATTTATGTAAATAGAAACAATAGCTCGTTATTATATGGATTTTATGGTTGACTTCTTTGAATCGCAGGCGCCTATTATATATAAAGAATACAAACGGTTTTTGTTGAAATGTTGAGAAAATAAAACTTTAACTGGCCGAAGTGTCTATTTTTTACAGAAATAAAGAATACAGTTATAAAATATTGATATGTGTGTACGCCTTTACACTTGATCTTGTTAGAAGATAAGAATTCTATTTGACAACTTGAATAAAAGAAGAAAAAGAACATTAAAAAAAGAATGAAGTAACGCCCAAACTTCACTTTTGTATTCCAGCGTGGCGGCACAAAGACAAAACGGTATTCTAGGAAAGTCATCCAGTTTTCCTGAATGTCCTGTGGGGGAAGCTGGGGAAGGAAACGGCAATTTATCTTTTGATACATCGCGAGGTCTTGAAAAAGTGAGAAAGGTCATTCCCCCTGAAGGAATTCACCCCAGTCGGTCAGAGGAAATGCCGTTGAGAATATATGTAAATATGGAACAAAAGAAAATTATGTTTAAATATTTCTCTTTTTTATTGTTTTCAGTTTCTGTATAGATGTGTGGTACTCAAACTATAACCAAAGTTCTGGATAAAATAAAATCTTTGATATTTAGTATACAAAAGGAATATACAAAATTAAATGGACGGCTAGACTTGCAGATAACAGAATCTGGGGCAGATTTAATAGAGTTTCTGGTTATCTAGATAAGATACTAAATGGTAAATGGAAGTTTATGAGATTCGTAATTTGAGAACCATCAGAAGTGGGTCAATTAACGATACCATTCTTAACCAATTAACGATGCCATTCTTACCCAATTAACGATACCATTCTTAACCAATTAACGATACCATTCTTAATCAATTAACGATACTATTATTAACCAATTAACGATACCATCCTTAATCAATTAACGATACCATTCTTAACAAATTAACGATGCCATTCTTAACCCATCTTTCACTCTCTAAGTTCAAATATTTCCGGGAAAACTCTTTTAAAACTTTCCATTCACGTGATACTCAACGGAATTTAGGCTTTAAAATAAAACATGAGAAATATTTTAGATAAATCATGATATATTTAAATATACTCATGAACAAAACTTAAGGAAGTGTCGTTGATTATGTCGCCGTTCATCGGCTTTTAGAAGGAGAAAGAGTAAATTTTGTTCACACTTGGTTATCTCGTGTGTCTTCAATAAAGATCACTGCAATATCTTTCCGAGTTATTGTATGAATCCCGATATACATGCTAAAAGGTACAACTTCCTTAAGTTTTGTCCATGAGTGTCCATTTTGTTTGATACAAAATCTTATTGTATTATTTATCAATAATGTTACCTGTAGGAATATAATTGTGGTATAATCCTATTTATATTATTGTAGCAAAGTATTTATTATTTTGTTAACAGAGTATACATTTTTA
This sequence comes from Cordylochernes scorpioides, assembly GCA_030710605.1. Lineage (NCBI taxonomy): Eukaryota > Metazoa > Arthropoda > Arachnida > Pseudoscorpiones > Chernetidae > Cordylochernes > Cordylochernes scorpioides. Next base: position 28,298,348 of record CP092865.1, on the reverse strand, counting down.
TGTTTATATTTTGCTACTCTGTAAACTTCCCTCGTTGCTTATCTTTTGTTTATCATTCATAGTTTGTTCTTGCCTTAAATAAATTGCTGTGTCATCCCTCCATGTGGCAATATGTTTACAAACATCATATTTGCCCAGATTGTTGGTCTCACTACAGAGAAACAAAGCTGTTGAGGATCTCCCTAATCTCACCTTTGAAAGGTGAACTAAAGAGTGTTCACTACTCATAACCCAGGTCCTACCAATAGTCTTATCATTGCAATAAGGGCAGTAGTCCAACCCCTCCTCTACGTGGCGGGCGGGAGAAGTAAGTAAGGGACTGCCTTGTAGGGCGAAGTACAGTGTCGTGAGCCCCGAGCCGCTACGGTAACCGTGAACAGGGAACTCTGAAATGTGGCTGACTAACAGGACAATGGCACCCCCCTTTCCATGGAGCAACAAAATCGTTATGGATAAGACACAACCAAGGGCAGTAAAAGTTTGTTTTATGTAACATTCTTGCTTTAATTCTTCCATTTATTATATAGAGATGGTTTGTTATCGCCTTATAATTAAAATATATCCAATTGAAAATTTATTTTATAGAGACAGACTCATGATAAAATTATGTTTCTATCTTAAAGATAGAGCTTGCCTGGGTGGCATTCATTGTTCTTAACATAAAATACACTTTGGCCTGAAGTGTTTTTCGACGATTAAGCAAAATTATTTTGTTATGATGCACTAGAGCGCCATCTGTTATGAAAATTCTAAATAATGATGAGCCAGGCCCTCCCATTAATTTTTCCATTGCAGTAAGGGCAGTAGAAATAGCTTAATTTCAAAAAGAATCTTATGCGTCTATAATAGTTTCGAAAAATATTGTGTCTTCGTCAGGAAAAAGTTAAAATAAATCGCTTGGAAGGGGTCTCTGAGAGATGAGTCAGGAATCTCAATATTTTTATCTTCAGTGATTATATCAACGATTAGTAATATAAATTTAAAGAATAAATAAAAGCTAACGGCAACGTGATTCTTTACTAAAGATATATAGCCATATAGATTCAAGTTTATATATCTTTAATAAACAATATAATATTTATCTTTTATTTCTTCTTAGAAATGGTATAGCGCCTCCAATAGTATTCTATTTATTCGGAAACAAGAGGCATGCTATCAGCTACTTTCATTTATACTATCAGGAGATCTGTTTTCTTCATAGTAAAATATGTTCTAAGCAGTGACTCAAGAAAGTTAGACAAAATGTCTAACTACCACAGGTTCTATCGGTTTAGATTTATATACAATATAAAGCGGCCTATGATTGTAGAACGACATTTGAAAATATCCCGCATGTGTTTCTTTTGAAGGAAAAATCGAGGGATAGGAGGTTGATTTTTTTTTATAAATGCGGGATATTTTCAAATATCGTTCTCGATTTTTAGTTCAAAAGAAATATATGCGGGATATTTTCAAATGTCTTTCTACAAGATAGATTTAGTAAAATTCGCAATCTCCTGTGAGATAGGTTCGAATCCTGTGGGGCGTGCATATTTTATAGCTAACGGCTACGATAGAAAATATCAAAAGGACCTTCAAAGAAGACAAATTATAAATCAACGAAAAGTTAATAATTAGGAAAAATCCAAACATCCTCCTAGTTAGGTAACTATCCTTGAAGGTAGAAGGGGAAAATTCTTAAGACAGTACGGATAGGAAGTGGATAATTTGATAAAATGTTGTAGGAATAAAAAGATAAAGATCAAAACTGCACTAAAATATTTTACTTTTTGTTATGTGCCTCTTCGGAATTATCTCTTTCCAAAATAAAAAAAAAATCTAAAGATTTAACACGTTACTTATCTATTTTCGATAAAGAGATCTCACTCAAAATTATTAAAATATTTTTCAAGAATATAGAGAGAGACAACAGTGTTTGGCCTTTCTTTCGAAATCTGATATTTAACGTTTTAAGTCTCAAGAATTTTAAATGTTTTTGAATAGGGAGAATTCGCGCTTAAAATAAAAAGTAGAAAAACAATGTCATATATTTTTTAGATTTAGGTTTTATTCCTACTATAGTGTAATATATGAACTCTCCTATATATGATTTATTAAAAGTAGGATTATATGTAAATATTATTGATGGGTGTGTATTTGACGAATAGATTGTTTTATTGTTAATTAATCATCTAGGTTGAACCTGGTGAAGTAAATAAGAACAGAAATGGAACTGAAGTTTCAGACAATGATAAGAAGGTGTTACTTACATTCAATCTTTTCCGAGATACGATGGTCACGTCTGGGCGGTAGTAGATCTCTGGACCGTGCTATGACAGGAGTGCTAGGGGCATAGTAGGTGCTGGACCCGGGTCCCACTGAGGATGGAGCGGGCAGGAGTCCCGCCTTGATCATAGGAGCAGCGTTTCTGTAGTACCAGGCCGCTCGGAGTGCGTCTTCGTTCATGTGACCTCTTGGCACTCCACCTAAAGGATGACCCAGCTCTTCCCTAAACTCCCTAATTTCTCTGCTAGCTCTTTCCATCTTCTCCACTTGACTTCGTACCAGATTCTCTACAACAAATTCTTTCTTTTGAGTATCTTCCAGATGTCTGATCTCTTGTGGGGTATGTTTAGGTGGTGGGAGATGTTTAATTGGTGGAGGTGCATCGTGATAATCTTCCCGTACTGATCCATTATTGAGCTGGCGTTCTAAAGCCGCCTTACGGCCTTCGTCCAGTTTCTTGATGGGAGCTGCGTGAGGTTTGCTTGGCGCTCCTTCTGCTATCTGGAACATGTTCTTACGGCTGTGGTGATTGGTCGATCTCACGCTATGATCAATAGTCAGTTGCTCGAGCTTGGCTTTCATCTCTGAGCTAATCTTCAGTTTGCCGATACTGCCTACAGGCGGTCTGCTATCTCCAATTTGAAACGATTTTACAACCTCTTCGACATTTTCGCCGTTGGAATGAGGAGGTGATTCATCTTGGCTTGAGCTCTGGGAAGTATTCATTTCTTCGGAGGAAGGGTCAGTATCTTGTGATCCTTTCTTCAGTTTGAATTCTATGAAGGGGTTCTCGCCTCCTTCTTCTCTAGGAGGTGGCCATCGCCATTTGCCGATCCTGACAGTCTTGGCGCGACCGTAGACGTTCTGGTATTTCTCCTGGCTATCGGGGGAGAGAGGGGGTGGTGATGGCGGAGGAGGAGGTGGCGGGGGTGGGGGAGGAATGGACGAGGGCCGCATAGACTTCTGACGATTCTCATCGCCGCCTGCACGGGTCTTAAGTTCGTTCAGCACGCCCACGAAGACATCCTTGGGAGTGTCCGGGGACCTCCGAGTGAAGGGCCCTCCAGGGGGTGGCGGTGGTGGAGAGAACGTCGGGCGCTGGAGCGGCTTGTTCGGCGTGCTGGCCGCGGCGAAGTGCTCCATGCTGGGGAAGGTCTGCAGCAGAGGGGCAGCGGCGGCCGTGAAGGAAGTGTTGGGAGTCATCAGGCCCGGGAACACACCGCCGGCAGCGAAGCCCTCCATCATGGGACTCTGGGCTAGGTATGTCTGTGGGGCTGAGTTGGGGGTGACGGGATTGTTGCCCTGGACAAACCAACGTAGGTCAGAACACACTCATCATAATATGATACATTAACGCGCCATCTGTTAAGATAATTCGAAACTATTATAGACGCGTATGATTCTTTTAAAAATTAAACAATACTGCACTTACTGAAATGAAAATTAATGGAAGAGTTCACCACTGATGATCAAGGCCCTCCCATTAATAATTCATTGCTGTAAGGGCGGTAGAAAATTGTTTATTTTTAAAAAGAATCATACACGTCTATAATAGTTTATAATTCTCACACTCATCATAGCTCACTCTTTAACAAATACTGAATGAATCATTTATATATGCCCAATTTAATATATTGTTTCTGTAAAGCATCCAAATATAACGAGCGGCCAACTTTAAAAAAAAAAAAAAAAAACATGAAATATTCCAACCTCCAATGAGAGGCCGTCTACAGAAGCGACCAGGAGCACCCAGACGTGATTCTGTCTCTCTCTACCATAAAATATCACAAGATCTACTATATAAATGATCAATCATTCCATTGGATGCTGTGAATGTCCATCATATTGTGACGTAGATAATAAGGAAAGACAAACTTCAGAATGGCACAGCAATTTATTTAATGTAAAACCAAATTAAAACTAATAAAATAGCAGAGGGGCAATGAGAAAAAAATTACAGTGTATCAAAATACAAATATCGAAATATAAAAATATTTTCATAGAATAATAAATAATCTTCTACAATATTATCAAAAAATTGTTAATATATACCGTTATAATTGTCTATTAAAGATACTTTTCTTCTTTTATTCCGTTTTATCGCATAAATAATACCGAGAAGATTATCACTGTCGTTATTCGCTATATAAATTCTAAGTTGTAAATGTTGTATATCCACGCTGCGGCACGTAGTTATGCAAATACTCTTTATAAAAAAAATAGTCGGCGTTTTTTTTTTTTTTTAATTCAGCCTATAGTAGAGCAATTAATGCTTGAGAGAAAGCTAGACCATTTTAAAATAAAAAGGAAACTCATTGTGAGAAATCTTTGTGGTTTAAGCCTTTCAACATTTTACCTTTTAAAAATGTTTAGTTATTTTTTTTAAATAGAAAATATTTATTTTCATTTGATGTCCCTTCCCGCCCAGAAGTCCTCTACGTGGCGGGCGGGAGAAGCAGCACAAGTAAGAAGACTACCCTGTAGGGTGAAGTACGGTGTCGTGAGCCCCGAGCCGCTACGGTAACCGTGAACAGGCAACTCTGAAATGTGGCTGACTAACGGGGCAATGACACCCTTCCTTTCCATGGAGTGGACAAGACACTATTACAATTTTATATCCCTTAATATTAAATCAAAGTGTACAAAACAAAATATATGAAATATATTCATTGCAATTAAAAAATATATATAACGTTGCATATATAATTCGTTGAAAAAAAAAAAGAGAGTAAAGCCGAAGAGGTGAAATGGCAAAAAAAAAAAAACTTCGTTATGTCTTTTTATATCTCTAATTCCTTTTTAAATATCTGCTTGTAACCATGCAACGATCAATTACAACTCTATACGCGTCTATTAACCAATACCTGAATTCATGTAAAAGGTCTTGATATAGGTAGAAGAGGTATGAGTATCTATACCAATCATTCTACATATACCAAGACTTATCACATGAATCCAGGTATTGGTTATTAAACACGTATAGAGTTGTAATTGATCATCACAAGGTAGAAGTTGAATTCGTGTTTCTATTGGTTCAACTTTAGTTTGTTTTTATAAGCTTAGAGAAAACGTATAACAAAATAATATCAACTTTCATAATTCATAAAAACAGAAATGTGGACGTAGAGTGAAACATGTCCGCAGAAATATCAAGACTCAAGATGTTGACGGCACAGGATAAAAAGCCAAGAACCGCGTAAACTTTGAATCCAAGTAGTTTTTAAAGTTGTAGTATTGATGATCTTTTATTAGTTGGAAGTTCTCTGGGAAAAAAATATAGATTCATCAACCAATAATTTATTTAACTCCTGACGTTTCAGTGATTCGCTGTCACTCTGTCAGGGAACAAGCTGTCGGGGGAATTCCCCTGTGGAGGGTGACAGCGAGTTACTCAAACGTCGAGAATTAAATAAAGTATTGGTTGATGAAGCTATATTTTACAGTAGTATTACTGTACAGGAATACATTGTACAACGGAATACTGTAGCAGGGGAATTCCCCTTAGTAGGGTGACAGCAAGTCACTCATACGTCGAGAATTAAATAAATTAATGGTTGATGAAGCTATATTTTACAGTTGAAGTACTGTACAGGAATACATTGTACAACGGAATACTGTGTAGCAGGGGAATTCCCCTTAGTAGGGTGACAGCAAGTCACTCATACGTCGAGAATTAAATAAATTAATGGTTGATGAAGCTATATTTTACAGTTGAAGTACTGTACAGGAATACATTGTACAACGGAATACTGTGTAGCAGGGGAATTCCCCTTAGTAGGGTGACAGCAAGTCACTCATACGTCGAGAATTAAATAAATTAATGGTTGATGAAGCTATATTTTACAGTTGAAGTACTGTACAGGAATACATTGTACAACGGAATACTGTAGCAGGGGAATTCCCCTTAGTAGAGTGACAGCGAGTCAGGGAAAGGTCGAGAATTAAATAAATTACTGGTTGATGAAGCTATATTTTACAGTAGTACTACTGTACAGGAATACATTGTACAACGGAATAAAATACTGTAGCAGGGGAATTCCCCTTAGTAGAGTGACAGCGAGTTACTGAAAGATCGAGAATTAAATAAATTACTGGCTGATGAAGCTGTATTTGTGAAAAAATAGTACAAATGTGATATTGTACTGGGATAAGGTGCATAAATTATGAAAAAGGCATCTACTTATCGTGCAACTGAAAGTTTCTGATGGCTTGCGCCATCTATTCGAATAAATATCAACTATTCTCGTTGATTTCTAATTATTCCAGAATTGGCCAAATACCCATTCTTGATTAATCAAGAAAAGCTAACCACGTACGAGTTTCGAGCTGTTGGCCCTCATCAGTGTAGTGCAAGCTGTACCTCAACGACCAAAAAAAAAAAAAAAACTGGTCCTTCAGGCATCTTGAAAAATCATGAAACGGGTAGTTAAGGCCAGAATTGCGTGAGACCGCGACACAATTCCAGTAGTAGTACTGTACAGGAATACATTGAACAACGGAATAAAATACTGTAGCAGGAAGAATTCCACTTAGTAGAGTGACAGCAAGTCAGTGAAAGGTCGATAATTAAATAAATTATTGGTTGATGAAGGTATATTTTACAGTAGTTGTACTGTACATTGCACCACGGAATAAGATACTGTAGCAGGAGGACCCAAGTGTGCCGGGCGGAACATGGCATTAAGGACATAGGAACGCCCTACTTGGACCATTAGACAAGGTCAGTGTTCTCCTAATGACCTTGTTCTCTCAGAGCATCTGCTCGGCGAACTCGGATTTCTACTGAAGAAGTAAGCATTGAGTTGGAGAGCGATATTGGCACAACAGCGATTCCACGGATGCTTTTCCCAATTTTTCCTCGCACTATTTTTTTCAAACGGAATACCTAAACAGTTCCATCCAAATTTTATAGTCACTCAATTTGTCACATCACACGGAAAATTCTAGAAATATTTACATAAAAGAGGTCTATCAGAAACACCAAATTGTTCCTGCGAAGAAACTGAACAAACTGCTCTTCACCTTATCTATGACTGTCCAAACTTTACAGAAGTGAGACATCGATTGTTCCCTGATCTAAATGATTTAACTCTTTTACATTAGTCACTTTGTCTATATAAATTTTATAAACATTTTCGATTAATATATATATATATATGTAAATTTGTAAATATTTAATTATAAGTTCTAATTTATTTGTTGTTTGTTTCCTCTGTAATGAGCGCAAATATTTCAATATCTCTCACCGCTGGTTGATTGATAAATAAATAAAATAAATATAATAATAATGCTTCTCTCTTGGGGCGAACTTTCAGGAGGAAAGATACTTTTCTTTAGGACAAAATTGAGACAAGATAAAAAACAGATACCATTAAGATTCAAGCTAAAGTTATAAAATCACTAATTAAAAAATAAACAAATTTTGGTTTTAATTCTGTTTTATCAATCAATCGAAATGTGCTTACTAAGACTTTTATTTTAATATACAGATTCTCCTTATAGAGATACAAAGCCAAAGAACAAGAGTGGAAAAAAGGAAGAAAGAAATAAGAATTCGCAAAGTTATATGGGTAATATGTGAAAAAAAAAAGAAGAAATAAAAAATATAAAACTATATTACTAGGTGTGTTCAAAATGTATCGCGACTTTTGAATTTTCGCGGGTTACGTATATTCGAATTTCGATCTTTTTGTGGCTTTATGTTGGTACTCATGTCTCTCACTTATGCCGACAAGCTCGGCCATTTTGAATGTTCACTTAATTATTGACAGCTGCTTTGCTTGCAGGTGTTTTGGATCGTCTTCGATTTTTACCTATTAAAAAAATGTATCAAAGAACCTGTATCAAATTTTGTGTGAAAAACGAAATTAAGTGCGCGGATGCATTCCGAATGTTGACTGTGGCATATGGAGAAGCTACCTTGGACCGAAGCAACGTTTATCGGTGGTACAAATGTTCTCAGAAGGCCGAGAAGATGTGAACGACGAAGAGCGTGCCGGACGCCCGAGCACTTCAACAACAGACGAAAAAATTAATGAAGTGGAGAAAATGATATTGGCCAATCGTCGAATCACCGTTAGAGAAGTTGCTGAGGACCTAAAATATCGATTGGCTCGTGCCATTCGATTTTTATTAATGATTTGGGCATGAGACGGGTCGCCGCGAAATTCGTACCAAAATTGCTCAATTGCGACCAAAAACAGCATCGCATGAACATTGCTAATGAGATGTTGGACTCTGTCCGCGACGACCCAAATTTGTTCCAGAGGGTCATAACTGGTGACGAAGCGTGGGTTTATGGTTATGACGTGGAAACCAAAGCTCAATCATCTCAATGAAAGCTGCCGCACGAACCAAGCCCGAAAAAAGCGCGCCAAGTTCGGTCGAATGTGAAAGTTTTGCTGACAGTTTTCTTCAATTACAAAGGCGTGGTGCATCATGAGTTCTTGCCACAGGGTAGAACGGTCAATAAGGAATATTACCTGCAAGTTATGCGCAATTTGCGCGAAGCAATCCGCAGGAAACGCCCGGATTTGTGGAAGAACAAAAATTGGCTTTTGCACCACGATAACGCCCCTGCTCACACATCGTTGCTTGTGCGCGACTTTTTGGCTAAAAGCAACACACTAATGATGCCGCGCAGCCACCGTATTCCCCAGATCTGGCCCCCTGTGACTTTTTCTTGTTCCCTAAACTGAAGAGGCCCATGAAAGGACGACGTTACGCTACGCTTGACGAGATAAAGTCGGCATCGAAGGAGGAGCTGAAAAAGATTTTTTAAAAATGATTTTTTGAAGTGCTTCGAAGATTGGAAAAACCGTTGGCACAAGTGTATAATATCTCATGGGGATTATTTTGAAGGGGACAAAAGAGGTATCCATGAATAAATAAATAATATTTGAAAGAACACAAAAGTCGCGATACTTCTTGAACACACCTCGTATATGGAAATATATACTTTATGTTTTTCTCTTATTTCGAATTTAAGTGAAAAAATAAGTTTTATGATCATTGGGAGAGTTAGCGCATCTGTTATTCCCTCTCGCTGTGGAATTTGATCCTTTAGTTCTTCTATCGATGAATTTGTTCAAAAGTGAAACATCGTGTCATAATGACCTGTTTTATATCTGCTTGTGTTTGAACCTATTTTTATTTATTTATTTATTAACCATGCGAAATGGCCGCAGGCTTGCAGAAAATTGACATGGACCCAAAGCAGCAGCATTAGACTCCCAAGATAGAGGACATTGCGACTGCTGTGATAGAGATGTATGGGGACATCTGAGGCTCTTCAATGGGCACGACAAAAACCACATAAAATTTACATGGACCCAGAACAGGAGCTTTACACACCCAAGATAGAACATATTGCTACTGCTGTAATAGAGATGTATGGAGACATCTGAGGCTCTTCCTTGGACACGACAACAATCAACCAAGTATATAAAATAAAAGGATTTAAAAGCGCGAATGTTTCTTTTATACATAAAACGAACTTTTACTGTCCTTACTGCGATGAAAATTTATTTTATATATATAGATGGCGCGTTATTGCTTTGTATTAATCAACCAAGTGCGCTAGTGTAGAATTTGCGCCTATTAAAAAGGAAACAAATAAAACAACTCAAATAAACTAAAACTTAAAAATAAATATTTACAAATTTACATGTATATATATATTAATGTGCTAGGAGAGTCTGTATAATACTAAATGGTCTTAATAAAGCTTTTTGTTGTTGATATATTTAATATTAAGCGAGAATTTTCAAGCAAATATTTTCTTTAATGGGACAATCTTAGATGAAGAGAAAAGCTTTCGAGAATCTCTGCTAGTCAATAGGTGTGTTGATACTATTGATGTTGACATGATACATGTCGCGCCATCTGTTATCAGAAATTTAAACTATTTTCGACACGTAGGATTATTTTTGACTAAAATAATTTTCTATTGCCCTTTCATAGGCCTCCGTAAAGACAGTATAAATTGTTTTATTTTAAAAAGAATCGTGCGCGTCAAAAATAGGCAAAATTTCTTATACTATTAATAGTTCCAACATGTGAATGCTGTCTAGATGTTGAAACACCAGAGCATCTTTTGTTGGCTTACGCTCTGACTAACCAAATTGTACTTGCTTACTTTGACATAATGACAGGTCATCTTTCTGTATATACTCAATCTTATGAACACTTTGGCAAGTTTAGAGCAATTTGTACGCAGATTTATAAATCACTACTAATTCATCGTGTAAATAATTAAAGATATATATGTAAATAATTCTAATATAGCACAATAGTCTGATAGACTTCGTGCTTCTGTAATAATAAAATAATAATAATAATAAATAGTTCAATTATATATTAACCAATAGTATTTATCCTGTTGAGGATCAGAGATACTTGGAAGCTTATGTTTGTTCCCCTGAAACTTCTATTTAATTGACTAATGAAATGCTTAAAAGACCACGTACCGTTTGAAGAAGTTGTTGCAAGGCTTGAGTTTGTTGCATCAGTTGATGTTGTATTTGGATGTTTTGTTGATAAGCCGAGGCCAAGAATGCCCGCTGCTGCATCTGAAATAACAAGGAAATAACAAGTTAGAAACATACCTAAAGTAAAGATTTAAACATGATTCTAATTGTGTTCTAAATGTATTAATCTGAGTTACACTGTTCTGAAAAAATGATGTATAAATTGATCAAATTTTATAAAACATTTTTTTATAAGAGGCTTTTAAATAATTATTTTAAAGGTTTTTCTTTTCTTCTTTAAATACGCATACAGAAGACCTTTATATATTGGTTTAGATATAGTGTGCTGCATGTTAATTATAGGGCTTATTATTTTTATTGAAGAAAGATATATCTATATTACGATGCACTAGCGCGCCATCTGTTATGAAAATTAGAAACTATTTTAGACGCGCAAGATTCTTTTTGAAATTAATATCTCTATAAAATACTTATTTTATTTATTTAATTAACAAAGTGCAATATACCTAATATTATATATCTTCTAAATTTATTTTTACATATTTATAAAAACAATAATAATATTGGTCAATGGTCAAATCTATTTAAAATATTTATATTATATTACAGAGCTATATTGATTCATTACATCTATTTTTTTTTTAGAACTATTGTAAATATATATGAGATGGATAAGAATTATGTGGGAAATAAATTTTAGAAATTTGAAAGATATCAATTTCTAGTGGAACACATGAATTCAAAGATCAACTTGGACTGACCATAAGCCAAACCCATGGTATCTACGAGGGTGTTCGAATTTGGTTGATGATGAGATTGTATTAGTGACTCTGATCTTCAGGGGCGGTCAACAGAATAGGTATAGGCTTGGCATCATTTTTGACAAGATACTTATTTTTTGTGAGCAATAGTTACTCAGAAATTATTTTAAAATGTAAGAATAAAATTCAGGTAAAATTTTCTTTCTATTTTGGGTTTTGGAAGCTGAGTACATAAAAGTATTTGCCCGTTAAAGAGCAAAACATTTTATCGAACGCTTGCAAAAAAAAAAAAAAAAAACTTGAAAGAAATTCTTACCTTAATTTTATTCTTCCCTTTTAAAAAAAAATACAGCTAAACCTGTCTATAGCGCCCCTCTATGGAGAGGGGGTGCAATAGACAGGTCACTTTTAATGTAAATCGCATCGTACTACGTATTTAAAATCGGTCGCTATAGAGAGGAAGGCGCTATTTAGAGGGGGAGCTATAAACAAGTTTATCTGTACTTATTTTTTCGTGTAAAGTTGAATCTTGTAATTAAAATTCTACAAAGTATGGTGTTCATCTGTGTGATTATGTATTAAAGAATGAGGAACTAACCTGCAGCATTTGTTGATGGACGTATTGCTGTTGGATCAACTGGGAGGAATCCATCATTGGGACAGTCATACCTGGACCGAGTGGCCATGTGAGGATGGATCCTATGGCACAATGAATGGATAGACCTACCAGCCATGTTGAACATGGGGAGTCCACCGCCGTCTCCGTTAGCCCCTGCGCCTGGTATGGTGACCATAGGTGGACTGATAAGTCCCAGCCCTGGTACCACGGGATGGCCATGTGTGTCAGTTTCTCCTCCGCCCTTCAAGGATAGTGATAGCATCTCAGCATCCATGAGGACTGAGAATTCTCCATCTTCTTTCTTGGAATTCTTGGATTCATCTGGATCCACGGACCTTCCACCTCCTTTTAGACACTGTGAGAGTTTCTCGGCATCCATCAAATCAGAGAATTCTTCGCCGTTTTCGACTGTTGATAGCGGAAACACACAGAACAAGTTAGTTTTCTAGCTATCATAGAAAATTGCATTCATATAGCCATAAATGCAAGGGAAATATCATAATTTACTCAAATATATTTTACCAAAAAATTATCTTTTTCCCTCAATTTGTCCTTTCAGAACAAATTATTTCACAACTCCATGTTTCTAGGTTGTATGCCCCAGTTATGTTTAGCCTACTGTATTTATCCAGTGTTTACTGGGTGCCATTCCTTAGATTATAAAACCACAAGTAGTTACAACTACACACTACATGTATATAAACAGAACAATATATTGTCAGGTAGAAAATTAGGAAAGACAAACCTAAGAATTGCTGTGTGTGACACGGCAATTTATTTAATGTAAAATCAAATTAAAACTAATAAAATAGCAGAGAAGCAATGAGAAAATGTTACAGTGTATTAAAATAAAAATATCGAAAAATTAAAAATATTTTCATAGAATAATATTAGATAGTAAAAAGTCATATATTGAATTGAATAAAATATTTATTTGCCAATATTTCGGCTGGCTGAACGCCAACCTTTATCGAGGCATTTCATTTTTGTATACACTAGAATACAATACAATAGAATAATATATAATCTGCTACAATATTAATAGAGCCGTCTGATAGATTAAATGGCGAAACTTATGAGAAACTTAACCAAAAAATTTCCAGAGTCTTTCAATATGATTTAGCACTAAGAAATTGTTTCAATTTTGAAACAATAGCGATACATTGCCACTATTCATGCCTTTAGAGTTTTTAGTGGTTCGGCGAAAAGGCTAGAAATGAATCATTTTGCACTACCTATATACGACTGTAAAAAGTGTTCATATGCATAATCAAAATAAAGCATTTCATGTAAAGATAATAGTTATCGATATATTTGTTAGAGTCGATTTATAATCAATGGCTAACCTCTATTCTTATTGTGTCTTCTGTATTGAAGTATTTCGTGTGTAAATACAAACGTCTCTTATTTTGAATTGCCTTTAAACAAGGCTTTACTTCATCTCTACTTAAATAATAAAGCTTTTCACACAAACAAACATGGGGAATTTCTCTACAACGACATCTGTTGTCAAATTAGAAAAGTCCTGACTGGTATGAGAAAATAAGACAAAATGAGAGAAGAATCGAGCGGATTTGTTGGTCAAACTAAGAATTAGCATCTCCAGATTGAACAGATGAATGTTACTGATGGGTTGTGCCTTCGATTGGAATGCAAATTAGCGCGAAGCGTTAATTTTTGGAATAAAATATACTCTCATGGGGACAAATTTTAAGGAAGTGCGACGTCTTTGACGTCGCGGGTCTTTTTTTTTTTTTTGAAGGAGACGAGGGTAATTTTGTTTACACTTGGTTATCGTGTGTGTCACTGTGTATCAAATATCTTTCAGAGTTATTGTCTGAACCCCGATATACATGATAAAAGGCATAACTTCCTTAGGTTTTGTCCATGAGTGTATTTTCGTAGATGACATATCACCTTGTTTGGTCTTTTAGGTACAGCCCGTGCCACACTGAGGAGGGGCCAATATGCCCAAGTTTAAATGTTTATTTCAACATTCTTGAAATAAATATATTAATTTTTACGTGATGTTTTTTTTTAAATAGAAATCGTACGTTATCAGTGAAAAGTTCAGTTAGTTGCACGATCTTGAAATGTTTTCCTTCTTAACTGAATGCCTCCCATTTATTGGTTCGAACCTGTGAGATGTGTACTGAGATACTCAAGCAATTCATCCTTTCAATACATTTTGATTGAAATCTGTCTTTTTTATAATCACAAATAATTAAGAAAATCCCTACTTTAAAGGCATTTTGATAGAAATCTTCCTTTTCGACTTTCACAAATAATTATGTTAAATATTTTGAGTATCTTGAAAATTATACTAAAAATTAATATTAAAAATGATACCTTAAAACATCGGCGAACCATAAGAAATATACAGGCGCAGAAGAATTAAAATTATATTTAAAGACGCTAGTGTGCCATCGCAAATTACAACGGAAAATTTGAGACTGTTTGATTCAAGCCAAAAATTATCTAACTCTAGTTATAAACAGAATTTTAATTTCAAAGAATTATTTCTTAATTATGTCCCCAGAAAGAAAACAGAATTTTGAACATAATCAAGAAGTCATTAAAAAAACAACATCTTTATTAATGACATTTCGTTTTAGACTTCCCGTAGTTTTCAAAAATGTATTCCTTTCATATACCAAATGTAATGTATAATTATTATTTCAGATTTTTCGAAATTGGTTTGTGTTATGAAACCTGAATCCCTGTTAGAAACTATTTTTGAATGCATTCAATATTCCATTATCTTCGGGGAAGTTATAGCCAGGTTTGTAAGACAATCGGGATAAAGAACAAAATTGTAGTCATGGCGATTACATTTTTCAAAGTGAGAATTGAAAATTTTATCAAAACGAAGTGAGTAAAATTTAAATTTCTATTTCTCAATTTTACAAATTCGTTTTGATCGAATATCAATCATTAATAGCAAATAGAATACGCTACAACTTTTGAAACCTTTGTTGCTTCAGAACTTCTCTCAAAATGAGTCATAGAACTGAAAATCTTATGAAAAAATATTAATTTGATTCAGGTGAATTTTTACAAGATCTTTCAAGTCTGATAGAAGAGCAAAGTTAAAATATTATACTTCATGAAAATAAATTGCCCTCTCGGATGCTTCTCAAAATGGATTGTTTTAAAGTAATTGCACCTTGTTTGATGGACCTTTTAGAATGGCCACAGAACATGTTCGCCATCAGAATTCTATAGGACAAGAAAGTTACGTTTTCTTGACAGAATTGTATGATGAAAAATCAACTTACTCTCCCCTCTGATGGAAGCGGCTTGGGAGCGTGACTCGCTCATCTCGGCATCCAGCATGGGGTTGAAGAGTTCGTCAAGGTAGTCGTCGATGTCGGAGCCTTGCTGAGCATCCGGTACGTGGACGTGGAGGAAACGGGAGGCGATGGAGGTGGTTTCCGAGGTGTCGGACATGGCGGAACTCCTGGCATAGTCCGAGTCCCGCGACTTGTCGATATGAGCTCTGGTAGACCGGGAATACTGGCCGGTGTTGCTACGGCCGCTGTACTTGACATAGCGAGTCTGCTCGGACGTCCGACTCTTGGCCGTTTCTTCATCATCTAAGTCATCGTTCATACGGCTGAGGTCTTGGAACTCTCCCGGCGTGGAAGAACTGGAGGACAAAGGAGAGCTGGAGGCACTAGACCGACTGTCGGCTTGTGGAGGTCCATTGGAGGATGGGACTCCGTTCACTTGATCTAGACGGTCCTGCGAGCTGGTGCCTGGCAGGCTCAGGTCTGGCCGGCTACTGCCAATGTCACTGCAGTCAGTCCTCGTCGACATCTTCGAACTGCGCTGAGCGAAGTAGCGGTCGTTTAGTGCAGAGGAAGATGCCAGCGGTATCTCTGACTGCCACTGGGCTCCAGACTGCTCTGCCGTTGTGGCACTCTGACAAGATCTCAAGTCTGAAGTTGAAGCTACTTTGGGATCTAACTCCTTAGCCACACCTCCAATTTGGTCTGACTTCGATTTGATATAACGTTTGTTTAATTTGCTGGTTTCTGAAAGACCAGATTTGTTAAACAAATCATCCGGTGATTTACTATCTCTAAAAGTACTAAATTGAAGCTTTTCCTTATTGCCTTTGCTAGCAATAGCCTTTGACGAATCAGATTTCTGAAGTCCATCTGAACTTCCTTTAGCTCCTTTATCAAAATAGCGTTCGTTAAGAGCGCTAGTCTTGGAAATATGGGGAGATTCACACTCAGGGGGAGTTCCCGAACGTGTTTTGGACTCAGGGTGAGTGCGAGAAGTTATCTTTTTAACTTTCTCTTTTAATTCTGCGCAACAAGCACACGTTTTATAGAACAACTCTTTTTAAGAAAAAAATTCCGAAATTACCTGATTCTCTGACGGGAACTTGAGGAGGTAATTTGGGGTTGAGAGGAAGGGCTTTCCTTCTAATGGGAGCTGGCGGGGATTCAGCACCGTCAACTTCGTAGACGTTGAACTTGTCTGGGTTGTGAGGACTGTACCATAGATCCTCAGTTGACCAATCCACGCAACAAGGAGTCAATCAACTTACCCAGTGGCCCACGGGGACTTGGCATCGGATTTGCCAGGACTTACGAGGAAGTAGGATTTGCACACAGGGAATCCTGGTGGCATCTCCATTTCCGTAATGAGGTCCAGAACATAGTCGTCTCCGTTGAGTCCGTAGACATTCCCGGACTCGACCAGATCCACGGTCCATCCTTCCAGCTCTTCCACACCTCTGCGTCAAACCACAGGTCGACGTCTCAAGATAAACTCTGACAGCTGGCGACTTATCGACACCTGATAACGTGATAGTCACTAAAATATCCATGCTTATCATAGCGTGCAAGTTCCAATACCATATTGTAACGTATAAAATCAGGAAAGACAAACTCCAGGATGACACAGCAATTTATTTAAGGCACAAACTAAAATTGATAAAATATAAAGGAAGCAATGAAAGGGAAGTTTACGCAGAGTAATAAAATATATAAACATCAAAATTAATAATCTGTTAATGAAATAGTAAATACTTTGCTATAAATAAAATAAATATATTTTAATGACTTTAAACATGGATGAATTATAAATACCTCTCTCTCTTTAAAAACACGTAACTTAAAAACGTTGTATCTCATAATACTTCCATAATCATTAATTGAAAATTCGGGACTTCGCAAACTATTTTCTAGGAAAAAAGACTGATCTAAACTGATCAAACTAGTTCCCCATCAAGAACACCGAAGTTCACAACAAAAGTTACTAGGTGAGTTATATACGACGGTTGAAGAGGTTGTCTATTAAGAACTTTATTCGCAAGCTTTCGGACGTCCTTCGACAGGCTTTACAATGACAAAAAGAAAGAAATATAAGATGAGTATTAATAGAACAATATATTTTTGAATAGGAGAAAAATATAGTATTTATAAATATAAATGAAAGTGAAAACGTAAATTTCGTATATACAGAATTAATATGCAAAATTGTGCTGAGAAATTTAAATTTCTGAAATTAAAAACATTGTAAAGCCTGTAGAAGGACGTCCGAAAGCTTGCGAATAAAGTTCTTATGAGACATTCCTCTTCAATCGTCGTTATATTTTACTATTTTTATCGAAGAGTTCAATTTAGTCCATATATAAACTCTCTCACTCGAATTGAAACACAATTTATTGTCAACAAAATTCAATGGTAGGAGAAGAAACTATTCTAAATTAAAGTGCCGGCTTGTCACTTTGAGAGAGATTGAGATTGAAACTACTTTTATTACTTCATTCATGAAAAATTATAGTGATAAATGAAAACTAAAATATATATGAAAAAGACAAGGATGAATATACACAATGAAATCTATACAAAGCTTCATTGGTGTCGCCAGGTGGGCAGGTACCGCCGGTGTTCAGGGTTGCAACCTGGAATCTCATTTCAGCTGCCGAGCAGAGTTTTTGACGCGTGACAGCTTTGAGAGAGAGAGAGACAGACAAAACAACTTTATTGACTACATACCAACGAATGAATACTGTCTATTTTTGACACTAATATTATAAAAAAATCTTTCACTCTATTTAATATAAATAAAAATTAGAAAATCCTTTTTATCCTCATTGTCAATATTACTAATCTAAACTAATATATTCATAATAGTGTGTTGTAACAAATGGTTCGCTTCTTCCACGGAAGATGGCGCCAGCTTTTAGAGAACAGCGCATCGTGTCGTCCCGTCACGTGAGAGCTGCGCCTATAGAAGTTCTTCTTTTCGCCTTTCTACAGCTAGCCAGCTAGCTGGGATATTTAAAATATGTTAATTCTGTTATATTATTTTTTTGTTGTTTTCCAATAAGGAAAGAAATAAAATTAGATACAGTGTAAATATTTAATTAATATGTGCCATCCCCCCCCCCCCCCCCCCCCCCCCAAAAGAAAAAAAAACATCTTACCAAACCAATTTCTTTAGAATTGGCTCATATGCGTTGAATATAACACATTTTGAAATAATAATCTCCTTCACACATTATCATTGTTGTAAATATCATAAACTAGGTTTCTCTTGTTGAATAGTACCTAATAAAGTAATTTTGGAACAAGATACTAATAATCTTTATTCACTCGCATGTAATCACAAAAGCCAAAATTGATCAGTATTTAAAAAGATAGAGATACTATTAAAATAAGAACATTAAGCCTCCAAAGTTTATTTTTAAAATATTTTTTTTTGTAAAACGACATTTGAAAAATATCCCGCATGTGTTTCTTTTGAACGAAAAACAAAATTTATTTCAAGGAGAAATAACGATCATTTCTAACCTTAGGGATGAAGTATGAAAGGATGAATTGTGAAGAGTAATGATAAACGGAAACATAAAAGTGTCCAGGGATGGGAATCGAATCCACAATGGATGACAATGGATTACACAGATGAAGAAACACATGCGGGATAATTTTCAAATGTCGTTTTACAATCACAAGCCGCATTATATTATATTGTAACATATTTTTTATTTAAAAATCTCTCAAGCTTTCAGGCAAGAAAGCCCTTCTACGGGAGGAAATATTTACATCATTAAAACGCCAATAAAATAAGATTAAAGAAGGGCTTTCTTGCCCGAAAGTTTGAGATGTTTTTAAATAAAAAATATTTTTGAAAGAAACATTTCCCTGGAGGCTTAATGTTCTTATTTTAATATTGATTCAAGGGATTATTTTGTCGAATAAGAAGACTATCTATGCACAGCGAATAAAATCATATCGAGAAACTTCCACCATATTTACATACACAGCTCGGTCTATGCAACTTGTTGCTCTTACAATAATCATTAAGACAATTCTATGTCAGATTTATGATTCGATAGCATTCTTTGATGGCTTCCTTCAACCGTTATCAGTAATCTATAAGTCATTTTGTCTCTTTTTATTAATTTTCAATGAGAGATATTTATTTAAAACCTACCGCGCCTGTATAAGGCTGGCAGCGAATTCTTCCCCAGTAGTCCAAGAATCCACAGGAGCACTGGCACTGAAACCTGGACACATCAGACCATATGTTTGTAATACCGTGATAGATTAAAAAAAGGTAATTCTATATGGAATATAAAACATGGCCCACAAGACTAACATCATAAATAGTTTTAAATATAAGAAAATTTCGCAATATACACTTTTATAAAGTATGTTTAAAATATGAAAAAACCTTTCGCAATATTATAATAAATACACTTATTGATGTTTTTTTAAAATATATTTTATATTAATAGTTTTCATGTACACGCTTGTTCGGCGGTACAACTACTACAATGGGAACTAAACAGAGAAAATTAGCATGGCTCCTGTGATACCAGTTCGGCGGTACAACTACTACCATAGGAACGATACAGAGAAGATTTGCATTGTCCCTGTGATACCAGTTGGGCGATACAACTACTACAATGGGAACGATACAGAGAAGATTTGTCTCTGCGTAAGGATGACACGCAAAATCGTGAAGCGCGTTCCATATTAATAGTTTTCATATGATAGTCATATTTGTGGTTTTAATCATTACAAAAAGAGTAAGCGACGACGCAACTTGAAAAAAAAAAACAGTAGATTTATTGCCAGTCCTTCTTCACCTGAAATAAAACCTAAATTTAATATCTTATTTTCAAATGAAGAAAGACATATATGTGAAAGCTTCTATATTCGATTATAATAAAATTTCGTATCACCTATCCTTTTAGCCATCAAGGTTTAGTTGGTATTTATCCCGATAGATGGCATTAAATCTATTTCAAAATTCAGTTAGCTAATTGCTCAGCAAATTCCTTTGCTATTATTTAATTATCATCTTGCTTTCATTTATTTTTTCTGTTTTTTTTTTACAATCAAAGGTTTAAGTTTTCTAGCGCATTCTACGAATATAAAAAGCCATTAAGAAACTCGACATTTTCTTCTTCTTTCTTATCTCCACTCAATCATATTAGAGTATCAAGCTTGTAGAGCTTGTTGATGGTGTCTGCTGGGGATGTGTAGAGTTCATCAATGGATGAGTCAATACAGTCAATAATGTAGTTTGGGGTTGCAGATTGACACTTAGTACATAGTGGGAAAAACCTTGCAACCATTCTGGAAAGCCACGACATTTTATTTAAATAAACAAATGTCTATTTAGTGAATTGAGACGTTAATCAGTAAACAATCAGTGGCAGGTTGAAAGGAAATGAACCATCAAGATACAGAAACATGTTGTTCTTTGGATTGCGAGTAGAGAGAAGAAAAAAATCCATTCTCCATTCTTATTGAAATAGAAGTTGCCAAAATCTTGACGTCTTAATCCATCAGCTAAATGACATAATGGACACATCTGTCACTTTAAAACAACTTTCACATTATTTATATTTTCTTTTATTGTAAGATGATTTTGTAGAGGTTGATCTCTTAAGGTTCATAGTTCTTTATCATAGGTGATTTTGTGGAAAAACAAAAGAAAAAATAATAATAAAAAGGTCAGGTGTTGATATTAGAAATAAAAAAGGCATATCCTGACCAGGAGCACATGTGCTTTTCAGAAGGCAGAGCGCCATCTGGTGGAGCAGAAATCAACTAAACATTGATTTAGCCTGTTCCTCGATATTTCATGGATGGCTTTTCTTGATTTATCAAGAAACTGGGTTGGCCAAATATCAGGGAACAGGCTAAATCAAGGTTTAGTTGATTTCTGCTCCACCGGATGGCGCTCTGCCTTCTGAAAAGCACATGTGCTCCTGGTCAGGATATGCCTTTTTTATTTCTAATAGATGATTTTGTGGATTATTTTATATTTGATCTGCTTGAGTCTGCATAGCTCTCAATCATAGATAATTTTGTAGATTATTTGTTATTGAAGTTTATCTGCTAGAGTACATAGCTCTTAATCATGGTCTTCAGATCATTCTTCAAATTTTACAAAGCTAGCGTTGTTACAAATTTTGTCATCTACAGTTTAGAGAATCTCAGGGACTCAGCGCCAGCCCATAAGTCGAAAAAACCCCAAGCTGGCTTCACAGTAATGTTCCCTACCACTGGATACCTGACTTGTGGCCCCCCTCCAGCCCGGACTGCAATCCTCTCGATTACCTATTTTAGGGTGTAGTTGAGGAAATGGTCAACGCAAAATTTCACAATAACAAGGACCTGCTGAGAGCCATCATTACTGAGGTGGTGACCAACGTGGACAGGAAGGAGGTGAAGCATGCATGCGGTCGGTTCCGTTCATGGGTTGAGCATATATGGAATAATTTCCTTTTATAACGTATTTTCTATAATAATGCAAAGTTGTGTACAAAATAAATCATTTTTGTTTGCATTATAAGAGTTTTAATATTTGTGTCCAATTTTCCGGATTTACCTCAAAGGCCCTGTATATAGCGCTGAATAATTCCATATTCAGCATACAGATGGCGCTTGTGTTTACTAGTGAAATGGTGGTGTAAGAACAACACGTACTGTCAGGGAATCGAGCGTGGAGAGCCATGTTGGCCTTCCGCTGGTTGGCCTTCCACTCCAAACTGCAGGGCGGGTAGGTCCTGGGCTGGGCTGGGGCCTTGTAACGTCCTGCCAGGAGCTTGTGCTGGGCCCTGCCCTTGTCCTGGGCGTTGTCCGACACATACCTGCAGCACCATGTATACTTCAGTCTCGATATCATATGGTTCTAACAAACTTCTCACATACCTGCACCATATACCAGCAGTCTCAATCTCACATGGTTCTAACAATCTTTATCTCTCTCTGTGCTGTTCTGTGTAGATTGCTTATTCAATATGCCAACAAGGCAATGGAAGACCTATTGTATAAAAATGACTGAGTTCTACC
Source organism: Cordylochernes scorpioides (assembly GCA_030710605.1). Classification (NCBI taxonomy): domain Eukaryota; kingdom Metazoa; phylum Arthropoda; class Arachnida; order Pseudoscorpiones; family Chernetidae; genus Cordylochernes; species Cordylochernes scorpioides. The sequence goes on along the minus strand of CP092865.1, from coordinate 28,275,880 downwards.
CACCATGATTATCGTGGCCTGTACCAGGTGTACTAGGGATAATAAAAAATGGGTAAAAGTCTTTTAAAAATTTCCCAGAGACCAAAAGGCCGCTGTGAAGATCCAAGAACTTACTTGAGAAGGTATTTGTAGAGGGACGAAGAAGGTCCGAAAGCTGACAAACACAGGTCCAGAAGCAGCCATCCTCTGTCTCTATTTGGAGCATTTTCATTGCGCCAGGTTTGATTGCAGAGTTGACACAGGATCTCGTCTCTCAGAGCCGGATTGGACAGTCCTTTCTGGACTATGTAGTCCGCCATGGCTCTCTCTTTGTTTGGCGACAGATTGGTCTCGTTCATGAACCTCAGGATCTGGAGCCCATTCATACACATCAACCTCAGGAAGGTACATTTAATGGCAATATCTTATTAAGGAATCTTATAAATAATGGTGATCTCAAGATGACACTTAGTCTCTTTGAAGACTTGAACCTTTAAACTGAAAAAAAAAAGTTATTGTTAGAAAGTTCGGTATGACGGAAAACTGGATGATGAATGATTTCTATATATCTTGTTATAATATATTATATATTTATAAAGAATTCATATCTTAATTATTTGTAAATAACTATGTATATACTTTTAATTAACTCATTTATTTTGTTTTCAAAATTTTATCATTAATTTAGAATTAATATGTATACATACAATTATTTACAATTACACTTTTGTATATTTAATTAAAAAGGCATATAATGGATCAAAATATCATTTATTTTACCAATATTTCTGTTGCTGAACGCCAACCTTTATCATGGTGTTATAATATTTTAAAGTGTGCCAACAACCATGCCTTTTTAATTAAATATTTATTTATGGATTGATCTATTTTCAAAACTGTTGTATATAAATCTCTCTCTCTCTCATAGATAAAATATTAATCTATAATATTAAATATAATTTTTAGCTGTATATATACTGAATGTAATATTTAAATCAAAGATACAATTCTTTCATTGGCCTTGTAGAACGAGAGTGGTGTGTACGCGTGCTCATATGTTTTAGTAAAAAAACACAAACATCCTCGATAAAGAGAGGCGATTTGCCCCTCGAAATATTGGAACAATAAAATAATTATATATCCAATATATGCATCCTTTTGAAATATCTTGTTATATTTTGAATATTTGGCATGAAGGGGTAAAAGTTTGTGGCGAAATGTTAAAAATAAACTATTCTTCTGGTCAAAGTATACATTTTTAAAGGAATATATTGTATAAAAGAAGAATGTGGATAAATTCACCAAAAACAAATTCCAAGGTGTCGCTATAAGAGATATCTCGCCTGTTTATTTAAAAGATTGTTAGCGCTTACTCGCGAAGTAATAATGTCATAAATTAAAATGATATTACGACTCTCTCTGTTCAATAAGATACAATAAATGACCTTTGTTTAAATATGAAGCAAGAATCCTTGTTTGACGGTAGGAACACACTATAGTAAGCAGAGTATTTTATTATTGTGTCAAAAATGTCATTTTATTTACAAAGTAATTCTAAGGTAAGTAGTGCCATGTATAATGCCATTATAAGGTATGCATAAGATAGCCGTTCATTTTATTCTTTAAAACAATAACTTTCCTTTAAAATATTTTACTAAATACGACCAAACCAATGCTATGTTACTTCTATGCTTCAAGGAAGCACATGATGTCTTGATATTATTCAATTTTAAATCAAAAAGATTCATTTAAACATTTGAGCCTTTAGGTAGAAAACTTTTGCATATGAGGTATAATATAAATATTATAGGTTTCAATAAACACCACAAAAATACTTTGCCATTTATCTCTCAGCCAGAATTTACTACTTCAATCTCAATCTCAGTCTCTTATAAGGAAAAATAATTTTTTGTGAAGACACAAAATCTAACGAGAGTTCACTTTAATTGTCAATTTTTTGCTTTGGAGGAATTGAAAATTTTGCCATCTTACTCAAAAAGCAAGACTGTAAAAGGAAGACTGAGGAAACACCAGAAATCTCACCAATTTGAAGATTGCCAAAGACTCCTGTTGATCAGCTTCAGAAGATTTAGCCAAGAATGGCGTCTTGATAGGCTCTCGCTTCATCCCCCAGACGTGGGCCTTGAAGTAGATGTTGGTGAACTTGGAGAACCCAAACTGGTCGATGTCCAGGGGCAGTCGGAGGTCAGGTAATACAGCAGGGGGGTACAACGGGCCCACGTGCTTCGTGATCTGGGCCTCGCCGTGGATGGATTGCCAATCTGCAGCACAGAAACCTCTTCATTTGTCTGACAAACAAACATAAGAAGAAGAATAACAAAAGTTAAACGCGGTAATACGCAACTTCCTTATTAAAAGGAATGACATAATCTTTCTGGAACACTCAAAACCTTGATGTGTATATTGTTTAAATATGAATTAACTAATTATATAATAATAAACTCACAATATCAAAACATTTATTCAACAAATTAACTACAATGCATCTGTATTGACACATCTATTGATGAGCTTTACTCATCCCCAACAGACACCATAAAAAGTCTCAAGTTCTACAAGCTTGATACCCTGATAGGATTGAGTGAAGATAAGAAAGAAGAAGAATACAATGCATAGAAAATTGAAGTAAAGCTTGTCCGATAGCTTCTAAAATTATTTTTAATTAGATATGTTGTGGGTTACCTTTTGTCCTCTTGTTATTACCAATAATGCCTATATCATCTTTGTTTGTATTATCTGGATGCATAAATAGAAGGGCCAAAAAGTGTGTACCATCCAGTTTGCTGAAGACTGAAGCCAAGTCGGACGGCAGCTCGAGGTGGGTGACTCCAGCCACAGCCCAAGTGGCTCGATCCTGTTCCTCTCTGGCCTGTCGTTCTTTGGCTCGTGCCTTGGCCACCTTCTCAGCCTCGGCTCTTCGTGCCAGGATGGACTTGATCTGCAGACAATGTCAGCTATTGCATAGATAGAAGTTGTCAGCTTTCAATGATGTGTGATTATAGTGCTATAAATCTCTCCAACTGTTGTTCAATTATCATTTTTGACTAAGGACATAAACTTCTAGGATTGAAGAAGCATATACAAAAAATCGGACCTTATAAAAAATCCTTCCAATACAATAGTAAAGCGATCTGGAGATTAATTGGATAAAAACGTTGATAGGGTCCACCACAGAACCGAGCCTCCTTTTATAATTGTATATCATAGAATTAAGGTTTTCAGAAGCAGTTTTTGATAATTTTTTCGAAAAGTAAACTTAATTCAAGAAATGGTATTTCAAAATATTAACTGTTGTTTAAATTAGACACATTTTATGAGTGAGAGATGGTCGCTTAAGACGCATGGTGAAAATTGCTACAAATAACTACAGAAAATTGAGTCAGACGAAGTAGATATTTTACTATCTAAATAAATTAATATTTGATATTTAATTATCAAAACCTTGATGAAATAAGTTATATATAATAACTTTTATTTATAGAAGGATCTTTTAAAAATATAGGTATAGTTTGTGAATATAAATCATCTTTAAAAAGTTATTTTGACAAATAGATAGATATCCTCAATACCAATACTCTTACCTCTTCATATTCTCGTTTCTGTTTCAGCATTCTGTATGTGGCCTGGGCTCGGATGACCCCTCTCTTCAGTATGGTGTACCTTTTCCTGGACAAACCATAGTCGTATAGTGTCACGGCTTTATTTACTTCAACATGTTTGATTGGTTTTAATGTACTTATATATACTTTTCCTGGACAGAGCATTATCGTAGTCATGGCTTTATTTACTTTAAAATGTTGATTGGCTGGTATTAGCTACAATTTGATTATAAATAGACATCATCAACAATACCAAATTGTAATTGAACCAAATTCTGAGCTTTTTAAAATATATGTGACGCTTTGGTAACTGCATTGGTATATCCTCTCCAGCCAGCTGTTGTCTGAGGATGCTAACAATGCTGTTACCGGAACGTTGTTAATAAAACATTTGACTTGTAACTATGTGCTGTTTGATGAACTCTTTCGTATATAAAGATGCTACGTATACCTTTCATTCTGACGAGGGCTAACAGCCCGAAACGCGTTCGTGGTTGGCTTTTCTTGATTTATCAAGAAAATAGGTTGGCCAAATATCAGGGAATAGGCTAAATCAATGTTTAGTTGATTTCTGTTCTACTAGATGGCCCTCTGCCATTTAAAAATCTCATTTGCTCGTGGTCAGGATATGCATTTTTTATTTTAATACCTTTCATTGTATTGTAGGTGATTTTCTGAGTGTAAAATGAACTACCTCAGTGGGGTTAGACACACGTACCTCTCCCTCCAGGCTCGGAACGCAGTCTGGATGCGTATCGCAGCGCCCTTACGGAGGCGGTAGCGGCGCTGGGCCAGGAAGCCGCGGACGTATCGCTGGATGATGACCGCAGCCCGTCCCAGGATGTCCACTCGTTCCTTCTCCAGCCGCTGCTCCAGAGATTCTCGCAGGAACACCTGCACATGCACCAGTCTCGTCGACCTGAAACGGAATCTGGAAGATGTCCAAAAACTCATCCGCGCGAATGGCCTTCACCTGATTAGGCGAATATGCAAACTAGCTCTACCCCCGGAAGACTACCATCTCGTCAGTCTAATACACATTTACGACCATTTCCTTAACCTGTTGAAAACGTCCTACTCTAGAGGCTAATTGATCCTCAGATCTACTCTTCAGTGAGCAAAAGATGATCGAAATATTACATTGTATTAATTAATTTTTTAATAATATCAAATCAAATTTTTATTTAATATATAATTATAATCACAGCTAACTTAGGCCTTTTCTTAATCAAGACGATACTTTTATTAGAAATCGTTTGTTTTTATATAAACTGTCTTACATAAACGTGTTCAAATCTCAATTTTTCTATATACCAAAAGCCTAAAATTAGTTTAAAGGTAAATTTTCTTGGGAGTTTTCCTAGAATCAAATAGATACTTCTAAGACAAGTTTAGCGGTAGGATGTAAAGTTATGGTTACTAATTACAAAAAGGCATAAGACGCCGTAACTCTTTTTTTTTTTATTAATTGTATAAAGTAGCTTTCGGGAAAGCCCTTCTTCAACAAACTGAAATATAAAAAATGTAATGGAGAAATTATTTGGCAAAGATATATCTATGCAACTTTAGCTTCAGTCCAGTCAACTACGTTCTCGATAGCGACAAGCCGGAAATACGTCGTATTTTAAACAATATGAAATACGAAATCTCTACAAGTATTTTATAGATATAGATTTTAATTGTACCCCCTCCTCCACTAACAACAGAGCTCTAACGACGTTTTTGACTGAATAAATATCGCTTTTGGTGTGTATATCTATGCAAGTATAGGACATAAGAATTGATGATTTTACATAATTGAAAATATTTGAAGAACAAACTATGAAAATGTTATGAACTTAATGAATAGAGAAATGGACAGATTATTGTTATAGATATGAATATCTATATACATATATTAAAGTTGTAACTAAGTGTTTAAGCAAATATAAATGAATTGACAGCTGCTAACAAAGTGGTGTTAAATGACGTGTCTACAAGAAGACAAGTCCAGTCTGTATAGGTAGGTAGTTACCTTGGAACTACCAAGCTGGTAGTGATCGCGGCACGTAGCCACTTTGTCCAGAATCACCTTGCACATCTCCCGGTACGGGGCACCGCGGGGGATACGGCCAGGTACCACACACCGGTACCTACATCACACGTAGACTCCTCCGTTACAACAGTCTTCATTATACTGGAAATAAAAACATTAAGACGCAATGTTTCTTTCACACATTAATCAAATTTCTACTGTCCTTACTGCAATGAAAAAATAATGGGAGGGTTTGGATCATCAGTGGTGAACCCTCCAAGCGGTTTGGCTAATTTAATCTACCAGACTGCTTCTTTATAGCTCTAATACTGTATTGGATCATTGTGCTTATATATGTTACACTGAAAGGTGGAATCTCAGAAATGGTATTTAAGGAAACGATGGACATAAGCTTTTAGGACAGTAGAAGAATGCACATAGTGCAATTCATAGGTTAACATATAACCAGATGTAGAAATTTATTCAAAATATTTATTTTAGAACAAAAATTAACGCAATATTTTAAAGGGTTCTAGTGTCTCTCTTTCAAACGGTTGTTGACCAGTTAGAAGCACCTTTTCACAGCGCTTCCAAAATAGACTGTTGATATTTTTAAATATTATTTTCTGAGAGCGAATCTTCTCTTTGAATTGTATATGATGTGAGCGTTCTCGATTTTTCCTGTTTAAACTATTCTTGTCTTTGACGGGATGTTATAACCTCCGATTTCACTAATGGTGAAATCTAGGTATTCACAAAGCATGCTCAATAAATAAGTAGATATGTGAAACTCTATGAAATATATTTTATTACCAAGCATTGAGAGCCATTAGTGATGAGTTCATTAGAGAGTAAGGCAGGCAAGCTTCCGACCTAAAGATTTCTTCAACAGGCCTAACAGTCAAACAAGATTTCCTGTCGATATTTGGGTTTACTCATAGATCGTAGAATAGCTGTTAACCCGAAATCTCACCTGTCAGACTCTACAATAAAATAAACTCATTGTTAAACATTTACGTTATTTCAGGAATCTAATAGCGAAATTATTGGATATGCAGATGATCTAACTGTAATATGTCAGAATACAGTTGTAACAAACCTTAAGATTACAATTGAAAATTTAATAGGAAAAATAAATATGTGGTGTGAAAACAACGAACTTGAAATATCAAGATAGAAAACAAAGATTTTATATTTATACAATTGTAAAAACGATGTAATTAACTTGCACGATAATATTGTAAAACCAGTTGAAAACTTGTCACAGCAACAACACCACAACAATTTTTGTCACCATAAGAGCACCGCAACAATGGACATAAAGTTTGTTACAATAACACCACCACAATGGACAAAAGGTTTGTCATAGCTACAACATTAAAACAATGGACAAAAGGTTTGTCATAGCTACAACATCAAAACAATGGACAAAAGGTTTGTCATAGCTACAACATAACAACAATGGATGAAAGTTTATCACAGAAATAACATCAAAACAATGGACAAAAGGTTTGCACAACAACATCACAACAATGGACGAAAGTTTATCACAGAAATTACCTCAAAACAATGAACAAAGGGTTTGTCACAAAAACATCACAACAATGGATAGAAGTTTTTCACAGCATCAATTAAAACAACAATGAACAAAGGCTTGTCACAACAGCACCACAACAATGGACAAAAGGTTTGTCATAACAACAGCATCACAAAAATAGAAGGGTTTGTCAAAAAAGCATCAAAACAATGGACAAAAGGTTTGCCATAGCAACAACATCACAACAATGGACAAAAGTTTATCATAGAAACAATACCTAAAACAATGGTAAAAATTTGTCCCAACAAAATGGACAAAAGGTTTTTCAGAACAATAATTATACCACAATGGATAGATAATTTTTCACAGCAACAACATCTCAACAATGAGTTACCATGTATAATAATACCATAACAATGGATTAAAGGTTTCTCATATTAACAACATCGCAACAATGGACAAATGGTTTGTCACAGCAGGAACACCACGACAATGGATGGAATATTTGTCACCATAATAAAATTACAACAATGAACAAAAGGTTTGTCACAACAATGGACAAAATTTTGTTACAACAACAACACCATCACAAAGTTTCGAATATTTTTCATAGCAACAAAATAATGGAAATTGGTAAAATTTTGTCACAACCATCCCACAACAATGGACAACAGTTGTCATAGAAAAAACAACACCACAGGGGCTCGAATATTTGTAACATCAGCAACAACACAACAATAAACAAAAGGTTTGTCACTACAACAACACTATAACAATGGACAAAAAGTTTGTCATAGAAAAAAACATCCCAACAATGGACAAAAGTTTGCTCAACAACAACACCACCATAATGGAAAAAGTTCGCAACAAAAACAATACTACAACAATGGACAGAAAGCTTGTCTCACAATAACAACATCACAACAATGATCGTGAAATTTGTCTTCATTATAACACCACAACAATGGACTAAAGGATAATTACAGTAAAACACTGAAACAATGGACAGCAAGTATGTCACTACAACAAAACCACAATAATGGACTGGTCCCCGAAATAGCATTACAACAATGGACAGAAAGTTTGTCATCGCGAGACTCAAACTACAATGATTCACCCTGCAACAATATCACAATATTAGATAGAAATATGGTAATACCATAACAAAAACAACAATGGACAGAAAGTGTCTTACTATAACTACATATTACAACAAGGGATAGAATGTTTGTACCGCTAACAACACATTACAACAATAGAGAGAAGTTTTAACAATATAATAAAGCCATAACAATATCCTGAAAGTTGACCATCATAACAGTAGCACAACAATGGACAGAGAGTTGACCAACATAACAGTAGCACAACAATGGACAGAAAGTTGACCATTATAACAGTGCACAACAATGGACAGAAATTTTATCACCATAACAATAGCAATCAATTGACAAAATATTTGTAACCATAACAGAACATCCCAACAATAAGAAGTAAATTTTCTAACGAATCAACTTTCCACAACAATGGCGAGAAAGATCGTTGCAGTTACAACATCACAACAATATATGAAGGCTATACAATAAAAATATCACAACAATGGTTGTAAAGTCGTCAAAATAACATCAATAGACAAAGTATCTGTAACCACAACAACATTCCAAACAATGGGAAGGAAGTTTGACACCATGCCAACACCACAACAATGGAAAGATAGTCTGTCTCCATAAAACATCACACAATAAACAAATATTTTTCACTGTAACAACACCCCAAAATTAACAATGTATGCCATTGTAATAAAATAACAACGAAGGAAAGAAAGTTTGCTGCTCTATAAAAGTATCCCAGCAATGTACAGAAAGTTTGTTACTATAACAATCTTACAACAATGGAAACATTTCATTACCATAATAATTTCTAAACAATTGATCAAAAATTGGTATTATAGCTATATCATTACAATCTACAAGTATATATTGTTACTTTATTGTTTAAAACAATGAATTGATTGTTAATACAGCAATATCACAGCAATTAATGCAAATTCGGCTAACATAGCAACATAACAATGGGCAAAAGGTTTTTCCCCGTAGCAACCTTGCATGACTACATGACTACTCTACAAGCTTGATACCCTAATATGATTGAGTGGAGATAAGAAAGAAGAAAAGGAAGAAGCAATCTTACAACATTATAGATCAAACATAAAATTAAAACGTTATCAATGTGTTTCTTTAACACGTTACTAACGTTTTTTGTTATATATATATAAAATAAAAAGAGAATTTAATTCTACAAGTACTTGTATTTCAATGTGTATATCGAAGTTATTTAACACAATAAATTCACAACAATGAACCAAAAAAAGCGTTTCTATAACAAAATATTACAACAATGAATAAATTGTTATTTGCCATAGCAATAGACTGATAAGTTTGCTACCATTTAATATAAAAACAGAAAACGAAATTTTCTTACCACAATAACCATGACAATAAGATTATTAATGCCTCTCTCACTCTTTCAAATCAAAAACACATTTTTAAAACGTCTTCTTAAAGATAAATTAATAAAAATATTTTAACTTGATGCGCCCCTAGCTCTCTGAATCCAGCTCAAAGGTATAACCACAAGGCAGCTTATATTGTATTGGATAATTGTACAAGAGACACAGAAGTTTTACAAGCGATCACCGAGGATAAGAACAATGTCGTCTGCGACTTACCTATCGGCGAAGTGAGAGAACTTGTGCCGCACGGGATAGCCCAGCTTGCGGATACGGATTGTCTCCAGCATGCCGGAATACCGTAGCTGCTCCAGGACAATGGGGATGTCGAACTTCATGGCAGCCTTCTCGTTGTTGGGCTTGATGCAACGGATGAACCAGGGAGTGCATCTGTATAACACACGTGTTTCAGACATAAAGAATTCTATGGGATATGAAGAAACTTACTTTGACATGATCTCAACGAGAGCTTGCAGGGAGTCGTTGAAGCGGGCCGCGACAGTGGGAGTTCTTGGCTTCATGGTGACAAACCGGCCGTTGCTCCTGGACATGGTCTTGGAGGAATCTGTGAACTGCCGCAGCTCTTGGAACATCTTCGAGATCATCTGTACACACATCCGTGCTTGAACTCGCAGATAGCTACGGAAGATAAAGAATTTCTGGTAAATTGTTGTATTTACGCAGGATTAAATGTACCATAGGGATTCTATTGACTCTTTAAGAAGTTACATAAAAGAATAAAATTAAAACTTTATTGCAAAATATAACGACATTTCTCGTGAAGAAATAAATCTCTATATTTCCATTGAAGGCTCTTCAAAATGACACGTCTTATAAACGAAACTCTTTATAACGAATTATATTCCCGGTTCTTTCAATTTCATACTAGAGCATTTCTACTGTGTTTATACAAGGCATAAGAAATTTGATCTATTTTTGACGCATATGTTTCTTTTTTAAATAAAACAAAATTGTTATATTTCGAAAAGAAACATATGTGCGTCAAAAATAGTTCAATTTTATTATAACAGATGACGCGCTAATATATCATATTATACAAGGCATGTCTATTATTTGGATTCAGTCAGGTTTTGTTCCATCTTTTACCATTAAATATGCACCAAGATTATGACGCGATAGCCCAAAGATTGTGGAAGGAAGGAAGAAAAGAGAGGTGGACTTACGGGAAGTCTCGAAGAGATGAGCAGGTTGAGGACGTTAGACCTGAGCGTGTCGCGGTTCTTGTCCAGAAAACCGTCGACGGAGTACCACACCTGTCCGGCATAGTGGCGAATTCCGAACTCCATGGAGGACATGCGGGGCCGACTGTAGAGCTCGTTCAGGGCGTGGTTATAGTGGCACTTCTCTAGGAAAGACAAGTCTGTGGCCTATACACACCGTTCATCCACACTTAGAGATAATATTAGCACAAACCCGTAGTAGATTGACCTGAAAATCCCCTGAAATATTCAAGAAAGTCTGCTTAAAAGTGATCAGAGAGGCCATAAGAGCTGCCACAGTACCTTAGGGAAGTTACTCTCATCGTCCAGAAGAGGTAACAGCCCGACTGGCTTCTTGGCGATGAGGTGCAGGACCGGGGTGTTGTCCTGGAAGGTGATGGGCTGCCATTCGATCTTCTCCCGGGCATACTCCTGCTGCTCCAGGCGGAAGACATGTCTGGTGAAGTAAGCCTGCAGGGTCTCGTTGGCGTAGTTGATGCATAGTTGCTCGAAGCTGTTCTCTTTGAAATCCTGAATCACACACACGTCTAACTGAGAACACCGTTTCTGTAAATTCATCCTTTTGACAGACTTCAGTTTAGATAGCCCACTATTCATTGGTGTTTTCTCTTAAAAGTCGCCATACAATTCAGACGTGCTCGACTTTAAAGCAGAATTCGTACCTACTGAATACTCTAATTCTATCTTTCAGTTCCCAGTATCTCGATAATCTTACTTTCAAAACATTAGATCTTTTGAAAGGGTAAATAAATGTAGTGTAGATTTATATATTTTCCTTAAAAAGGTACAAAAAAACTTGATTTCTTATTATTTATAAGTTTGGTTATTGTTTTATTTAGGCATATATTATATTTTTGCTTGTGTGTGTGTGTGAAAAATCAATAAATAAATTAGAAATTGTGGATAAATTAAGCGTATTTTTACATTTTCAATAGGTTTGATGCATTTATTTTCATATTCACCATAGGTGCGGCTTAAGGAAAAGATCCAATACTGGTGAAACATCAACCCAACTTCAACAGCTCGCAGTTATCTACAGGACTTTGAAGAGCAAAGAAAGTAGGGGGAACCTTATTCATACCAGCAGATCTCCAGCGATTTGTAGAAATTAATTCATAGTTTTCCTATTTCCGGGGAAATTTGTAAAATAAAGTATGATGGTAATGTTAAAATTAAGTCATTCAGTCAAAGAAAATGTATTCCTCTTCAAGATGGAAAAACCCTGTATAATACTCCAAGTTATCCTTAAATAAAATGAAGAATACAAGTTATACGGAAGAACAGTTTACCTCGAATCCGAAGATATCCAAGATGGCGAGGGACGTCTTCTTCGTGCCTTTGCAGACGATGTTGTTGATCCTTTGAACCAGCCAGGAGAAAAGGCAGGAGTACAGCGCTTTGGCGATGGCATCCCTGAACACAAGAGATATGTAAGTAGGGTCGTTGAGGATTACACAGTTTGTGAATAGAATAAAGATAGAGTCGTGTAAGCGATAAATAGAATAAAATCTGTTTTAAATAGACACTTCTTATGGTCGTATTCAAGTACTTGTGATAAGTAGGCAACAACAGCGTCATATAGTCTCAACCGAATAAAATAGTTGTGCCCTTTTATTTAACATATTAAGGCAATGTGAAAAAATAGTTCAAAAGTGAAATTGTACTTGGATCAGGTGGATAAATTAAGAAAAATACAAGATCAATTTATTTGCACGATTAGGAGAGTTGCCTTTATCTTAATATTTAGGTAAAATTAAATTTTGATAGTTTTCTATGTTTTTGTGTGTTGCAGCTATATAACTACACATATAAAATACAAATTTCAAGACAATTCTTATACACCAAAATGGCATGTGTATGAGATTGATAAATTACATAAATCAGTTTGATATATTGGAAAATTATTTTGAATAATCAAAAATATACACCTAATATACTACAAACATAACACAAAAGTTTTTAATTTATAAATTTCGTGTATCATATATAAATATATTATTATATATGAATTTTTCCTTATCTATACGTTATATCAAACTTGATTTGTGTGTGAAAAGAGGAGAAAGGTGAGATGGTCAATACATGTCAATATGAATGAAGTGTTCTCTTGAAGAACTTAATATAATTTACAAATATAAATAAAGTAAGAAATCAAATTACCTGGCATCAAGGGCTTGGTCGATGTTTAGAGGAGTAAGTACTTTTTCATTTCGAGCTTCCTGCAATCAACAAAGTTGATTATATCATCAATAAATAACATTGTTCAAGTATTTACAGAAGTCTGGACGTATCATCTGGCCATAAAGTATAGGGTTATCAGACATCGTAACTGTTGATTCTTTTGTAATAAATAGTGATGATAATATAGGTAGAGGTATGCCTCAATTTATACTCGTGAAGTGCCATTACTTAATTATTACAATTTCACGATAAGAATTCTATCTAAGAATCTATTAAGAATTGGACACTAGATCAGATTGAATTCAACCATCATCGTTTGCTAGCTGTCTGTATCGTGGGTTATAAGATTATATGATAGAAATTTTTAGTATTTTTTTTAAATAATCAAGATATGTGTGGATAGGATATATCTCAACTTTAAAGATTTCTTTCAAAATTCATCGATTTTGAAGCCAAATAGGAATAGTCATGTATTTCTGGAATTATCATCATTATTCGATAAAGAGTGTAGATGTGTACTTACTGTAGTACGTGTGGTCAGAGCTCGCGTGATGCCTTCAACAGAAAGCTGAAGTAGATGAGAAGCCCATCGGATCTCTGCATCTGTGCCGATCTCCACACCTTCCTGGCCATGTTTCAGCTGGAACAGTCATACCTTTATACACAGAAATATTTACAAAATGGAATATAACATAATAATGGATTCCAATAGTATAATGTTGGAGAAGTACAATCCTCTGCAATACATATAAATAATAAAACGGCTTCTGAGGATGAATTTCTTATTTATTTTATATTTTCTTCAGGCTTCAGGTATCAAAAACCCTTCTACAGCAGAGTATATGATAAAAATAAATTGTCATATTTAACTAATATTGATATATTGTATTATTTATGTTATTATATTGTATATAGTAACTATTTAGTATGTGGAGTACACTAGGATCATGATAATCATGGTAAATAGAGGGTGGTGACTGACTATTTATACAATAAGACCTCTAATGAGCGACTTCCTCCCTAAACGACCTTCTATGTAAGATGAAGACTACCTTGACCTAACATAAACGAACCGTCAATAAGAGAAACCAGTAACGTTGAGTTCTTTGGATGAATCACTCACACGAGAGATTTCAACTACAAAAAGTAGATAAATCAATATAATGAATTGAAGTTTCTCCTATAGATACAATATGATGCACTAGCGCGCCATCTGTTATCAAATTTCGAAACTATTTTAAAGGCGTAAGATTCTTTTTTGAAATTAAACAATTTCTACTGCCCTTACCCCACTGATGAGCCAGGCCCTCCCCTTAATTTTTCCATTGCAGTAAGGGCAGTAGAATTTTTTTAATTTCAAAAAAAGAATCTTAAGCCTTTAAAATAGTTTTGAATTTTGATAGATACATTAATTGGGGAATACGTTAAAATGGTTCATCACTCCTAAAACAGTTTAACTATTTTTCATTTATCAGAATGGTGAGAGAAAGATTGATATACTTTTTTTTAAATATAAATTTAAAAGTTCAAAATACTTTCATCTCATAAACATTTCGTCATTTATATTAGTACTAAGAGAGTCATTCGCAATTATTCACAAGATTCTTTATTGAAGTTTGTGCCAAGATTATATCACATTAATAATATCGTCGCTTTTAGATTTTATTCCTTCTTCGAAAAAGCTTACCATACGTCGAATGAAATGTTTAACGTGCATATACTGATTGGTCACAAATTACTGGTTTTGATGGTATCTACTATTGAAGTTCCTTGGGTCCAACCCGCGGTAGATGCACTCACCGGTTTTCTGTGGAAGTAGACATTGCCGAGATGTAGCACAGAGGAGAGCATTCGAAAGATGACGTCTTGTTCTTCAGATGTCAGTCCCAGGACCTGCATGGCTGACAGCAGGGATCTGAAGTCCTCTTCATCATTCTTTCCTGGGATCTCAAAGGCCCCTCCCTGTGACAAGCCACAAGAGATCATCAGAATGGAACAAGAGTCACAAATATCTCACATTTACTCCTATTGAAAATAGAGCAATCCATAAATAAATCTTTAATTAAAAAGGCATATATTGAATCAAAATATCATTTATTTTACCAATATTTCAGTTGGCTGAACACTAACCTTTTTCAAGGAATTATAACATTGTTATATATAGCATTGTTGTATTATAACGTTGTTGACACACATATGTTATAATACTTTGAAAAAGGTTGGTGTTCAGCCAACTGAAATATTGGTAAAATAAATGATATTTTGATCCAATATATGCCTTTTTAATTGAAGATTTACTTCTATGTGTGTATTCAGACATGTAGACTACTATAACAAATAATGAAGATATATATATATTGAATGAATCAACGAAAAAAACCCTCGTATCAATATTAAGGTAAAAATATCAGGCTTAAAGGAAAGCTTTTCTTGATTAATCAAGAATGAATATTTGGCCAATTCTGGAATAATTAAAAATCAACGAGAATAGTTGATATTTATTCCGATAGATGGCGCAAGCCATCAGCAACTTTCAGTTCCACGATAAGGAGATGCCTTTTTTCATAATTAAAGGAAAATGTTTATTTTTAAAATCTTTAACATCTAACTTTCAGGTACGACAAATGCCCTTCTACAGAAAAAAAAAAACACGATACAATATTCGTGAAATCGTGTTTTCTTCTATAAAAGGGCATTCATGCCCACGCGAAAGCTAGAGATTAAAGATTTTGAAAAGAAACTTTTCCCTTGAAGCCTGATATTTTTACCTTAATATTGAATGATCATTGAATTTTTTGCCTAAGCAATATTAAAAAGATAAATTAATCCAGATTCATGAAGCGGTTTTTTTTTTCTCGAAAAAATCATTAACATAATAATATATTCAAAAATATTAAATACATTTCATAATAATATTTATCGTGTGAAAAAGACATTTCCTGACCGCTTAAATAAGTATTTAAAGATGGTAGAGCGTTATCTTATATGATCTTATTATACATGTAAATAAATCAATATTTTAAATATTTTTAGAATCGGATTATCTTTATCTGAAAAATAAAATACAAATTATTTTTTACCTTTGTTTTAGATTATTATAAATATGTTATATTAAAAAATATTTTATTTAGAATTATATTTCATAGATAAAAATACTCTGTTAAATCGACCTCCAGAGGTCACGCTTCCCCTATAAAAACTCATTGTTGTTGTTTTCCGATAGCCGGCTCAAACCTTTTGTACATTATGTAAATAAGTTTTTCATTTTTTTTTATTCTTACGCCTTAAGCCAGACAGTGCTTTTATCAAATTGTTTTTTTTTTTATTAGACGAAAAACATGGTGAAGGAAGACGAGTTTCTTTTATTGATGCATAGGTGCAAGCTTTCGGGTAAAAACCCTTCAACAGGCGAACAATGAAGCGCGACTTATAAGTACTATGGTACAAATGGTATATATATATAAAAAGAAAGTTTTTAAACTATTTATATATGTTAATATTAACGGAAGACCGATTTTGAGTAAAATAAATATTAAATCTGCAGTCTGAAACCACGAGACGGCGCGTTTTTTTCTATATATATATTCCTTTAATTCAATTAAATTACTGATCAAAACTATTTTTATTATAATAATTTCAAGATTTTAACCACGACTGCATTACCATAGCATAATCCTCAAAATAATCAAAATTCAAGAGAAAATCTCTTTTTTTAAATTATTTATAACATATATATTTCTACATTTCACACAAAAGTTCATAAAATTTCTATATGCGAGTTATACCATCATTAAAACAAAATTGATATTACTACTTTATTCACCTACCAAATGTACAATGTTTGGTTTTAAATAACATTATAAAATGCTACCCAAGTTCGGATCACGATTATTTCACACAAGGTCAGAGAGAAGGTATCTATTTCACACATATTTTATTATTCCATCGTATAGATTGAATTAGAGATTTATACCTCTTTATATCAGGATCACCACACAAGCCAAAAGACTTACTTCTTAATATAAAGCTATATATTTGATTAAAAAGGCATATGTTGAATTAAAATATCATTTATGTTACCAATATTTCAGTTGGCTGAACGCCAACCTTTCACGAATCATAAGCGTCAAAAATTAAAATTTCATTTTTTTATAAATTATGAAGCTAAATTCGCGTCTTTCTTGCTTGTCCACTTCAAGAAACTTCCCAAAATAACTTGAGTCACCTTTAAGGTCCAACATATTTGCATAACAATAGAGAATAGGATGAGATTCGTTTGATATATAAGGTCCCCTAACAAATTCATAATTTATACATATTTACATACTATTATTATTACATAGTTAGCGTGCTATGCAACAATGAGGATATCATAAATATGTTTAGAAAGCTAGGAACTTATCCTCGCACGATTCGGTCAGGAGTCAAAAACAATAGACAATTATAAATATTACCTTGTTAATGACCTCTCTACACACTTTTGTCGTCTGCAATATTTTTCATGAATCATCTGCTATGTAAAAATACCAATTTATGGCAAGTCTATGCAAATAAATATTTTATTGGTATTTACAGAGAGGATGTTAATGATATTGATAATAAACATGAGAATAGATTGCCTCAATATATTTATGCTAGATTATATGAACTCTGTAGATATTGCATGTATTGTGTGCCTTTTTATTTAGAACGGTTTTTGTGTACACATACGTATACACATATACGCATATATATATAGGTATTACACATATATTCGTGTATATTGTATATGATAAATGTTTAGATTTTCGACGGTGGGCTAGATTATTGGTTGAATATGTGATTATATGATTCAATATGAATATGTTCCACATATTTCTGACGTATTATATACTTCTTTTAGTTTCGCGAAACCATCTTTATATTCTTTAGGTACATCCATCTACCTATATTCTATCAAGTATTCGTTGTACTTGTATTGCTTTAAATAGTTTATTTATAAAAGATATTTATAAAAATATTTACCGCCTGAATCTCTGTGTAATAAAATTTTCCTATAGAGCATTTAAAATCGTGGTTAGTTTCATTTTGAATGGATACATGGCGTGCTAATGCTTTTTGTTGACATGAGACTTCTTCGGAACGCATTGTCCTCCATGGTACTATGGGATATTGTTTCCTGATCCCACTGGACTCAGGGAAGAAAGTCCTTCCACCCACCTGGTTCATGTAGAAGTAATTCTGAGTAATTCCACCCACCTGGTTCATGTAGAAGTAATTCTGAGTAATTCCACCCACCTGGTTCATGTAGAAGTAATTCTGAGTAATTCCACCCACCTGGTTCATGTAGAAGTAATTCTGAGTAATTCCACCCACCTGGTTCATGTAGAAGTAATTCTGAGTAATTCCACCCACCTGGTTCATGTAGAAGTAATTCTGAGCAGCTTGAAGTCCGTATTTTTCTTTATCGGAATCTGGGAGTCCAGCAAGCATCTCGTAGAATACGTGGTAGTTCCTCTCTTCAGGGGCCTGCGTCCATCGGTGTAAGTGGGTGGTGGGGAGTGAGGGACTGTGTGGGACTCACCTGGGTGACAATCCTGGACTTCTCCAGCAAGTACTCCGTGGTCCTCGCTCCGGTGATCACTCCGCTGTGACACACCGCAGGGGTCAAGAGTGTGGAAGTCAACAATAGGTGAGGGTGGAACTGCTACGAATGGGAGCATGGATGATGGACTGACAGCCTTCTTGGCTTAGAAGGCCTGATGTCTTCCTGGATTTGTTGATGCAACAACGGGAGCTGATTCATCGGTTGTAACTCTTGGTTCTCGGCCAATCTCTATCGTGGATGCATTTATTTTCTGGCCACAACCTCTCCTCAACATTGTTCAATCTATCCATTCACTAATCCATTCATATAAGTGAATGCTTTAGAATATAATATGCGTAGGTTGAAACCTTTTTAGTAGTTTTTTAAACTCTTTCTAGTCTTCTTCCCCCATCTTTGGAACACCTGCGTAAAAACGATTTAATGATTTATGCTGAAGAAAATAGAATGTGAGGTTTACCGGGTTATGGAGTAAGGTATGAAAGGGTCGCCAGCATGATATCAACCTCCAAATATGGAAAATATCCTAATAACATATTATTTAGCTTATTTTCCTCCAGAAAATTCTTAAGAGAGATAATATATTAATGAATTTACTCATCACTAATCTCTATTTAAAGTGAAAATACATTGCATGCCTTCTAGGGATATAAGTTTCTTTTGAGATTTTATTACGCAGAGAGAAGTTATTTTTGAACTTTATATTTTGACCTTGATTAGATACAAAGAACTAATTTATTGAACTATTAGTTCTTTGTGTGTGTTGTTTGTGTTTTGTGTTGTTGTTGTTTCTTATCCCCTTGTGTGAATATTACACGAATTCCATGAGTTCATTTTCCTCGAGCTGTTTTATGATGAGCAGCAGCCTCTCCCTAAGGTAATGTTTAGTGCATCTAATGCAAGCCAAAATGTGTTCTGGAGCTGCAGGTGCCCAGCTACATTAGCATGAGCAGAGACAATGTCTAAGTTATAGAAGGCTCGTAGAATTTTAAAAAGCTTTAGCTTAAAAAGATTGTTTTTATAAAAAGTGTAATTTTAAATCAGAATACAAATATCGTTATATAAATATAGAATAAAGGAATTATTGAACCAATAGAAATATTAAAGTTTATAATGATTGAATTCCATCATCCTATAATGGGTATTATAAAATATCGGTAGAAAAGGATAGAAGAGAAATGAGAGAATGATGTCCATTGAAGAAAGGAATTGGAACATTTGGTATTCCCGAGGATTGGTCAGACGGCTGGACCATGGCGATATGACAGAGGTCGTTCCGCCCTCACAACTTCCTGGTTCTTCTGCTCTACTAATTAAATCATAACAGCAGATCAATGCAGACTTCCCGTGCGTGTCGCACACGTGGGCTCTTGGAACTTCACCAGTTTAATGATGGTCATGGAGAAGTATGAAACTTGCACAATCACCAAAGAACAGGGAGGGAAAAATTGAATGTTTTTACTTTTGGTAGGTATAAATAGAATCTTCTAAATCAGATGGTCAGATATGATGTTGAACTAAAAGTTTGGAGAAGACTTAACGAAGTCTACAAACATCTGAAATATGATCAAATCTGTTATAATGATGAAAGTTGCATTCTTACAAAAAACTCTTTCGATATTATACGCGTTCAGTACAATTTCATTTTTTTTTTAACAGCGCGCGATGTTTTCCATTTTTGTATCGTTTAGAGAACTTACTCGCTAAAGTAGATCTCGAGATGTTTGCCGAAGCGACTCGAGTTGTCGTTCTTCACTGTCTTGGCATTGCCGAATGCCTCCAGCAAGGGAGAGGCTTCGAGGATCTGTTCTGTGACCAGATTGCTGTGGGACTTGTTCACCGCAGCCAGGTACTGCATGATAAGCTTGGTGTTCTCTGTCTTTCCCGCGCCGCTTTCCCCGCTGTCATACACAGCAATGTTTGAACCTCTGATATTTTTCAACCAAATAATAGATAAAAGTAAACACACTTACCTTATGACAACAACTTGATTTTCCTTATCTTTGCTCATTTTAGAATAGGCTGCGCTTCCGATGGCAAAGAGATGGCTGTACACAGATTGATATGTTAAAATAGGATGGATATATGATGCATAGAACATTGCTGTGATTATCATAGATTCACTTAGCTGTGTGTGGCTGTTGAAAATATTTTAGGCCTATGTTTTATGATGAAAAGACGGCAATAACTCTTTATAACGGCTGCATGATCAGATGCCTTTGGAATCGTTATAATATGCGGATTTTCTTCTTAACATTTATGTGCGTTCTTGATTTCTATGTTACCATCTTACTGTTCTACTATAAAGAACAGGTTGGCAGCTTATGATCATTTTGATATAGAGCTACAGCATCCATCTAACCCGACGTTACTTCATATAAAACTTTCTGTCTTGACGATAGTAGATATTCGAAGCATCGGGCGAAATATTTTGAAGGTTGATGTGTTTCTATTTCCAATTCCTATAGCATAGTGAACCAAGAGAATGGCAACACTTGTGAGTAAACATCAGTAAACAACATGTATTCTTCAACATTTAGTCTACAGATCTGTATAATGAGTGTAATCTGGTTCTTTACCCAACTTTTTGTTTTGTTTTTTAAACAAGCGTATGACGTGTAAAAGCCGATTTATAAGCTTGGTTACGTTTTTAAAAATCTTTCTGTTAAACATTTTAATTGTTTATTGATACATTTAGAATATTCACGTCAAAAATAATAATATAAACTTCATTATACTCTTTTTTTCTCTTTAACTCTTCATTTTTTTCATCTTTTTATATATACATATTGAAAATAAATCGATCCATAAATAAATATTTAATTAAAAAGGCATATATTGGATCAAAATATATGTGTTATAATACCTTGAAAAAGTTTGGCGCTCTGCCAACTGATATATTGGTAAAATAAATGATATTTTGATCCAATATATGACTTTTTAATTAAAAATATACATATAGTATATTTGGCACACACAATATGTATCTAATTATTTTATACGGAAGCACTTTGTTTTTTCAAGAGTGAAGATGAAAGAATTGTATAGAAATGTTTCTATAGTAACGTATGTAAAAGCTAAGAATGTCGTACAGATGGAGTTGTACTTACGGAGGTAGCGTGCCGAGGATCTGGCCCTCGTACCTCTTCACCACGTCTAGTCCGTACATGTCGGACATCTTGTAGGGGTTGACCGATACCAGGATACTCCCCGTGTACGTCTGCAACACGCCTTCGTTTATACATCTTCATTTATTACTATTGTATACAGATTTCCATATATCAGCTTTCTACCTATATATACGATACTCTGTAGTGTTGTTGTTGTCGTGTCCAATGAAGAGCCGCAAATGTCCCCATACATCTCTATCACAGCAGTCGCAATGTCCTCTATCTTAGGTGTGTAAAGCTGCTACTCTGGTTTCATGTCAATTTTCTTCAAGGCTGCGGCTATTGCTGGGCATGAGAATATGTGGGTAGGTGTTAGTTTCACACCTGGACAGTTGTTGCATGCCCTGTAGATTCTTGTGCCATCTGGATGTATTGTCATTCCTTTATAGTGTTTTGTTCTGAGTCCTGTTATAGTTTTTGTTATTCTTCTCTCAGAGTTTATTTCGCATATTTGACTCTATAGGGTAGATCTTGGATATGGTATTTCAGAAAATTATGAACATAAGCTTGTCGGACAGTAAAAATATATATAAATATTTGCAGCGAGCAATGTCCTTCCTAAAAACAACTCATACAAGGCCGTTTGGTTGAAAAAGAAAGATTCGTGCGTGCTTAATAATGTAATGTGTTATACCAATGTCAGTTACATCATCTCTCCGCAAGCACTTTGAATGAACCATTAAGAAATTCCACAAGAAGTAGGTACCTGAAGACATTGTTTAACATGTCAGTTATTCTAGAAGTATGAAATCTATAGAGCATGCTTCCAATGAAGTAGGTGTATCTTGGATAAATATTATTGTATATGAACCAATATATGCACCTTTTTTATTGAAAAAAAAAATATATATATACTCCTAGGATATAAATATATTAGGAATATAAATAATTTTTTTCGAAAATTGAAGCTTTATTGTGAAAAATTGGTTAGACATTTAAATGTTCAAAGTATTGTCTGTCGCTGGCCACTACTTTTCCGCATCTTTTTGGCAATTGACGGATCTCATCGCGGAAAAAAGGCCGGCTCTTTGGTCGCTATCCATTCATTGATCCATTTTTCGACTTCATATATATATATATAACAATATATGTAGGCATTTTAATATATGGAATACCAATTAATTCAGCTTTTTTATTGCTATAGGTAATAATGGTAAGGCTAACATCAAAAATACTTTTAGTCTTATATAAAGATGCTCCTGAGAGATACAATAAAGGATGGGTGAAAATTCTCAAATTCTAAAATAAATTCTTGAATATACAAGATATAGCTATATGTTGATATAATATTATATGATGCAATAGCGTGTTCCATCTGTTATAAGAAATATAAAGAACTAGACGGTGACCCGGGCTTCGCCCCGGGATTGACCCGTGTGCATATCTACCCGAGTGATATATATTTAGATAAGATTTTTTTAAATAATTGTTTGTTATTAGCATTATCTATTTGTTTGCATCAGCATAATTTCATCTAATCTTTGATAGAGGGCGCTGTTCGTGAGCTAAGAAGAATATTTTGAATATATAGTTTTAATAATTGATTTATATATTTTTAAAATAGCCTATCGTCTTCCCCGTATTTTTTTACCTATGTATGGAAATTTTAGTTTGAATTAGTGAACTACTGCGAATTTGTATACCGGACATACAAACAAACAAACATACATTGACGTTTATATATATAGATTTTTGAAGCTTATGATTCTTTTTGAATTAAAACAATTTTCTACTACCCTTACTGCAATGATAAAATAATGGGAGGGCTTTGTTCAACAGTGGTGAACCCTTCCAGCGGTATCGCCAGTTTAATTTACCATACCACTGCTATATTGTATTTGGCTGTTTTCCTTTTATAACGACATCGAAGCCAGTGTATAATATTATATACCTAGATTTTGTTTATGTGTATACATGTGTGGTATACTTTTATATACTCAGTGGACGAGTAGATAAAACCTTCGATTCCCGACAGCCATGAACCGGGATCGAATCTTTGAATCGTTGGATCTTTTGTTTTATTATGTGAATAACTTTACATATTATTCATTGTTGCAAATATCATAAACTAGGTTGCTCTCTTTTTGAACGTAGTAATGTTATTTTGTAACAAGAAGTACTCCTTCTTATATACAGATCCCAATAAGTTATGGGAGAGAGGAAAAAAACAAACAACATAGTGGGCGGACACTAAAAAATAAAAAAAAGAGAAAATATAAACTTCCATAGAGATTATAAACTAGTTATGCTATTTTATTGCTAGTGACAACACTCTGATAGAAGGAATAAACAAATTTGATTGGTTGCTATTTTCTGTAAAACGCTTTTCCAAAACTATTTCTAATGTGATACATTAGCATGCCATCAGTTAAGAGAATTCAAAACTATTATAGACGCGTATGATTCTTTTAAATATTAAACAATATTCTACTGTCCTTACTGCAATGAGGACATGATTGCAGTGAGATAGATTCTATAGATAGATCTAGGCAGTAGATAATTGTCTAATTAAAAAAAAAAACATACGCGTCTATAATAGTTTCGAATTCTCATAACTACAGTTAAACCTGTCTATAGCACCCCCTCTTGGGACTCACCAAAATAGGGTTCTATAGAGAGGGGGCGGTGGGGCTATAGACAGATCACTTTTAATGTAAATCGCATCGTACTACGTATTTAAAATCGGGAGCTATAGAAAGGGAGGCGCTATTTAGAGGGGTCGCTATAGACAGGTTTAACTGTATTTCTATTTACCTAGCAAGACGTCTTATATAAAATATGGCTAAATTACAACTTAATAATACCCGAATAAAGCTATATTCATCTAGTTATATATAAAATATACTAAAGACTCATAATGATAAATCATTATTACAATTATACTGAGAAAAATCTTGTGTGTGTGCGTGTGTGTGTGTGTGTTTGTGTGTGCAAAAATATATATATATATTACCTATTTAAATTCATACAGGTTTCTTCTCTATAGGTGCACCATATCAATTTGAATAGTAGAAAAACAAGATTTAATATATTCAACGATTTGAAAAAAAAAATGATTATCATCAAATTATTTCCGTTATCTAATAGACCAATTGGTTTTTATGTTAACTAAAATAATAACTGATTAGTTATTATAATTTGTCGTAGTTTCCTATTGTTGACCCCATATCAATGGTTGTTTTAATATAATAATATTATTAAATTACATAGAAAAACTTCCATATATTTATTAATTTATAATACAATATCCTTATATATATAAAAATGAAATGCGAAATCGATGTTTGTTATCGCATCACGCAAAATCTACTGACTCAATCATTATGGAATTTCGCATGTAGGTAGCTGAAGATTTCGTTTAACATATAGGCTATTCAAAAAACTAAAAAAGTTAATGTGCTTTTTTTTTTAAATAAAAAACCAAAAAGCGTTAGTTCCAGTCTTTTACCGCTAGGGCGCAGCACTGGTCGCGACGATAAATGAATTTGATTTTTTTAAAGCATCGGTGGTTCAGTGGTAGAATGCTCGCCTGCCACGCGGGCGGCCAGGGTTCGATTCCAGGCCGATGCATTTTTTTTTTTAACAATTTTTAAAACTCATTTATATTATATTATATATCTTATATATAAATGGAAATTTCATAAGTGGTGTTCGCTAAAAACTTTCGTTACAATGCATCAATTTCGACCAAATTTTCAACATTTATGTAAAACGAGATGGAGCAGGTTTTGCTTAACATCAAAATATTTTTCCTAACTTTAAAATACATAACTTTGCTGTTATCGATAAAATACAAAAAAATTCAACAGAGTTAATTTTATTTATATATAAATACAAAAAAAAATCAGCAATTCATTCAACTCAATCTAAAAAAATATTCAAAACAAGCAATTTTAAGATAACACCATATGTAAAACAGTCGGCCAAGAAAACAACAACGATATTACATCTTTCTCACATATTCACACACAATCTTGATTAATAATTAAAACTAATCTTTAGCATTGTTTATTATACTTCATAATATATAATATTCGTTAGGCAAACTTTCACTCGGATAAAACCCGGGCGAAGCCGGGTACACATCCGCTAGTATTATTATAAATATAAAAAGATATTTGCTTGATGTTTTTGATAGAGAATTATTGAGAATTTGCTTTAATTGTGCTAATAAAGTATAGAATACACAATTTGAGAAAGTACTACCTGACTTAAGGCGACTAGAATAAAGGAAATAAAAGATTATATATTTACATATCTACAAAATGATTTGAGCCGGCCAACGGGAAACAACAACAATGATTTATATACTATAAAGCCGCGACATCTGGCAGTCGTTTTACAGAGTATTTTATTCTAGAAATTTTAATGTATATATATATTGATAAAATCTCTCTCTCTTTCTCTTTAAAAATTCAAAGATTTTTTTTTTTCAATATATATTTTAATTTCACATCATTGACTATTCTACATTTTTGACCATAGTTTTAGAATATGATACTTTTATACTATTGTTGTAAATATGTAGAGTTGACTCGCCTACTTTTTAAATTCAACATTATAGAATTAATATTATAAATTCTATATAACTGTGAAAAAATTTAATTTGTAATTTTCTTCAAGTAATTGAGTATAAAAACTACTTGATAGTAAATTATTCTAGTTTTCTTTCATCACGACTGCACCTTTAATTCTTTATCACTACAACAAAAAATATTATTCATAACACACACATATATATAGATGGAAAACTTGCCGGGAGGAAACTGATCAATAGAAGCACAGGGCGCCTCTCCCGTCAAAATAAACGTCAAAACGTGACGCCATCTATTGACCGGCGCCGCAAACTAGCGGCCTTGGGTCGGTGACAAAGCCACAACACCAGCTTTGGCAAACTGAGAAGCGTCCACCTAGAGACCATGGTTTCGGGCTAATGGCCTTCGTCAGCCTAGGGCGGACTTTATTCCATGAGACAAACACGGGATCTAATGGAATCTTCACAATCTACCAAAGAGGTGTTTTGCTGGAAAAGTGGCTGGGCCAAATCTATGGCCAAAATATAGATGGAAAATTTGCCGGGAGGAAATTGGTCCATGGAAGCATAGGGCGCCTTTCCCGTCAAAATAAACGTAAAAACCTGACGCCATCTATAGATACATATATATATATTTACTGATCTCAAAGCTCATTTCCATAGTTTCCTTAAAAACCATAACTAAGTTTGAGCTGTCGGATATATGAGCAGTATATGGAACGCTTCACGATTTTGTATGTCATCCTTGCGCAGGGGCCATGCTAATCTTCTCTGTATCGTTCCAATTGTAGTATATGTACCGCCGTCCAATACAATATTGGAGCGGTAGATTAAACTGGAGAAACCGCTAGGAGGATTCACCACTGATGGGCAGATCCTCCCAAAATCTTCATTTTAAGGACTGTAGTAAATTATTTTATTTGAAAAATTAAAAATATTGCCATCAAAAATTTCATTTTTTAAAAATATAAAACCTTTTTTGAGCGACCAATATTCAGCATATATTTTTTAAAAGAAACATACGCGTCAAAAATAGATTAAACATCTCATTATGATAAAATATTACCTCCCTTTAGAGACCCTCTTTGTCTCAGTGACTCTCTTAGAGGCTATCTCCAGGAGAGACCAAGAGTAGCCATGTCTTAGGTTATCTCTCATGGGAGGTTGGTTCTGCAGTAATAAGACGTATATTGGGGATTGTAATCTAACAAATGCGATATTTCGAGAGGCTGAACGTCTGTATTTTTCAATTAATTGACATGTGATAGATACAAGTCTGTGTAGTAGTGCCGTATCAACATTAACGGTCCACTTCGGCAGCACTACAGAGATCCCATCTACCGCGTGAACATCTCTTGAAAAAGAGAGGCATTCAACCTCTCGAAATATGATGAAACGTTTAAGTGTTTTGGTATATTTATAATTTGTATCGTCTCTTCTATTAATCTACTAATAAAATAATATAAAGTAAAGTATACTTTGGTAAATTAAATTTTGTATGGCTAAGTATCCACTTGGGAAGATCCGGGCGAAGCCGGGCCTATATAGTATGTGTATTAAATAAATGAAGATGGATCAAAACCTTTACACAACCCACGCTATTATTCATTCCGTCACATCAAACCTAATGTGTTTATATGAAAATATTTCAAAAGAAATCATCTACATTTTGATGGGAATTACAAAAGAAGGAATGTTCAGGTTACATAATACTCAATGATCGCAGGATGACCCGAAGGTTTTACCAAAAGGTGGTAGGTCAAAGGTCAAATCTAGATTAGGTTGCCTCACTGAATTTACTGTGAATTTGATTATTACGCCATCTTGAGGGAGGCGGTATGGAATTTCTTCTGATGAATTTTTACAACGCCATTATTTATCTCTCAAATCTTTTGATTTATTTGCAATGTATCTTTGATGTTTTTAAGCCAGACGCCTAATAAAAGTTGTATGACTGCTATTCGAAGCCTAAATCTGAATGGAGATATATGAATTTTTAAATTATATATTTTTTATATACACACACACCATATTATACTTCAAATATAAGTCAATACTACCAAATATTACACAAATTAATTCCAATTTTATAAAGATATGAATATTTCAACGAGTGAGACAATTATTGATTAATAGTAGTTCTAAAAATTGTTATTTTATTATTGTTAGATAAAATTTCTCTCTCTGAACCCTACAGAATTAAATATACACTCAGTATACTGCGTCGGACCTGGAGGCTGTTGGATTCTGCGCTGCCTTGAGTATAGGAGCTTCATTATGCTTCCTTCCTGTGGTGAATCTGTATATGACCGGTGGTCTTAATAAAGCTGTATGTGTGTATATACACTCAGTAATACATTAGAGAAAATTTTTAAATTATTCATGTATGCACAATATATCAATATTTTCCTTAATGCGGTGATTTTCAACAGTCTGCGAAAACTTTGACTGTCCTCGGAAATTTTTACCTTTTTGTCTCTATATTTGAAACAAATCTAATAATGATACTTAAATTTTTATTGATGAAACCGCTCCGCGAAAATTTTCACAAATTTTACCGAAGACCAAAAAAAATAAAACCGAGATAAATATATAATATAGCTATATCATATAACTATATAATATGTAAAATAAAATAATTTTAAAACTAATATATTAATATGAAAGTGTATTTGGCATTTTAATCATTTACAAGGAACCTCCATCATTTGAGAATAAGAAAGCAAGTATGAAGCATAACATGAAGGCTTGATAGAATTGACAAAGATTTATTTCATTTTGATATCCACTCATGGACAATATTTAAGGAAATTATACCTTTTAGCATGTATATCAGGATTCAAACAATAACTCTGAAAAACATTTGATATACAGTGACCTTTATTGAAGACACGAGATAACGAAGTGTGAAAAAATTGTCTCTATCTCCTTAAAAAAAAAAAAAAAACAGAAGACTGGGGATATTAAAGACTTTTCACTTCTTCAAGGTCTTTCCATGGGTATATTTATATATTTATAAACATATTTAATCGATGTTATTTCTTCATTGCGTTCTCTCTTTGGAATGTAAATGGTATTTATTTGATTTATTCAGGTTTACACCATTAAAATTCATTGTATTGCTCATCGTTTCATGCCTAGCTGTATCAACTTCAACAAAGCTAACTGAGACATGAGTAATGTTCAAAGGAAGCTCTGATGTCAGTGGTGTCGGCGCTAAATTTAGGCGGAGAGGCCAAGGACAGGCCCTCAGGGCTGTCCTCAATGCGGGACACTGGGTACAATGAGGGACCTGGATACACGAGCCCCGGGCGCTACTTGGCTTTGAAGGAAGGAAAAGTCTTGGCCGACTTCTTTTTCTTTTTTTGTAGAATTTCTTTGGCTAATTGTCCTGAAGTCATTACCATTAATGTTGTGCCGCTCCTCAAGAACTGTTGTATAACGTAATATATAGAGATTCTGAATATAGCCCCATATATAAGGCCCTAGAGGTGATTTTTGAATCCAAATAGAGGTCTTTTGTAGAATGTTGTGCCTCTTCCCAAGAACTGTTGTATAATGTCATATATAGAGATTCTGTGAATATACAAGCCTCAGTTGATTCTTGAATCCAAATAAAAGTATTTTGAATGACTCATTTTGAAGATTTCTTTGGCTAGTTGTCCTGGAGTCATTACCATTAATGTTGTGCCTCTCCCCAAGAACTGTTGTATAACGTCATATATAGAGATTCTGAATATACAAGCCTCAGTTTTGATTTTTGAATACAAATAAAGGTCTTTTGAATGGCTCATTTTGTAGGATTTCTTTGGCTATTTGTCCTGGAGTCATTACCATTAATGTTGTGCCTCTCCCCAAGAACTGTTGTAGAACGTGATATATATAGATTCTGAATATACAAGCCCCGGTTTAAAAACTTTGGCTTGGAAGAAATAGGTATTTGAAAATGATCTTTTTCAAAAGATTTATTTAACTTTCTGTCCCTTTGCTATCTATTTTTACACAACGTCCTGTTGTTGTTGTTTCTTATCCCCTTGTGTAAAGATTACACGAATTCCATGAGTTCATGATCCTTGAGCTGTTCTATGATGAGCAGCGGCCTCTCCCAAAGGTTCAAACATTCAAGTCTCCAAAATATTCTTGTCTCCTAAATAACAAAATGTCTTTGCCAATATGATGAATATTTCTTTGACTTTCTGTGTTACTAGTGGGAACTAAGAAACATTTCTTCCTCAAGAGATGCCGTAGTACTTCTTTCTCAATACTGGCTTATAACATGCTACATCATCAACCTCAATACAGAGATTCCAAGGCAGTTCTATATTCTAAAGAAATAAAAGATCTGGCCAACATTTTTCAAATTCGTGGTATTTTTTCTGGAAATATTTCTATAAAATAGTGCGGGTTTTCAGGTACGGTTATATAACGCGGAATAGAAAAGACATTAAAAACTGAATTTTACAAAAGTTTTCAATTTCCTAAGAAGATAAAAGAAATTGAAGGCTCTTTTTTTATTATTTGATTTGGTGTTTTTTTTTTTACAGAGTCATTTCCATAAGATCGTTACAAAAAGATTTTAAAAATAACCTGAATATACGAGTCTCTAGGCGGTTCTTATCTCTAAAGAAAGTAAAAAAGTACTGGATAACTTTTAGAGGATTTCTTTGAACTAGCTGTCCAATTTGGAGGTATTTACATAATACAAAGTTTCAGGCGATCTCTCTTTTTTTTTTTATAAAAGAAAGTCATTCAACAAGAAGTCATGTCAGACTATGTCCTTTTGATTCGCTGTCTGTTGCGTTAGGCCTTTCTCCGTATACAGGTTTATAAAGTGGTCAAGGTTAGAGAAAGCCATTTAACATTTTAAAAAAATACTTGAATATCTATTTGGAAAAAAAATCAACTTTTATTTTTAGCATTATCTTAATGGGGGGGAATAGAGAAGAACCTTCTATGCAAATGCCGTCGTCTAAAATACATGGTTACTCCTGATCAAATATGAAAATGATTGCTCTTTGATGATTGGATTATATCGATAATAATTTAATAGTAACAGATCCAAGTATTTTTATTTCTAGTAAATAAATGTATATTAAATTCAATATCTTTTGTAAATATATTTTAAATTATATAGCAACAAATATCTTTTAAGAAACTGATAATTTATATTATGCTGATTGTACATATTGCTAGACACTTCTTTCTTTTGTACACAGTTCTTTCTTTTTTAATATTTTTTTTTTCTCTCTCATTCTCATTGTTAATATCAGATTACTATTCTATTCACGGCCTAAAATTATTGTATATATATGTATAGGCAAATGTAAAGGCATACATGTATGACAGCGCAAGTGTTCCTAGGGGGACATAGTGCTTTAAATTACAAAAGTGGTTGCTTAGGGGAGGAATTCGATCTTCAAATGGGTCTCTTATTAGAGGTATTACAGTCCTATGGCTACCATACGTGTACAAGGAGAATGTAGGTCAACAGATTGCTACCAGATAACATGGCAACTGCTAATCGTCCATTTTCCGCTGAAACAATGGCATGGCCATCTGGTGTGGTGCTAATAGACCTTCTGGGATACAGAATGTCAATAGGATCATTGTGTCTCTCCATTGTCAACCTGTCAGTGCAGGCTTGCAACTCTATATAGTCTGTGAATTTATTTACTTCAGTCCACCAGTGGCGGAGTCTTTCCCGCGGAGGGCGCCACTAATGACGACTTGTATATATATTTATATATATGTTATGAATAAATTTGTTGTTGTTAGATAAAGGGTTGATAAGACAAAGGATCGATAAGATAAAGGGTTGAGGTGCAGTCGTGATAAAAGAAAATAATTAATTACCGTCAAGTAGCTTTTATTTTCAATTACTTGAGGAAAGATTACACATTAGTTATTTTCACATTATATAGAATTTATAAAGTTAATCCTATATTAGTGATTTAAAAGGATTGATATGTTAACTACGCATATTTACAACAAAACTATACAACAAAACTGAAAGTCTTTTTTAAAAACGATGATAACAAAGTAAAATTATCAATGAATAAAATAATATATATATTTTTTAAAATATAGAAATATTTGAGTTTTTAGATTATATAATATATATATATATATATATGTTTAATTAAAAAGGCATATATTGGATCAAAATATTATTTATTTTACCAATATTTCATTTGGCTGACGCCAACCTTTATCAAGGTTTTATAACATATTTAATGTGTTTCAACAACAAAAAATTATATATGTATAGATGGAAAATTTGCCGGGAGGAAATTGATCCATAGAAGCATAGGGCGTCTCTCCCGCCAAAATAACCTTGCCAGCAAAACACCTCTTTGGTAGATTGTGAATATTCCATTAGATCCCGTGTGGATCTCATGGAATAAAGTCCGCCCTAGACTGACGAGGGCCATTAACCTGAAACCATGGTCTCTAGGTGGACGCTTCTCAGTTTGCCAAAGCTGGTGTTGTGGTTTTGTTGCCGGCCCGAGGCCGCTAGTTGCGGCGACGGTCAATAGATGGCGTCAGGTTTTGACGTTTATTTTGACGAAAGAGGCGCCCTATGCTTCTATATATATATGTATATTTATCAATAATTTTATATAATTATATCTATTTATTCATATATTTATCAATTATATAATCTTATTATTCATATTTATATTTATTCTGTATTTAAACTTATATGGACATTGTAATAAATCAGTTTCAATCTTAATTCATTTCAAAATTATTTTAACTAGCTCGCCGAAAATAATCAGCATCCTTGTAGAACAAAGAACGTTTTTAGATTAGCCAGTAGTTGTCATAGCCTTCTAAAAATCATAACAGCTCATATGAACTCTATATGGAGGCAGAAGATTGGTCGTTAAACCTGCAAAAAAAGTAAGCAGACGACATAAAAAATTAATTAAATCAACGCATCACGTGATATCAACAGAGCGTTTAAATCGTTTGTAATGTCGTCAGACCATAAAAATAGAAATTTCTTAGAAAACAGGATGTCGAATTAATTCCACATGTTTTATAATATATTCTTAAACTTAAAAAATTATTCTTTTAAAAATATTTTTTAATTCACTACCCTAGAAATTTAAGTGGCTTTGTTTTTACTCAGCGAATACGAGTATTATTTAATAAAGATTTAATACTAGTAGTATAGAGAATATATATTAGTATTAGTAATAATCATTAATATATATAAAGTGTCTTCTAATCAACTTCTTGTTCATTTATAACAATGTTTTAAATCTTTCTGTTGAACTGTAGAGCTGTAGGTACAAGTCGACAATGCTCTCATCAACCAATAAGCTCGAAATATCTTCGACTTTTAACGTTGCTAGGCATATGCAACTGTTCATTTTTGTCTTAACCCGAAGATGGAGCCAAAGGTATCAAAGGAATAGTCAACCAATACAAAGGCTTCTTCTGTTTATAAACTTGGGATGATAAAAAGAAAAGGAAAAGAGTGATTAAACAGTTGATTATTCGCAGCTACGACTCAGGATCGATTCCCGAATTTAACCTTTTTTTCTGAAAAAAAAAAAGGTTTAATTACCTCTGATTTTTACAAAGGTCCTACCTCATCAATATGTGCAAGTAACCAAACAAGGTACTGGCACACTTGTAATGGCAAAACTCGTATGGCTCTCTACATGCGTAAACATGCAATGCACTTACAGTAAAAGACAGTTGCTAACTATTTACTATGATTCATTAAGGGATATATCCTTTGTACTTTAGATTCGTAAAATGAATGATAAAAAGAATGAAATGATACGAAAGGAGTGACATATCACCTAGAGAAAGTGTTGTCAGGACGGGAAGATGGTGACTTACCCGGGGAGAGAGTGTGGTTGACACTGCGACATAGCTAGGGTCACCAACCTTCATTATACACTGACTTAATTAGCGGTTGACAGAGGAATGTGACATCAAGGAATTAATCCTCAAGATTCACTCTCTTCCTAGCGATCTACATGGCGGAATTGCTTAAGGGAGCACCCAGGAAATTGTCTGGAATTGTATCCTTGGCGTGTAATATGCAATTTCGTGTGTCTTTTCAATTAGAGAGATCTCTGTGTTAATTAGGTTTAATTGTATATTTGAGGACAATAAAAACTGCATTTGATTGTTCTATATACCTTTATATAACAGAGCAGTAGCAATAAAATATCGAAATAATGTAAATCTAACTTCTCAGGTTCATATGTTGGTTCAACTTCACCTTTGACGGTCCCAAGCCCGGATGAGAAAGGAGCAGTAACAAGCTAGCTGAAGCACTTGGGCTCAGCTGGCCCAGCTGATAGTACCCTGTAAGGGCTTCTGATCCAGGGATACAGGATGAGTCTGTACTCCATGTTAGGAGCGGCTGCACATGGTGTCTGTTCCTCATGTCAGAGGTGGGTATTTCACATTGGAGCTAAGTCGGCCTGCTATTGAGTAATGCTCCCAGTCTTAATGACAAAATCAGGCGTATTTTACTTCACCCAATCATTATGGACACCACCTCAAGCTCCAAAAGCTTGATACCCTAATATGATTGAGTGGAGATAAGGAAGAAGAAGAATATATGTTGGTTCTACATTGATTAGAGACACTAGAGTGTTGTTTAAGAGAGAATAGAAGAGGAAAATGTAAGCATTTGAAATGTGGTGTTGAAGGATATTGAAAGAATAAGATGGGCGGTTTAGATAGGATCAGGAATGAAGAAGTTTTGAGAAGATTAGAAGAGGAACGAATCCTGTTCAAGGTCATCAGGAAAAGGCGCATTAAATGGATTATATTTTAAGAGGAAATGGGTGAGTCAAAAATTCAAATAGGTTTAAATAAACGGGAAGAGAACAGCTAAAAAAAAATAATTGAACTAAGCGACTTGATGGGAAGTTTTGAATAAATAAGAAAAATAAAAATCATAAAGCCACTAGAGACTTGCTTAAGAACACAGAAAATGAAGCAAGGTTACCATATTTATCTGAAGAAGAGAAACAACAAGCGTCTACCATGGTATCTCTCTGTGTGAGGGACATAGGTTGGAATTTCGCCCTATGGAATCACTGAAGAACAGCATCATCTACTAGACCTGCTGACTTCAGAATAATAATGAAGAACATTTTATGGGAAATATGGGCCGAGGACATGACACGGCAGTACATTTCACCACTTAAAATATTAGGATGGGAATATACAGGAATGGAATATTTTATTCGTGCATTTTATTTTCGAATGTTCTTAATGATATGGACCAAGTACAAGGCCGATAGTGTCCCAAATCTCCTGGATTATATCCAAGCCATAGAACAGGATCGTTGGGAAAATCATAAAGTTTCTGAAATGTCCTCAACTTATGGAGTTGGCTTGATATTCTCCATCAGATCCTATTGTGGGAATAAATAACAACAAAATATATCTTTTTTTTTTTTTTGCTATCCCTAGTACACGTGGTACAGGCCATGATAATTATGGTGGGTAGAGGTAGGCGACTGCTTTAACTGTAAGTTCACCACATGTCTACACATATGAAAAGCAGTTCAAAATATATTATATATTCCGATATATTACAAAAAGGAATGTAAAGAAACATATTTTATTTTGCCTTGATATGCAATATATATACATATCACTGCGTTAAATCTATTTATTTCTCTCTCGCAAAATCACATTTAATCTTTTCAGTAAATACATAGAATAGGGTGTGTGTAGAACCAAAATATCATTTTCTTTGTATTATTACTTTATCACAAAAAAAAAATCGAAAAAGAAAGGCGTGTATAATTGGGTGGAAGTGGTACACTTTTAGATCTCCTATTCAAGGACATATTGGCCCAGAAAGCTTGATAAATAAAGAGTGGTTAGAAGAGACCTGGCCCTGGATTGCTTATTGATTTAGTTTTTAAAAAAATACGTTAAAGAGAAATTTAGTTGGCCCTTGTGAGTTACTAATATAACAAGAGACGCGACGGAAACAAATATTTGGAAGTCCTGACTCATTTCAGTGGTGAACACTTCCAGCTGTTTGGTCAGTTTAATGGGTTCATACATCCTGTACTTGGAATGAAACCTCTGTTCAAGTATATGAAGAATCTTGAAAATAAACACTTTGAAGATAGCAAAATTATATATTACATAGAGAATTGCTCTCCTCCGCAAACAATTCACAAAAGGCCGTTTAGTACGCCGTTTATAGACAATAAAATTCAACTATTAAGCGTTGTTTAGTATTAAGGACAGTAAGAAATGTTTTGAGAAATTTGAATTATATTTTTGACGCTTATGATTCTTTTTAAAATAAATCAATTTTCTACTGCCCTTACTTCAATGATAAAATAATGAGAAGGCCTGGCTCATTAGTGGTGAACCCTCCCAGCGGTTTCGCCAGTTTAAACTACCATACCGCTGTAATGATGTAAAGATGCTAAGAGATAAGTTATTGAGAATTGAAGCATAGGAATCTTTGTACATAAAGAAAGGCAAACTTCCCGTATAGGAAGATAGAGGTTTCATGGCATGCCTTTCTTCCGACTAAGATGTGAAGTGGTAGGCAGGGCAGGGGATAAAGGAGAAATATTTCAGGGCATAATGAGGAACCTTCCAAAAAAGGGAGGGGAGCCCCTGAAAGGTCAACAACTCGGGGGGCATTCTTCCGCCCTGGGGGACCGACAACTCCATTGTATTTCTTTCCAACACTTAGGGAGATTCCTAACTAGTCTATACAACCAAAGACACCATTTTGTGTGAATACCTTAAATATTTGATTACACTAACAATCTCTCAAAAAGCTTGCGCTTACACCACAAATAATATTCTAATATAAATATAAATCGTATAGTACGAATCTTCTAGATTTACAATTTGATCAAATTTTACTCATTTTTGATAAGGCCATTTCATGAAAAAAAAAAAGACAAAGTGTTTAGTATCATAAATCGGTATTAATATTTTTAGATGATATTTTTGAAATCATTTAATACTCACACTTAAGGTTTCTAACAATAAAATAAATGAAAACTGGATAATTTTACTTCTGTTGTATATGCAAGATTTATGATTGACACACAGAAGTATATTTTTAAGGTAATCCCAAAATTTCGTATTTTTCTTAAAACGTTGTTTTTCTTATTACTTGGCGAATAATATTATTACAGCGAATACATAATAATCCATAATACAATTACTTTATACATAATACAAAGAAATTATACATAACGGCGAATATTATTGGTATTTTAATTTTTTTGCAAGTGTTTACGATCTTTTGGGACAACCTTGTAATAACTTGAACACACAAGAGCATACACCTACACTATAGAATTAGCCCGTTGCACCTATATAATAGAGAAATTTTAGAATATTTGAACCGAAATTCTAAACTTATTTGATTTTCTATTTATAGGTACAACATAATAAAAATATTTTGAAATGCAGTTTAAATAACTAGCTATAAGTGTTCAAGTTAGAATATTTGCTAGCAGCTAAAACTCGTATATGACAACAAAATTGACGCTATTTGAACACCTAAATCTTTTGTTTTAGATATTAGAACAAACAAATTGAAAATGTACATGCTTTTGCAAAGCTTTTTAGGCAATAAAAATATTAAAACAGAACGATATAGAAAAGATTGTCATAACCCCTACACAAAGATGACACCATCAAAAATTGTAAAGAACTCTAAGAACTTAATCATTATAACTTAACTATCAGTTTGGAATTAATTATCACAAAATTAATGCACAAAATATTAATTTATTTATCCATAGGCTTTCACAATGGAAGAAACAAAAATATAATTGAATATTTCTCTTGGTTTCCCACATTAGTAAGTTCCCATGAAGGTCAAACTTTTAATGAAGGAGAGATCTATCATAACAAGGCATGTCAAAAGTCAAAGAAAAAGAAATCTATTCAAAGAATATTAGAGAAAAGAGCTCCCACGATTGCCTGAACAATGTTACGATTCGATAATAGCTGATCCATCACACCATACCTTATACAATTATCTTTGTCATCTTATGTATTCAAACCTATAAACATGCTATTAATAATTCTATTTCATTTTAAGAAATATTTCAATGTGTGTCATTAATTTTTCAATTTATTTTTAGAAATATAAATTATTTTAAAACAGAAATAATAATGGTAAATAGTGAATGTCATTTATTCCTATTTTAAAAAGTGGCATTTATTTTACACATAAAAGTTTTTTGATGTTTATAATTATAAGGAAAATTATATATATCCGATAATTAAAAAAAATATATATATATGGCGTAATTTATAAAGATTTATGCTATATATTTTAAAATAAATATATTTAATTATAACATATTTGAACAATTATATTATGATGCATATTTGTTTATACATTTTCTAAAAATTTACAAAATTGATAATTTTAATATTTCAGATGGTATATAAAAATGAAACAAACGACTGTCAAATATAAAAATAGTCTGATGTTCATTTTTTCAAACGATATTTGCAATATTTCTATAAATTTATTAATATTCATTCAAAATACGAAAATGTAAAAATAATATCCTTTTTTTTAATCCATTTTACGATTTGAAAAGTGAAATAATTTACTAAATATAGGTTTTTAATTTATTCTAAATTACCTTTTGTTATTTAAAATAAATATAAAACAAAGTACTTGTTTTATGTATAATTTATAAAAAATAAGATAAAAGTTGGAACAATCGGCAATTAAGAAGAGTTAATTACTTAAAGCTCACGTTTTCTAAAAATAAAAAAATAAACACATTATAGTTGATTTTTGAATTAAATTAATATTTTAAAATATATTAAATTGGATAAAATCAACACACTAGCTCATAATGCAGTAGATTATTTTAAAATTCAAAATATTACCTGGAATTTCCATATTGTTTTCTAATTTTGGGTTAGTAAGAGAACACAAAAGGAGGTAATAGATGATTCTATTATCTACATAAATATTGATCAACTCGAGATAAAATTGAATAGATAAATTAATCAGCACTATTTACCCCAGATTTTCCTCTGTGTTGAAAACTAATGAGGACCTGTAAGATAAAGAGAGAGTAAATGATATTTAATATTTTTTTATTATAACATAATATCTCAATATAATCGTCTTTTTTGAGGTCAATCCCTTTTTGGTAGGTTGCCTCAGTCATTCATTACGTCTTCCAGCTGATAGTATCAAAATGCCAGTTGATTATACAGTGGAGGCTTGTTAATTCAGTCTTTAAAGCGACCAGAAAAATAGACCTAATGAATGTTATTGAAATATTTGCACCTTTTAAAGAGGAAACGAGCAAAAAACAAATTAAACTTAGAATTAAATTGTTATTCTCATTAGAATGTAATTCTACTGTTCTATAAGCTTATGTCCATAGTTTTCTTGAAAACCATTTCTGAGATTATATCCTTCAGTGCTGCGTATATAAGCAGAATCGTCCAATACAGTATTAGAGCTCTGAGAAGCGGTCTGGTGGATTAAATTGGCGAAACCGCTGGGAGGGTTCACCACTGATGAGCCAAGCCCTCCCAATATATTTTTTCATCGCAGTAAGGACAGTAGAAGTTTGTATCATGTATAAAAGAAACATTCGTGCTTTTAAATCCTTTCATTTTATATGTATAGATGGCGCGTTATTGCTTTGTGTTAGAATTAAATGTTTAAAAATTTGTATGTATTAATCGACAGAGTTCATAAAATTTATATAGACATAGTGGGGTATTGGGTAAAGTTTTCAACTAGCAATAATCGCGCCTCGGAAGATCCTCATGGACTACGATATCGCCTCTGCTCAAAGCATAGCATATATAGACAAAGTGGCTGATGTAAGAGAGTTAAATAATTTATATCAGGGAACAAACGATGTCTCACTTCTTTAAAGTTCGTACAGTCATAGATATGGTGAAGAGCAGTTTGTTTCTCCGCAGGAATAATTGTTGAATTGTTCATATTTGGTTTATTTAAGATAGCATCTACTGAAACCTACCCTATAAATCTTTAATTTTTTAAGACATAAAAAAATGAAAAAATTCTTTAAAGTATATTTATAACGCCGCTATATTTTAGAATTTGGAACTATTTAGTGGGAATGCTTTCTTTTTTTAAAAATATCAGTTAGCTACTATCCTTACTGTGATGGAAAAAATATTGGGAGAGTCTTTCTAATGAATGGGGAACCCTACCAGCAGTTTGATAAATTTAATCTTCCAGATCACTCTATTTTATTGGACTGTTCTGCCTATATATCTGGCACTTAAGGGGAATGAAAAAGGAGGAGGGGAAGCAGTAACAAGCTCGCTAAAAAACCTGGGCTCAGCTGGCCAATGTAATATCATAGATAGGTGTTGAATTTTAAACTGACGTAAACGCTGGGAAATTTTGCCACTGATGAGTCAGACCCTCCCACTATGTTTCTATTGCATAAGGCAGTAGGAAGTTGTTCCATTTGAGAAGGGAAAAAATGGCAATTCTATAATCCATACGAAGGGCGCACTATTTTAAAATGTTGATCAAAAATGATAAGTGATCGGAATTGCTTTGTGCCATTATAATTCGACCCCTAGCCAACTTTATTCTTGTATACATATCACTGAAATTTGGTAGAAATATGGTAAATGTAAGCTCTCTATTTCACTAAATATTTGCATAAAGCCAACAAGATTTACATAGAATGATACACATTTAAACGTTAAAAAAAAAAACACCTTTGTATTTTTAAAAATTATATTAACTGTTATATTATAACACTATGCTGCTCTAGTTTGTTTATACGAAAATATAATGCCTTGACAAAGGTTGGCATTCAGCCAACCGAAATATTAGCAAATAAATCTTATATTCAATCCAATATATGCCTTTTTATTATTTCATTCAGAAAATTTTAGAAAATAAAACGATATATATTAGTAATTTGAAAATTATCTGCTAGTTTGAGAATTTCCGGAAGTTTTGTGAATAAGCCAACAATGGTTTGGATGATACCGTTTATGATGTTTAAATAAGTCTTCAGCAATATTTCAGGAAGGATAAACGATGATTTAAAGGGAGATAAACGGAGGGCGGGGTACGAGATTTTTGCGAGGGTCTTGACATCCAGGTGATCTGTCAGTGGATATTTAAGAAAGATTAATCGACCTACGAGAAAGAGCTGCAAGACAAAAGAAGAGTTCAGGATCCAAAGCAAACACCTTGGCCCCTTGGCCCCTCAAGAAGTGGGGGAGATTGGCCCCTGTTTGTCTAGACATACATCCGGGCCTTACTTCCTTAACCTCGAACGAATTCATACCTTTCCGATGTTCCTGGTTGTCCTAGGTCACAGAAGAGTTCAGAGCAAAGGCAAATTTACACTTCGAAACCACAGACCACCAAACCTGTATTGAACCTTTTCCCTTCTAGAGCCATCAATGCATTCACATTGCTATATTTAAAATGTGTAAATATTGTTATATCTAGCGTGTTAAAAACGTCTTAAATGCGATATTTTTCAACACTTATAGGTAAAAACTTGCCCAGAAGTCCTCCTCTACGTGGTGGGCGGGAGAAGCAGCAC
This sequence comes from Cordylochernes scorpioides, assembly GCA_030710605.1. NCBI lineage: Eukaryota > Metazoa > Arthropoda > Arachnida > Pseudoscorpiones > Chernetidae > Cordylochernes > Cordylochernes scorpioides. The sequence goes on along the minus strand of CP092865.1, from coordinate 28,233,945 downwards.
AAGTAAGGGACTGTTCTGTAGGGCCGCTACCGAGCCGCTACGGTAATGGTGAACAGGGAACTCTGAAATGTGGCTGACTAACGGGGATGGACAAGACACCACCACCACACCACGGAGAAAATTGTACAAAACTATAATAAGATGTGTTGTGATAATTCTACGTATCAACAAATCTTTTGCACAGATCCACCAATAATTTACATTTAAGTAAATCTCACAAATGGAGAAGTTTGATCAATAGGCATGACTAGGCTTTTAACTCGATAATAATTTGCTTCCGAAAGATGTTCGATGGGGAATTTGAATGCCTTGCCAAGCTGGGAAGGTTATTAGTGTCATCAAAGAAATGGCCTTTGAGATAAAGAGAGAACCATGACCTGGATTGAACATCGCTTCAATTAATTAATGAGGGAATGTCTACAAGAGATGAGATTCTATCCCCCATTCTATTGATGAAGTTTTCGTTAGTAAAACCTACAGATATTACACCAACAGTAAAAAAAAAATAGGAAAAAAAAAAAAAAAGGCCAGGTGTTGATATTAAAAATAAAAAAGGCATATCCTGACCAGGAGCACATAGGCTTTACAGATGGCAGAGAGCCATCTGGTGGAACAGAAATCAACTAAACATTGATTTAGCCTGTTCCCTGATATTTGGCCAACCCAATTTCTTGATAAATCAAGAAAAGCCATCCACGAACGCGTTTCGCGCTGTTGGCGCTCGTCATCGTGGAGTAGGCTGTAACACTGCGACCAAAAAGATTTTTGGTCTAGAGGCTTTTTGAGAAATCAAGAAATGTGTATTTAAGGTCAAACTTGCGTAAATATTTTTTTCTGTTATTTTTTTTCACGTGTTAAGCGTTCTTACGCAAGTTTGGCCTTAAATACCCATTTCTTGGTTTCTCAAGAAGCCTCTGGGACCAACGCGTTTGTGGATGGCTTTTCTTGATTTATCAAGAAATTGTGTTGGCCAAATATCAGGGAACAGGCTAAATCAATGTTTAGTTGATTTCTGTTCCACCAGATGGCACTCTTCCATCTGTAAAGCACATGTGCTTCTGGTCAGGATATGCCTTTTTTATTTTTACATCAACAGTGTAACGCCATTATAAGGTCATCTTGGCAATAAGCGTACTATAAACAGGAATCGTGTTGTATACGGAAATTCAAACAAGAGAAAATTGGGGTTTAACTTAGGAAAATAACGCATTAAAAGGAAAAGCTTTATTAGCAAGATGTTATTAAGAGAAGTTTTAGTTTAGACAATGATAGAAGGTAAAGATAAAGATGCCTGACCGGCATTCATATTTTTTAACAAAAAGGGACTTCGGCTAGTTAAAGTCTTATTTTCTCAACGTTTCAACAAAAATATTTTTTTCTTCGTCAGGAGAAATAAAAATAAAGCATTTGGCAAGGCGTTAAAATTTTTAAACGTTTATAAAAAAAAACTTTAACTAGCCGAAGTGTCTATTTTTTAAGAAAAATGATACAAGGTAATTCTAATTTTAAAATATAGGTACAATACAACTGATACTTAAACATAAGCAAATCATCCACGTACAATAATTGAAAACATTTTATCTCCTACGTTTCTATTGTAAATAAGCAACTCTCCTAAGAAAAAATCGAGCTAAATTTCTTTTAAAATCAAAGCAAGAGGAATTACCTGTTTGGAATGGGCTAAGATCTAACTATATGAAGTATTGAATCTATTATAGCCCGAACTGCATCACCGGTTCTGTTCTCCCAAGAGAACAACAGTCTTTGATTTTCAGACTTAAGTCTGGTCATCTACGGACAATGACTTTCCAGAATGGTTGCAAGGTTTTCCCACTATGTACTAAGTGCAATTCTCAACCTGCAACCCCAAAACACATTATTGACTGTATTGACTCATCCATTGATTACCTCTACTCTTCCTCGGCAGACACCATCAAAAGTCTCAAGCTTTACAAGCTTGATACCTTAATATGATTGAGTGGAGATGAGAAAGAAGAAGACGAACTGCATCAAAGTAAGAGGAATCACCTGATTGGACTAGGTCGAGATCTAGCTATATCAAGTATTAAATATATTAATTACTGTTCAAAAATGATATAAATTTTGCCTATGTAGAAAGCTTCTAGAAAGCTTACATAACATTTATATAAAATTTGAACAGTATTTTACACGACCAGATTTCTATCAAACGATGATATAGTATGTTCATCATTGCGGGATGATGGTGTTAAACTCTCACATATACCATCCAGTAACCAGAGGAAAGTAAGGATGAAGATTACCTTTCTGACCCCTCACCATCTCAAGCATATAAAATGCTTATTGAATGTCTCAATTACGATTAGTAAATTGAGTACTAATTTGACGAAAGGATTAATGTTTCGATGATATTGCCAGACATTCTTTCTTTTGTGCACAGTTCTCTGCTCTCGTTTTTTCTCTCCCTTTCTCCTTTTAATACCATATGACTGTTTTTTTCTCTCTTTTCGACCTAAAATTATTGTGAGTATATATGTATAGACAAATATAAAGGCATACATGTATGACAGCACAAGTGTCCCTAGGGGAACATAATGCTTTAAATTGAAATAAATAAATAAATGATAAAATAAAGTAAAAAATGCTGCAATATATTTTTTGATCTAATTTGAGTTTTGTTGCCAATTTTGAATCAATTTTTCAAATACCCTTATACAACGCTTTCCCGTTTACCCTAAACTTATGGCCAAGAATACATAATAGCATTAGAACAAGGTTTCACAGTATCCAAAACAAAAATAAGTTTTATTCATTTAATCTTCTTGTATATACGCACGCCATTAGAGGTTTAATTATTGTAGGAAATTATATCTCTCCATAAGTTATATTGAATGCCAAGCCATAAAACACATTATCGACGAAACAAAAGAACACAACATCGACCCGGTTTACAAGTTTTCCCAGAAAACTTCATCTTGGAACGCAACAAACCTGAATTACGACTTTCCGTAAACAAAGCCAAGTACAATATTTACAAATTTTTCATCGACAAAGATTTTGTCCCCATGTACCCCTGCCCTCACTAACAAATTAATGTCATTTTTAAAGTCGAAATAAAGGTAGTTTTTGTGTTTCTTCAAAATGCATGGCAGGATGACTAAAGAATGGAAAAGAGAGAATAAACAAGAAGACAAATATGACGCTAAATAAAGAAAGAAAGAAGCTATCCCTGAAAAGACCTCCTGCCAGTAAGAAGCCAGGTAAAAAACTCACCCATCAAATCTGTCAAGGTGAGATACGTCTGAGCGATGATGTTCCCTACAGGTGTTCCAAGACTCTCGCTTGTCTTCACTCTTCCTTAGCCACGCGACCTATAACCCCCTAGTCGCTGACTTCTTAAATTCATACTCATTCCCTGGTCCTTAAAATAAGCTACGTTTTCTCAAATATTTCTATTGTCTAGATGATCAGTGTTATATTGGGAGAAACACATTGTTGGCACGGTAATCATGATAGGTAGAAGTTAGTGACTGCTTTTACTATAAGTACACCACATGTCAACATATATAGAAATAAGTTTCACTTTTGCAGTTTTAAACATGCTAGAGTTACGTTTAGTTACTTACACTCACTGGTCGATTTAGACTTTTGCTTCGGTTCCAAAATCATTTTATTAGGTACCGCTCAAAAAGAGCAACCTAGTTTATGATATTTGTAACAATGAGTAATATATGAAGGTTAATTCAGATATTAAACAAAATGTTAACGCGGGATTCGATCCCGGTTCATGACTGTCGGGAATCGAGAGTGTTACCCATTCGTCCTCATTATAGACTTTTGCCTGTTCCTGTTCAAAAATCACTTTATTAGGTACCGCTCAAAAAGAGCAAACTAGTTTATGATATTTGCAACAATGAGTAAAATGTGAAGGTTATTCACATATTAAACAAAATGTTAACGTGGGATACGATCCCGGTTCATGACTGTCGGGAATCGAGGGTGTTACCCACTCGTCCACTGACTTCTCTTTTCTTTTTTAGACTTTTACTAGTATCGGGATCCATTGTAGCAATTTTTTAAAATTCATAAAAACAGTGCCCAATATGGGATTCGATCCTGGGTCATGGTTATCGGAAATCGACGCGTTATACCATTTGTCCACCAACCCATCACTAAACCTAACCAATAGGTAATTTAGCGAGGCAAACTCTGACCAAATATCGAAAACCAAGAGCTCTCTCTTCTCTCCTAACACCTGTGGAAGAGTCGTGTAGCATAAGTTAGGATCTGACTATATACATTTTGTATACCATTCCTAATACGCATAAAATAATTTCATAATTTATTCTCGTATTTTGGCGTTATTATTAAATAACGAGTGATTCGAGTAGAAATACCATTCCTAATACGCACAAAATAGTTTCATAATTTATTCTCCGATTTTGGCGTTATTATTAAATAACGAGTGATTCGAGTAGAAATACTGGAAAATAAAAAGAGGAGCATTGTAAAATTTATCTGGGAAGATAATATTGCTATAGTTATTAATGTGAGAATTTCTTCATTTATAAATAGAAATGATACAGTAGGGCGGAGAGTGGTTTTTGCGGACAAAACGAGCTCCCTAACTGGCTAGGCGCAACACGCTCCTTACGACCTACTCTATTTATTTTGGAATATTTTATTCGCTGAATTTGTCTCCTATCTCTCTCTAAAACGTCAAACTTCTCAATAAATAATCCTTAATACATTGATTAAACCTGTGATGCCAAATATATAGAACATTCCCTACAATAAAAGTAACAGATTAGAAACGACCGTTAAGCCCTAATCTACATATCTATGGATAATTTATGTTCGTTTTATGGCTCAGGTTTCGATCGGTGTTTCCTAGAATGATCCAGATATAAGAAACTACAGTATCTGTTGTATGGTGATCATGTTCTCAGTGTGGCACAATTAGTCAGTTCTGTGTGTCTTCTTGTCACATGCAACATCCGAAGATACTGTTGTAATCATCTTACATTATTCTTTATTTACTTTCTCTTTTGCAGCCATACATGGTCCAAAATAGGTGTTTCCATAAATTGCTCTATTCATGATAAAATTGTGAAAAAAGTTTTAAAATTACAAAATATTTTCTTACAATGAGTTTTTTTTATTGCTCTATATTTCGCAATAAATATATGTATGAAATTTCTAATTTTAATGCCTTGAATTTGTTTTGCAACTAGGAAAAGTAAAAAAAAAAAACGAAAATCTCTTTGCCGATTATAAAAATGTAGTTTATATAAGTTTATCATATTTGAGTCTGATATTTTTACAAAATCATTCTTACTCTATTTACATATAGTGGCTATGTTACTGGTGAATTTTTATTCTGTGTATGTGTACAACTGACGCATTCTACTTCACCCAATTATGATGGTTGTCAACACATTATTGACTGTATTGACTTATCCATTGATGTGCTCTACTCTTCCCCGACATACACCATCAACAAGCTTTACAAGCTTGACACCCTAATGTGATTGAGTGGAGATAAGAAAGAAGAAGAGACAACTGACAATTATAACCATTTTTGATCATCAGAAATCCTAACAATGAAGTTAGATCAAATTTTGACTAGCTCCCTAAAGAAGAAACAATGCGGATCTCTTCAACAACATCTTCAAAAATAGAATTCAAAGGGAAATTACTGAATTGTACCGATATTTGTTAGAAGATTCGAGAATTTAACGGTGTAACACAATTTGTCCTAACCCACATTGCAGGCTCCACCAATCAGGTTAAATATTTAATAAAAGGTTCCGCCATAGAGAGAGGGGATGATGGCATTGTGTTGGTAGATTTACAATCCTTATTCACACTTGGTGGAGGTTAGGTAGCTCACGACTCCATTGTTCTTCTTGAAATTTGGAATGACGGATGGAAACAATGTTCTCTCTGCCCCGCTGCTGAATTGAAACCGCCCGCCTTTCAAAATCTAATGGTAATTTGAACTACTTCATACTGCGTTTACTTGACCTGGAATTATTCGTAGAGTTGATATTTGTAATATTGTAACAAAGTATTTATTAATTTAATAGCAGAGTATTATATTTTTTATGTTTATATTTTGCTATACTCTGTACACTTCCCTATTTTGCTTATCTTTTGTTTATCACTCATAGTTTGTTCTTGCCTGAAATAAATTGTTGTCTCATCCCGAAGTTGGTCTTCCCTAATTTTCCACGTGGAAATATTTCCATGGGTATGTTTAATTTATTGTTACCTTGATTACATACTGTCAATATTATTCATGAAAAAAGAGCAACGATGGAATCGGTTGGTAAATTAAGAAAAATCCATCTTCTGATCGTGTGACTGACTGAGAGTTACTGATGGCTTGTCGTCAACTAATCGTTATTTTTTTATTCTTCCAGAATATTGGCCAAGAGTGCAACTTTCCGTTTCACCATCAGAAGATGCATTTTTCTTAATATACTATTGTTTATTAAGCTTTGTAAATTCAAATTTCATTCATTCACTTTTTTCCCTACTTCTTTTCTGTATTTCTCAGGAGAAAATCTGTATATACGACTATAATTAAGGTATTGATTGATACTCTTGTGCTTATTTTTCACATGTTACATGTAATATTTCGAGAAATAGAAACTCATCCCTGGAAGCCTGATATTTTTACTTTTGATAATGAAGATTTTTTTAATCGTGTGTGTGACGAAATCAAATTACTTTACCTTGTTTACTTGACGTTTACCTATACGATAACAAAGGAGTAGAGATATTGTGTAAGTTTTACTTGTAGACGTCTAAATGTAATCCAGATTTTTGTTCTCTATCTTTTATTTTGAATTATTATTTTTGACGTGACAACGTCTTAAATTAGGTTGCGGCTGGGAGTCACTTATGAAAAAGTGTAACGCCCGGTAACGTTACGATGAGTCACCGAACGAGAGTGCTGCGCGCGCAGCGCTAGAGAATTAGGCGCATTGAATCGGCGCATGCTTGTCTCTGTCTTTGTCTTTCTCGAACGTTCTTGGCGTTGGAAAAACAAGAAAGCGTCATAATACAAGTTCACACGTGTGGTTAAAGTATCGTCAGCTGTGTCTGTAGTGAAAATGTGGAGTGCTTAGATTCGTCATTTACAACAACTACAACAATAAAGGTAAATAATTGTACACTGATATTTCATTATCGTAAACTATGATTGATTGATTAATTGTTAGATTGACACAAAAGTTGAGAAACTGAGTTTATAGGGTATGTCATACTATTGATAAATGTTGATAGTGTTAAGTAAATTATTAGTTTAAAATTAAATAATTAATTAATTATTATTTTACAAATTTTAAATAGTTTCAAATTTATTTAGCAAAAATTTGAACCTTCGATCTGAATAAATGCTTTGATTTTCGAATTGATTCTTTAAAATTACAAATATTAAGAAAAAGTGGCAGATATAAGAAAACTTTATTTAAACTGTGTTGAGCAAGAATTTTAACATCTAATTTAAGTAAATGTTTTAATTTTCAACTTCATCATTTACAATTACAAATTTAATTTAATTTCAAATTTATTTAGCAAAAATTTGAACCTTCGATCTGAATAAGTGTTTTGAATTCCAAATACCAACGCGGCTGGTGGAGTGGCGATCTATCGTAAATTATCATCGACATCTACGGCGGAATTGTTCCAAGTTGCGATTACAGACGTAACTCGTGTCATTAAAACCAAGGGTGACATGTGCATGACTGAAGTTACTTGCTTCGCCGCTAATACTAGCTTCAAGTTTATACTCGGTGCTGTATATATTCATCCAGGAGCTAGTATGCAGGATATTGGAATGTTACTATGGCAAGGACTCGGTCCGTACATTCACAACAGCCAGTACGTGCCACCGTTCGTGCAAGTTGATTCTAGTATACCGATTCTTCTGTGTGGTGATTTTAACAAAAACGTAAAGCCTGACAACTCGTTTCTTAATTTCATGAAAAATACGTATAATCTTGATTGCGTATCAAACGTTTCTACGTCAACTACGTTAAAAGGAACAACTATCGACTTGACTTTCGCAAGACACATTACAGCAGAAACACTTCCTTTCATTTCATATTTCTCCTATCATCGTCCTATCCTCAACAAAATCACTCAAATAGGAATTAGTTAAGTTTAAGTTTACATGTACAATGTTTTAGTAAACAAAATATATTTCTATAGTTAAAATTTGTACAATTCTTATTTTCATTCAATTCCTTGTTCCTATTGTGCAATTTAAATATATTCATATCAATAAATATTCTACCGTTGTCACGTAAAATCTTCGCCCGTAAAACCGACTTTACAGGCAACCATTGTTTGTTTATTTGATGTTACCTGGATGGTTGAGGGGTATAGAAAAATGTCATTATATTTGCTTATATGTTCTTAACTGAAACATTACCCCTTACAATCTTTCATCAACCTGACAGGTAAACCTGAAAGATTCAGTATATCTAGATATGATTAGAATTTTCTTATTCTAATATAGAAACCGTTTATGCTACAACAACAACAAAAAGCTTTATTAAGACCTTTCAGTCTTATACAGATTCTCCGAGTATAAATGTAAGGTACATGCAAGGATAACAGTAATAATACCAGTAATAAGCATTGTTATTATTATAATTTTTAAAGCTAATCACATAAAGGTAATATGAAATTTATATACAGGATAACTTAATTAAATCGTTTATGCTAGTTAAAAGCCTTTCATGATATATGACATTATAAATAAGGTTTATCCTTGAATTAAAAATTATAGAATATATATTTAAATTATTGATATTATCAACGTCTGAATAAAAGACAAAGAATAAATGAAAAACTCTAAAATCAGGGAAACCACATTCAAAAATACCTTTATACAGATTACCATCACATACTTAAATATCAGGAGTTAAAAAACTTAATTCAAAATAACTATTCAAAATCAAAAAGCAGACGAAATTTGAAATTGCTAGCCATCAGGCGCTACAATTGGAGAGTAGAGAGAAGACATCGCCTATCTATATCACAGACGTCAATAGATTCTACGCAAAAAAAAAAAAAACGACTTAATAATCAAGAAAAAGAAAAAAATTTCTGAAATATATGGAAGACATATTCAAAATATTTTTACACAGATAGACCATCGCCCATATCTCAGGAGTATATACAACAACAAAAAGTTTTATTAAGACCTTTCAGTCTTATACAGATTCTCCGAGCAGAAATGTAGGATACATGTAGGAGTAACAGTAATAATATCAATATTAATAAGCATTGTTATTATTTTTTAAAGATATAACTCACAGGTGTCATATATTCAACCCAAAGCCAAGATGACAAAATTTGACATTTCTGACAACCGTATTCAACAAGTAGCTCTACACAAAGGACATATCACTTAACTACCTATTGGGCGTCAATAGACAATTTTTAACGCCATAAAAACTATTCCAAAAGCAAGAAATTCATCCCTTTTTACATCCCTCCTCAACAAGTACCTTTACACAGATATAACAACATTGCTTACCTATAACACAGGCTTCGATGCATTCAAGAACCCACCCGCACGAGCTCAACATTAAAAAAAAAAAAGACAAAACTTCTGTCGCCCATATTCAGCAATTAGCCCTCGAGCACCTACCTACATCCCAGACGTCGACACAAGTGGCCAAAATATTCAAAACTCAGTCAAGTAGAGCGGGACTGGAAATCGGCCATGTCATCTCTGCAGTGGACTTGATCAAACGATGTAAAGAGGGAAGTGGCGCCGTGAGGGAAAGTCTGACATCTTCATCACAAACTGACATTCCCGTTTACACACAGTTGGGGATCTAACTTTGTCTACTTCTTGTAGATACTTCCTTCCCAGAATACACGCTTGTTCGCCGGTGCATGGACTAAAATAGGAATTAAAAAGATACGGTGAAGATCTCCTTGATGGCTCTTCTACGCTCAACCTGTAACTACGCTGAGATGAGGACCAACAGTCCAAAACGAGTACATGGTTGGATTTTCTCGATAACTCAAGAAAGTTTATTTAACAACTCTTTGAGAAAAAAAAAAAAAAACAAGATTTCAGTTTCTTGATCAAAATCGGTTCCCTTTCGTTGTATTATAAAATTGGAACGATACAGAGACCAGAGAGAAAACCTTCATGCTACTCACAAGTTCGACCATATACACAGATATTGCATCATAATCTAAAGTAAATTCTCTCCTAAATAGTCTCTTTTATCAGAAATACATTCATATATGATATATATATATTCCAACAAGAATATCCGTCACAATTATATATGCTCCTACTATGACCCATATTTAGAGCATATAATGTTTCATTTCGGGTATAAGTTTCAATAAAATCACCGATGTTTAGTTTGATACAAAATATTCTGATTTATATAGAATAATACACATATAGGTATCCACATGCTTAATTTAATCCTATATTCAATCCTACTGTCCTTACTGCGATGAAAAAATATTTGGGAAGGCTTGGCTTATCAATGGTGAACCCTCCCAGTGGTTTCGCCAATTTAATCTACCAGACCGCTTCTTAAAGCTTGAATACTGTATTGAACGATTCTGCTTATATATGCTGTAATGAAGGGTGGAATCTTACCTATGGTATTTAAGTAACTATGAACACAATCATCCATTTCTTATATATCGATGGCACATTATCGCCTTATAATGAAAAAAAAAATACAATGTACAAAAAAGAACTCTCTACTCCAATCATTAACTCAATCAAGCCATATCCAACTGAAAGTTTCAAACTTATATAAGCGATAAGGACATAATCAAAATTTACATGAGAAACTGCTGAAAATTGATGTAATAACCGATAGAAGAATATAGGTTTATGGGAAAGTTGACATAGAAAAATAAACCAATCAACGATAAGCTATTAACCTAGAAATTCGATATCTTGATTTGGAAAGCTTTTTGACATCTTTATTATCAATATATATTATTTATTATAGAAGGTCATTTATTTTGATTTAATTATAGACATAAACAAATAGGTTGTTCTCAATTCTTGAAACCGATTATACAAGGGGATCTATAAGAGCCGAAAACTTCTTTTTTTTTTAATTAAAAAGCAAACTAGAATAAAATAATTTATAATAAAATACAATGCGACTTATGATTGTAGAACGAAATTTGACAATTATACCGCAAAGGTTTCTTTTGAATGAAAAATCGAAATTTATTTTAAGGAGAAATAAAGATTATTTCTAACCTTAAGGATGAAGTATGATAGGATGAATTGTGAAGAATAATAATAATTCACAATTCATCCTGATCACACAATTGATCAGAAAGAAATGTATAACACATCGGCAGATATAAATTAATAAATTAATGTTGTGATTTAATACATTCATTATAAAACAGGTTCATTGTATCTGGTTCTGGTTTCAAAATCACCTTACTAGGTACCGCTCAAAAAGAACAACCTATCTTATGATATTTACAACAATGAATAATATGTGAAGGTTATTCACAAAGTGTCCAATGCGGGTATTCGATTCCGGTTCATGGCTGTCGGGAATCGAGGGTTTTACCCACTCGTCCACCGACTTCTTTTCTAATTCATTGTATATATGTGTGTTAAATAAAAACAAACGATAGCAATGCGTCTCTTTATACATAAAATTTTTAATATGCTAGCTTTCGGATCTTATCGATCCTTCAACAGCCTGTTGAAGGATCGATAAGATCCGAAAGCTAGCATATTAAAAATTTTATGTATAAAGAGACGCATTGCTATCGTTTGTTTTTATTTAATAATTTATAGCAATTCTTTTGTCTATATATGTGTGTGTTTAATATGTTCAATTTAAATATATTGTTGCACCAGGTTGCGGTTTGGCAGACTCTTCAACCTTAATTCTCTCCTGTGCCGTGTATTGCATCTTACCAAAGCGTGTTTCAACCATCCTACAAATTTATATAAGGGAATAATGAGATAACTCTACTTTAAGTAGCCACCAGAATAATTTATTTATTTCTCACATCAAAGAGAGCTGTGAAGTCATACAGTGTACCCATATACAAATGGTGATTTTATAGCACATTGAAATATATGAAAAATAATATTACAAATTAAATTAGGTGCATTAGCCATGATGCAACAATATAATCAAATCAAAATAATAACCCATGGAAACAAAGGTCGCCTCTCCCGTCAAAATAAACGTCAGAAACTGACGCCATCTATTGACCGTCGCCGCAACTAGCGGCATCGGGTCGGTGACAAAGCCACAACACCAACTTTGGCAAACTGACAAGCGTCCACCTAGAGACCATGGTTTCGGGCTAATGGCCCTCGTCAGTCTAGGGCGGACTTTATTCCATGAGATCCACACGGGATCTAATGGAATCCTCACAATCTACCAAAGAGGTGTTTTGCTGGCAATGTGGCTGGGCCAAATCTATTGGCAAAACATAGATGGATAATTTGCGGGGAGGAAATTAATCCATGGAAGCAATGGTCGCCTCTCCCGTCAAAATAAACGTCAGAAACTGACGCCATTGCTTCCATGGATTAATTTCCTCCCGGCAAATTTTCCACCAAAATAATAACGGTAGCATAAATTTGAAAGAAAAAGGAAGTGACCATTTCTTAAATGAAACGAGGCCAAAAAAAAAAAAGAAGTTATAAATACATGAATAAGCAAAAGGAATGTGAAGTGTCAGAAGTGCAGATTCTATTTATGTCTCTACAAAAGAGATAATGGAACGAAAGTTTTAAAATTAATTTTTATCGTGGGAGAATGTTCCCATTTTAGTAATGCCATTAGAATGTTGAGGAAGGTACATTGATGGGATTCTGCTGTCAAAGAAACAAACAATGCGCCATTATTGTGGAAGATTTGACTGGAGTTGTGCCTTTCTAATTCTTCTTTCATTTGTAAGATGAAGAAGCTGTATGGGGAAATACTGAAAAAACGATTATTATTGTTACAAACTCTTCAATTATATACCTATTTCCTATGCGAATTTAATTTTTAGCTTTAAAAGAAGTACTTATAAAATTAGATTACCTAATTTTTGCTATGTAACCTTAAAATGTATTAAAATGATGTAAATATATTCAGAAATATATTTTAACTTTTGTATGGACCTTGATGGCTTGAGGAATGAAAAATGAACATGTTCAAAAATTTGATATAAATCAGTGCTATATGAATATAAGGAACAAGTAACTCTGCCTTTGCCGGTCTCAAGCTCGGATGAAAAAGGACGAGGGGGAGCAGTAACAAGTTCGCTGAAAAACCTGGGCTCAGCTGGCCCGGCTGATAGTACCCTGTAAGGGCTCCTGGGATACAGGATGAGCAGAATCTATACTCCATGTTAGGAACGGCTGTACATGGTGTCTGTTTCCAATGTCAGAGGCGGCTATTTCATATTGGAACTAAGTCGGCCTGCTACTGAGTAGTGCTACCAGTCTTAATGACAAAGGCAGATGCATTCCACTTCACCCAGTCGTGATGGTTGCCACGCGTTCTACAGGCTTGATACCATAATATGATTGAGTAGAGATAAGCGAGAATAAGAATAAGAGTAACAAGTTAAATCAACGTTTAGTTGATTTTTGTTCCACTAGATGGTGCTCTGCTATCTAAAGTGCTCATGTAAGCGGTCAGGATATGACCTTTTTTGTTTTTAATATCGACATTTGACCCTTTTTTCTATATCTCTTATATTTCTCAAATGAATATAAATATTGGTGAAAAATAATCACCTTTAATGATTCAATATACTTCTAATCTATAAATATATTTTAAATCGCGTTGAATTTTCTCTATTTCAAAAAGAGAGGTACGTGTGCTATGGAAACTTGTAGAATCCAATCAATAATTCGGTAACCATGAGACATCATTTAAAACCCATTATAGAATGGATGAACTGAGGTAAGAGTGTCTTCTAAAGGGAGGGTTTCTTCCAGAGATGGGAGGGCCTCAACTAGGGAATGCGGAAACAGCGCCAAGGGCGCTTCTTTATTGGTGATCATCTCCTTCCTTGATTCTGTAGAAAACTTCTTTTACTTCACTTTGTACTTCCGAGTGGATTCTTCGATGGCTATGTCATAAAGTGTTCCTTATATGACACCTATATAAACGAATATTCATAAAATAATATTAATATTTATAATAATATTTATTCATTAGTGATCACCTTCCTTGATTCTGTAGAAAATTTCTTTTACTTCCCTTTGTACTGCCCCAAGTGGACTCTTCGATGGCTATGTCATCTAGTGCTCTTTATATGACACCTATATAAACGAATATTTGTAAAATAATATTAATATTTCTGCACATTGGTGATCATCTTTCTTGATTCTCTCTGTAGAAAACTTATTTTACTTCCCTTTGTACTGCCTAGTGGACTCTTCGATGGCTATGTCATCTAGTGATCCGTATATGTGGCATATATAAACGAATACCAATAAAATATTATTGATATTTTTCTCTCTCTCTCTAATAATGTTTATTCATTGGTGAGCATATTCTTCCTTGATTCTGTAGAAACCTTCTTTTACTCACTATGTACTGCTGAGTGGATTCTTCGATGGCTATGTCATCTAGTGCTCCCTATATGTGGCATATATGAACGAATATTCATAAAATAATTTATAATAATATTTGTTAATTGGTGACCATCTTCCTTGATTCTGTAGAAACCTTCTTTTACTTCACTATTTCAAAGATTCCACTCTTCAGTGAAACATATAAAATCAGAATGATTCATTACAGTATTAGAGCTCTAAAGAAGCGGCCTGGTAGATTAAATTAGCGAAGCCGCTGGGAGGGTTCACCACTGATGAACCAAGTCCTCCCAATATTTTTTCATCGCAGTATGGACAGTAGAAGTTTGATTTATTTGTGAAAAGAAACATTGGCGTCTTAATGTCTTCATTCGTTATATATAGATGGCGCGTTATTGCTTTGTATAAACATATCATCTTTAATGACTCGGAATAACAATTGAATAATGTCACCTTATAGTATCCGTGGCACAAGAAAAGACACAGAAATCGATCATTTGAAGCAAGTATTGATTCATAAGTTCGACACGGTGACAGATAGTGTGTGGATGTAACAACAGAAGCTACTGATGAGAATAGAAGATAGGGGTATTTAAGGAAGAAGAGCTAAATGGGAAGAGACATTCAATAAAAGACTCCCAAATAATAGTTTTCGAACGGCAGTGGGGCAATCAAGACTTCTTCGTTAGTGCAAACAATGGATTCTTTGTCTTCTGCAACGGCCACCACCTTCCCAATTTACTGACTCATCATCCATCCTCTTCAATTGACTGCTACCGCTGTCATATACCTAAGTTTTGAAAACATCGCCATCTCTCTGAAACCCTTTATAATCATTTATAGTTAATCGCGACAAAGCTGTTTACCTATTAAAATAAGATTTTCATATACAGATATGAAAGAATTATAAGGGTTGAATCTTAAAAATGGCATTTAAGCAAACTATGGACATAAGCTTTTAGGATAGTAGAATTAAATTTAAATATTTGAAGAGAAATGGATGGAAACATTGAGCGTGCACTTGTTCTGAGGTGTTTGAATAGATTATTATATAAAAAGAGAGATTAAGAGGAACGTGGTAAGTTTCTTTATTTATAATATATTATAATATATATATTATAATAAAGAAACTTACCACGTTCCTCTTAATCTCTCTTTTTATATTCCAAACGTGGCTTATCATGTCAGATTATTATATATTCCTAGTACAAAAATAGAAATATATGGTAAACTGGAAACTGAATTACATATATGAATAACTGTCGTATTTATTGCAAAAGTTGAACCCTTACAGTGAATGCCTGAAACCAAACGTAAGAAAGACATCTTGTAAGTGTTAAACCGTGTATTTGTATAGACATGTGGGGCATACTTGCAGTCTAGAATCTCTTTAAAACCATTTAGTCTTAATTAACAAAGCTGTTTAGCTATTAAAATAAGATTATCATGTCTAATTATGTCGTAATTCTTGCAAAAGTTGAACCCTTACTTGGAACCAAACGTAAGAAAGACATCTTGTAAGTGCTAAGCCGTGTATCTGTATAGACATGTGGGACATACAGCCTAAGTAGTCCATAGAACATTGAAAACAAAGAGACACTCTGCCATGGTATTCCATATTCTCTTGTATAATGGACTACAAGGTAGATCATTAAACTGGTGGGGATGACAGGGTAACATCTATTGTCTATGTCTACAGCAGAACCTGGTTTGAACGGAAGCTAGAAAGGAAGAATATAGCTGTACTCTGTTATAAGCCTGATTGTTTCTCATCATAATAACTTTCCTACTTCTCAAAATTTATTTTTGAATGCCATTCTCATATTTTCCTTCGTATTTCCTTCCACGATTCAACTCCCTATGACTTTATCAAAATTCGAAACTATTATAGACGCGTATGATTCTTTTTGAAAATAAACAAATTCTACTGCCCTTACTGCAATGGAAAAATTAATAAGGGCAGTAGAAATTGTTTATTTTCAAAAAGAAAAATACGCGTCTATAATAGTTTCGAATTTTAATAACAGATGGCGCGCTAATGCATCATAATATAATCCCTAAATAATACTATAATTTTTAATACCCTTGAACTATCTTTACCCATTTTTTTAAATTATCAAACCACAAGTTTCTACTGAATGTTTAGCCTAAGGTTTATGCACTATGGCTGAAGCCTCAACTTTATATTTATTCAATCTACTTATATAATTGCCTTATTCTGTCTGTCTGTCTGTCTGTCTGTAAGTCTGAAGCTCACGGATAGAATGCGCGCCCATTGGCTGCCAGGGAACACGTGTCCTCCCTGCCCCCCTCTAGACAACCCTGTTATCAGCAGTGTGTTACATCCACCTGTCTATAGCGGCCATTCTAGACAACCCTGTTATCAGCAGTGTGTTACATCCACCTGTCTATACAGGTCACCCTGTCTATAGCGGCCACTCTAGACACCCCTGTTATCAGCTGTGTGATACATCCACCTGTCTATACAGACCACCCTGTATATATCGGCCATTCTAGATAACCCTGTTATCAGCTGTGTGATACAAACACCTGCCTATACAGACCACCCTGTATATAGCGGCCATTCTAGACAACCCTGTTATCAGCTGTGCGATACATCCACCTGTCTTTACAGACCACCCTGTCTATAGCGACCACTCTAGACAACCCTGTTATCAGCTGTGTGATACATCCACCTGTCTATACAGACCACCCTGTCTATAGCGGTCACTCTAGGCAACCCTGTTATCATCAGTGTGTTACAATCACCTGTCTATACAGACCACCCTGTCTATAGCGGACACTTCAGGCAACCCTGGTATCAGCAGTGTGATACATACACCTGTCTATACAGACCACCCTGTCTATAGCGGCCACCCTAGACAACCCTGTTATCGGCTGTGTGATACATACACCTGTCTATAGCGGCCACTCTAGACAACCCTGTTATCAGCAGTGTGTTGCATCCACCTGTCTATACAGACCACCCTGTCTATAGCGACCACTCTAGACAACCCTGTTATCAGCTGTGTGATACATCCACCTGTCTATACAGACCACCCTGTTATCATCAGTGTGTTACATACACCTGTCTATACAGACCACCCTGTCTATAGCGGTCACTTTAGGCAACCCTGTTATCAGCAGTGTGATACATACACCTGTCTATACAGACCACCCTGTCTATAGCGACCACTCTAGACAACCCTTTTATCAGCAGTGTGATACATACACCTGTCTATACAGACCACCCTGTCTATAGCGGCCACCCTAGACAACCCTGTTATCGGCTGTGTGATACATACACCTGTCTATAGCGGCCACTCTAGACAACCCTGTTATCAGCTGTGTGATACATCCACCTGTCTATACAGACCACCCTGTCTATAGCGATCACTTTAGGCAACCCTGTTATCATCAGTGTGTTACAATCAACTGTCTATAGCGGTCACTTCAGGCAACCCTGTTATCACCAGTGTGATACATACACCTGTCTATACAGACCACCCTGTCTATAGCGGCCACCCTAGACAACCCTGTTATCAGCAGTGTGATACATACACCTGTCTATACAGACCACCCTGTCTATAGCGGCCACCCTAGACAACCCTGTTATCGGCTGTGTGATACATACACCTGTCTATACAGACCACCCTGTCTATAGCGACCACCCAAGAAAACGTGTTTAAAATATATTCGCACTCGGGTAAACCCCGGGCGTTGCCCGGGCCATTCGTCTAGTAGTTAATAAGAGAGGGGGAAGGCCAAGATCTCGGAGAAAACAACGGATGTTGTCAATTAAATAGAGATTTAGCATTTTATTCCGCATAAATTATTAGGTCATCCATATCACGTAATAAGATGCTATTTAAAAACCTCTTTCAAAACCTTTCTAACGAATATTAGCTTATTTACCTAATATATATGTATGAAGCAGGTAGGAAATTGGGATAGGCAGACCATGTTCTTTAATCTCTTTGAAAGATGTGTCCAATAAGAATTATAACCTATGACCTCAATAATTGAAGTAAGCTACACATGCTGCTAAAAGAAAATACCAAAAATAATATTGACCTATGGGTTCAAAAATTTAAATAAGCTACATGCTGCTAAAGAGGAAGTTCAAGAAGAATATGGACGTTTAGTCTCACGAATTGAAATAAGCTATATGCTGCTAAAAAAAGGCCAAGAAGAATATGGACCTTTGAGTTCAAGAATTGAAGTAAGCTACATGCTGTTAAAGAAGAAGACCAAGAATAATACGGACCTCCGAGTCCAAAAACTGAAATAATCTATATTCTGCTAAAGAGGAAGACCAAGACGAATATGGACGTTTAGTCTCACGAATTGAAGAAAGCTTTAGGCTGCTGAAGAGGAAGATCAATAAGAACATGGACGTTTAGTCTCACGAATTGAAGTAAGCTACATGCTGCTAAAGAGTAAGACCAATAAGAACATGGACGTTTAGTCTCACGAATTGAAGTAAGCTACATGCTGCTAAAGAGTAAGACCAAGAAGAACATGGACGCTTAGTCTCACGAATTGAAGTAAGCTACAGGCTGCTAAAGAGTAAGACCAATAAGAACATGGACGCTTAGTCTCACGAATTGAAGTAAGCTACAGGCTGCTAAAGAGTAAGACCAATAAGAACATGGACGTTTAGTCTCACGAATTGAAGTAAGCTACATGCTGCTAAAGAGGAAGACCAAGAAGAACATGGACGCTTAGTCTCACGAATTGAAGTAAGCTACAGGATGCTAAAGAGGAAGATCAAGAAGAACATGGACGTTTAGTCTCACGAATTGAAGTAAGCTACATGCTGCTAAAGAGCAAGACCAAGAAGAACATATACGCTTAGTCTCACGAATTGAAGTAAGCTACAGGCTGCTAAAGAGTAAGACCAATAAGAACATGGACGTTTAGTCTCACGAATTGAAGTAAGCTACATGCTGCTAAAGAGGAAGATCAAGAAGAACATGGACGTTTAGTCTCACGAATTGAAGTAAGCTACAGGCTGCTAAAGAGTAAGACCAATAAGAACATGGACGTTTAGTCTTACGAATTGAAGTAAGCTACATGCTGCTAAAGAGGAAGATCAATAAGAACATGGACGTTTAGTCTCACGAATTGAAGTAAGCTACATGCTTCTAAAGAGGAAGATCAAGAAGAATATGGACGTTTAGTCTCACGAATTGAAGTAAGCTACAGGCTGCTAAAGAGTGAGACCAATAAGAACATGGACGTTTAGTCTCACGAATTGAAGTAAGCTACATGCTTCTAAAGAGGAAGATGAAGAAGAAAATGGACGTTTAGTCTCACGAATTGAAGTAAGCTACATGCTGCTAAAGAGGAAGATGAAGAAGAAAATGGACGTTTAGTCTCACGAATTGAAGTAAGCTACATGCTGCTAAAGAGGAAGATCAAGAAGAATATGGACGTTTAGTCTCACGAATTGAAGTAAGCTACATGCTGCTAAAGAGGAAGATCAAGAAGAATATGGACGTTTAGTCTCACGAATTGAAGTAAGCTACAGGCTGCTAAAGAGGAAGATCAAAAAGAATAGGGATGTTTAGTCTCACGAATTGAAGTAAGCTACATGCTGCTAAAAAGGAAGATCAAGAAGAATATGGACGTTTAGTCTCACGAATTGAAGTAAGCTACAGGCTGCTAAAGAGGAAGATCAAGAGAATATGGACCTATGACCTCAAGGACTGGAGTGGAGTGAGCTAGAAGCTGCTAAAGAAGAAGACCCAGGATAAAGAAGGATGGAACTCCGTGACTTTCTGGTTAGAAACGGCACACGATGATGATGAGGTACAAGTCCTAATACAATAAACCACCACATTTGGAGAGGTACACAGAATAAGTGACAATCAACTTGTCCATCATCTAGGGAGATTTCCACGGGCATTCGTGCCCACATCCAGGACGTTATATCTCTGATGCCATTAGAGACGTGATCTTGGGGTTGATGTTTATCACCATCATGGTCATGTGATGATCCCTGAGTTCTCTCTTCTATTCGAGTATTTTTCAAGTATTTATTTTATTTTTTGAAAGGCGGGATTATCATGTGTAAATGTGCATATTTAATAATTGGGTTACTGAATCTTTAATACAAGTAATAATGAAAAACAACGTGTAGTGTTTGAATAAATGCTTTGATAGATGGAAGAGGTTATAAAGTTGCAGTTTACCATCAGAAGCTTCACTGTTTTATTATAATTTCTGCACGTCTATACCATCTGTTTCTTTGAAAAAAAAAATTAATCCGGTTGACAATTTTGGTATTAATACAAAGCAATAACGCGCCATCTATATATTACAAATGTTGTTGTTGTCGTGTCCAATGAAGAGCCTCAGATGTCTCCATGCATCTCTATCACAGCAGCAATGTCCACTATCTTGGGTGTCTAAAGCTGCTGCTCTGGGTCTATGTCAATTTTCTGCAAGGCTGCGGCCATTGCTGGGCATGAGAATATGTAAGTAGGTGTTAGTTCGACACCAGGACAGTTGTTGCATATCCTATAGGTTATTGTGCCATCTGGATGTAGTGTCATTCCTTTATAGTGTTTTGTTCTAAGTCTTGGTATAGTTTTTGTCAGTTTTCTCTCAGAGTTTATTCCACATATTTGATCTTTTCATATATTACAAATGAAAACATTATAAGACGCGAGTGTTTCTTTCACAAATAAATCAAACTTATACTGTCCTTACTGCGATGAAAATTTTGGTATTAGCAACTGTGGCAGCTTTAGATTTCTCTAGCCTGATGGAGATAGTCAATTGTAAGAGGTTACCGAATGATTAATTTAACCTATCACTGTGATTTGTAGAATTCTTTCTGTGAAATGAGGAAGATAAAATTCCATAACTTGACCGTCATGTAGATACTGCAGGAATCTTTCATTAAACTTCAATTCGTTATATTTCTCTTTTAAAACTCCTTATTTTTATGGGATACTAGACGAATTACCCGGGCAACGCCCGGGTTTACCCGATTAAATGTTTTATTCAAACACTATTCGTTACAATTATAAATTGGCGCCGTGGATGTCACTCTTGTGAAACGTCCCGCTCCAAACTTTACATGTACATTAGGTCAGTTGATATTACCTCCCATCTTCACCGCTAGAGGCGCTGCTCGCGAGCTAAGTAGAATAATTTGAATATATAGTTTTAATAATTGATTTATATATATTTTAAAATAGCCTATCGTCTTTCCCGTATTTTTTACCTATGTATGGAAATTTTGGTTTGAATTAGTGAACTACTGCGAATTTGTATACAGGACATACAAACAAACAAACATACAAACATTCATTTTTATATATATATAGATATTACGTATGTACAAAGGAACGTGTGACCATTGGACATGCCTCGGACCTGGAGGCTGTTGTTGGGTGCTGCGCTGCCTGGAGTATAGGAGCTCCATCTATTATTTCTTTCTTCCTGTGGTGAATATTTATAAGACCGGTGGTCTTAATAAAGCCTTGTTTGTGTGTGTATTTTTATGGAATATAAAAGAATATGAATCTAGATATCAAATTTAATCTTGTAATTCTTTCATTTTCTTTGTGTTTTTATCGGAATTTAAAAATATATTTTCATTATATAATAGTTGTTGTATGTCTGCTGTATATAAAATCTATTTTTGAGAAAGAAATAGTCAAAAGTGTACTTACATAGATCATCCCTTTGTCATATCGGATCTTCAGGTTCCATAGCAGAGATGCTTCGTTCAGGTCACTGCATCACTCTGAGGTCAGTACCAAGACATATACAAGTATGCTACAGAGTACAAGTATTTGAAAATAGAGCAATCCATATTTTATTCATAAAATAATGAAAGGCATATATTGTATTTAATAAAAGATTTATTTTGCCAAAATTTCGGCTGGCTGAACGCCAACCTTTATCGAAGCATTACATTTTTGTATACACAAACTCAGCGCCGCATAGTGTTATAATATCACAGTTGAAATCATTTAAAATACAAAGCAAAATAAATATTTTATTAAATCCAATATATGCCTTTTTATTATCTTATAGAGTACAAGTATATGCTACAGAAAATATTATTTAGACTTGAATCAATATGGAAACATATTTTAGCAATTCTGTTGCTATAACATATTATAGTCTTGTGAAGGTCCAAATTAATCACTTTGAAGAAACTTAATTAAGGAGGCTAGTCTTATGACTGATTCTCTCACCAGAAATAAATAAAACATTATTTTATGGTCAATCTACCCACTATGATTAGTAAGACCAATATTGCATACACACACACACACACACTCTCTCTATTCTATAATAGTTAAACAGAAAGAAACTCATGCGGGATAATTTTCAAATGTCGTTCTACAACATAAGCCGCATTATATTGTATTATAAATTACTTTATATAATATTTACGAACGGAAGAATATGTCCAGGTTAGCCTAGTGGACATGGCATCTGTCCGGTAAGCGGAACACTGTGGGTTCGATTCCCATCCGTGAACACTTTTATTTTTCCGTTTATCATTACTCTTCACAATTCATTCTTTTATACTTCATCTCTAAAGTTAGAAATAATCGTTATTTCTCCTTAAAATAAATTCGATTTTTCGTTCAAAAGAAACACATGCGGGATAATTTTCAAATGTCGTTCTACAGTTTAACAATTTCATATCTCTCTCTATGTAATTGTTAGAATAAATAATTCACAGACACACAGAAAAGCCTAGTTAAGAACTTTCTAAAGAACAACCTAGTTAACAGCAAAATATAAGCCAAAACAAAACGTACAATAAACAAAATCCAATAAACAAAAGATTTAATAAAAAGAGACATTATATAATTTGAATACCTATCAAGAATAAATAAATAACATCTAAATACACTGAAGAATACAAAAAACAACTGTATAGAGAGGCAAACAAGCTATTGTTCCACTAAAAGGTTCAGTTTTTCGTGAAAGACTCGCTCAGAAAGCCCCCACACTGAAGCAGTGAACTAGGAAGGATACTAATTGTGTATTGTTAATTTTTTCCATGTCGCTATTAGCGCTGCACCAGGGCAAAAAAAGAGAATTTCCTCGAAGTCACTACAATTATCGAAGAAGAAAGAAATGGTGATCGACAACAATAGATTGAAATAATGTTGTTGATAATTGACTAGAAGTTAGTGTTACTTAGTACACATGGTCATGATAATCATGGGGAGTGTGCGGCTCTCTGGCTGTACTGTAAGTTCACTACATCCTGTGAAAGACCACCTCCAGAAGTACCCAGGAAGGGTTCCCCCCTTACCTCAGAGACATTTATATGTCATAATCAGTCTCTTCCAATAATCCTCCCAATATTTTTCCATCGCATTAAGGACAGTAGAATATTTAAAAATAAAATTTCGTGTTTTATAATGCTTCCATTTCATACACTATAACAACATCAACAATAGCTACTGTATTAGTCAACAATTCGTGTATATTGTAATATGATCAATTCTTCAATAACGAGTTATCATTCTATTGTTATTTTCCCTTCCTTACACCATTGTCACTCCGCGACATTTGATGTAGTTGTTGGCTGTCTCAATATAAGGTTGCACTGTCATCGTGACTTGTGTCTATTTCCTCACTTCCTACACGACCTTATATACTGAGAAAAAGGACATTTCCTGATCGTGCAACTGAAAGTTGCTGATGGCTTGCGCCATCTATCGGAATAAATATCAACTAATCGTTGATTTTTAATTATTCCAGAATTAGCCAAAAGCCATCAGAAACCTCAGTTACACGATCAGGAAATGGCCTTTTTTCTCAATTTATCCACCTGATCCAAGTACAAATTCACTTTTGACTATTTTTCACATTATAGATATCTGCCTTAGATATTATTATTAACATATTCTTATATATTTATTTCACAAAAAAATCGATATTGCCAAATTAATCCACTAATTCGCTAAAATTATATTATTGTTCATTCCGATTATAAAATAACTTTACTAGATACCGCTCAAAAAGAGCAACCTAGCTTATGATATTTAAAAGGAATAATGAGGGGGTCGGTGGAAGGATGGTCTAAACTGTTGGTTTTCGACCGCTATGACCCGGGATCGAAACCCGCATTGGGCACTTTTTTCTGATTTAAAAAAAAATCTTCAATGGCCCCCGATTCTTGTAAAAGTCCAAGCGAGTGCAAGTAACCAACTGTTTGGCACATTTGTAAGTGCAAAGTCGAACTGCTTTTCACATGTGTAGATATGTGGTGCATTTACAGTAAAAGTAGTCGCTAACTATCCACCATGATTATAATGGTCTGTACAACGTGTACTAAGGATAACCAAAAAAAAAGAAAAAGGATAATATGCGAATAACCTTCACAAAAAAGTATCCAATGCGGGAATCGATCCCGGTTCATGGCTGTCGGGAATTGAGGGTTTTAACCACTTGTCCATCGACTTTTATTGTTCATTCTGTTAATATAGTCTGTTCTTGAAGGTTTATTGTTGTTTAAATGTGGTGTTTAACAACACTATATGATCCTGTATTATAAAGAATTAAGCCCTTCCCAATCTTTTTCATCATCACTTCACCCATTGTATAAATTATTCCTGTATATATTAAAAAAGATCCAGAGGAAAACACATCAACCAATAGTTCAACTCCCGACATTTCAGTGACTTCCTGTCACTCTCTTCAGGGGAATGGTTACTTTGAATCCTAGTTCTACTTATATACATACACGATTCTCTGATATACAGTGTCACGTATCTGCATATATAGAATATTCCTAAACATTTTAAAATAAAAACTTCTGCAAATTAAAATATTAAAAAAATATATAGTTTTGCTTATCTCTAATACACGTGGTACAGGCCATGATAATCATGGTGGTTAGAAGTAGGCGCCTGCTTTTATTGTAAGTGCACCACATGTCTACACTTGTGAAAAGCAGTTCAACTTTGCACTTACAAATGTGTCAGAGCCCCGTTTGGTTACTTGAACTCGCTGGTGGGGTTGGACTTTTGCAAGAATCGGCGGCCATTAGAGCATTTTTTTCTTTAATTAGAAAGAATTGCCCAATGCGGGAATCGAACCCGGGTCGTAGCGGTCGAAAACCAACGGGTTAGACCATCCTTCCACTGACCCCTTAGATTAAAAATATAAAATTATATACACAACCTTTAAAAAAAGTATATTAAGATGTATATATGAAGATTAAATAGTACTTTATTTTAACTACATCAATAAGGAATCTAGGTTTCTTACCGTAATTATTTTATTCTTAAGATTATGTCCTTCAACACGGAGACATAAGAAGTGGTACTTCTATATAATTATAACCCACATAGAAGGGGTACTTCTGATGTCTCGGTGTTGAAGGGCATGTTAGCCTGATAGTCACTTCACCATCAGCGGGAGCCCTCGTCGGTTGTGTCCAAGGTCCACCTTATCGACCATGTAGAACAGTAAGAACTCTTCTATCTCCATCTTTCGCTCCTAGCTTGACTCCTATCTGTTCACGGAACTTTCCAGGTACAACTGTCTCCCTTCGTTTTTTTTTGTGTGGAAATTCCCAAGTCTTCCACTCTGCCTCGACCACGACTGACTGTACTCTGTGAGAACTGTTAAAGGTCTTCCAAGGTGCAGATAGGTATTTGAAAACTCTCCACATCCTGACTGTCCCTATAGCCCTAGGGCTTGGTTTCTTATCGTAATTCTTTTATTTCTCGAGCTTTCAGGCTAACATGCCCTTCAAACATGGAGACATCAGAAGTGGTACTTCTAGCTCATTAGAACACACATAGAAGTGGTACTTCTGATGTCTCGGTGTTGAAGGGTATATTAGCCTGAAAGTTAGTGAAATAAATGAATTACGAAAAGTGACCGAACCCTAGATTCTTTATTGATTTAATTAAAATACAAAATCAGGTAAGTATCTTTATTATGAAATAGTACGGAATAACACTGTCCTCAAGATACATAACGCGCTATGTGTTTGTATAACTATATTTGACATTTCTAACCATCGCTTCTAAATATAAATTATATATATAAAACACCTTTGCCGGTCCCAAGCCCGGATGAAAAAGGAGGAGGGGGAGCAGTAACAAGCTCACTAAAAAACCTGGGCTCAGCTGGCCCGGCTGATAGTACCCTGTAAGGGCTCCTAATCCAGGGATACAGGATGAGCTGCGTTTGTACTCCATGTTAGGAGCAGCTGCACATGGCGTCTGTTCCTCATGTCAGAGGCGGCCATTTATTTCGGAGCTAAGTCGGCCTGCCACTGAGTAGTGCACCCAGTCTTAATGGCAAAGGCAGACGCATTCTACTTCCCCCAGTCATGATGGTTGTCAAACAGACATCATCAAGGGTCACAACTTGAAACCCTAATATGATTGAGTGGAGATAAGGAGAAGAAGAATACTTCTAAATATGATTATGACAGATAGTTAATGTCAATTATGTTACAAAGTTTAGAAAAAATCTCCACAATTTTCTACATTTTCCGCATGGTAGAAGCTAACCATCCACTTCCTGGCACCATTCCAAATTACAACTTTTTTTAACATCCTCGTGGTCAGGAAGAACAGTTTTTTAGTTTGACCAAAACGGCAGCAAAACTGCGAAATTTCTTTTATTATAGTTCTAAAAAGACTTTTATAAATAGTTTAACTTTTTAAAGTATGTTTTTTTTTTTCACACGAAAAAATTATTTAATAATTTTATTTATTTTCTATATTTTCTCTCGGGGGTCGGTGGAAGGATGGTCTAAAGCGTTAGTTTTCGATCACTACAACCCGGGTTCGAATCCCGAATTGGACACTTTTTCCTGATTAAAAAAAAAGTTAGGACTTTAATCCTGTCTCCTAATTTTAATACAGTAAAACCTCTTTTTAAAGGACTCCTAGTTGCATAGAAAAAAATGTCCTTTATGGAGAGGTGTCCTCTTACCGGAGAGTTGTTAAATACAAGTAGTAAAAATTGTAATTTTGACAATGAAAACTGTCCTTTATAGAGAGGTGTCTTCCCATGGAGAGAGGTTCTACTGTATATACACATTTTTAATAATTACATTTCGAAATATATATACCAATACGTCAAATAAGTAAAGAGAGAACATGGAAGTCATTGGTCAAAAGAGAAAATTGTTACTCACGAGATGTCGATCATGTCAGCGTATCCATTCTCCCCCAGGTCCTGTCTCTTCTTGACAGACTCCAGGTTGGTGAGGGTGAAATCCTGGACCTGAACCCACAGTTCACATCAAGTACATGGCCTATAGTAGACTGAGCAAGAAAATATGATACATTTTGAAATGCGCAAACAAAGCAATTTTGAGAGATTCAAGACGTATAGTCTAATTAATACTAAATAAATTATATCATTAGATTTAGTAGTATTAGTGGTAAGAAATCGTTGATATATCATAATATTATCATCGTTTTATCCCTCCAATAGCTATCTTTGAACAATATTATTAATCGAGTAAAAAAAAATGTATAGTCTAGTTAAAACTGAATATATTATATCATTAGATTTAGTAATGATAGTTGTAATAAGAAATCGTTTATATATCATAATATTATATTATGATGCATAGCGCGCCATCTGTTATGAATATTCGAAACTATTATAGAGACGCATATGATTCTTTTGAAAATTTTTCCATTGCAGTAAGGGCAGTAGAAATTGTTTAATTTTCAAAAGAATCATACGCGTCTATAATAGTTTCGAATATATCATTATATTATCATAATTTTATCCCTCCAATAGCTATCTTCGAACAACATACATGTTAATCGAGTTTGGGTAAAGTTTTCAACTAGCAATAATCGCGCCTCGGAAGATCCTCATTGGCTACAATATCGCCTCTGCGCAAAGCACATGTTAATCGAGTTAAATAAACTGCCAAATTCAGGCTATGACCCTCATCAGTATAGGGGTGGCTTTACTTTGATAACAGTCTACAAGAGGAGTTATGAAAATATGGAAGATATTCAAATATATTTGTAAATTATGAATGTGTTTCACTTGTTTATGCCTATAGGTGATGTACCATCGTTCTGTTGTACAATTGAAGTGAGAGATGCTTCTTTTGGTATATATTTTTTCCCTAATTATTTTGATGTATTTTCTCATATCGCACAGCAATCTGATGGAAGATATTATAAAAAGTGAGGCAATACTCTCATTTATATATTTGAAGAATTGGAAAACTCTGGCGCTGAGAAATAAATAATATTCTCTCTCGCAGTCCATCGGTAGTGGAGTCTTTCCCGCGGTGGGCCCCACCAATGAAGACTGTATATATTTTATATATATGTATATCGTATATTTTAAAACTGTATAATAATGACACTTTTAGTACACTGCGTGACATTGAAAATGGAACACCAAGAAATAGTGGCCAGAAAGTGATGAAACTCGGCAGACAGAGAGAGACAGGGACGAACAATAAGTGATATTTATTTCAAAATGATAGTCATAATACAGAGCGAGAACAGCATCGGCTTAGTAGCAAGTAGGACCACCGCGGACGGCGATGCACGCAGCAACATGTCTAGGTAGAGAGTCAATCAGAGTACGGATGGCGTCCTGAGGGATGGCTCTCCATTCCCTCTCAACCATTTGCCACAGTTCGTCTTCTGAACGCGGCTGTGGCAAGGCATGCAAACGGCGTCCAATGATGTCCCAGACGTGCTCGATTGGTGAGAGATCAGGAGAGTACGGTGGCCAGGGAAACATCTGTACATCTTGCAGAGCTTGTTGGCTAATGCGAGCAGTGTGCGGTCGGGCGTTATCCTGCTGATAAAGGGCATTGGGTACCCCATGAAGGTAGGGGAGTGTCACCGGTCGCAGCACATCATCAACGTATCGTTGGGCCGTCATAGTGCCCTGAATACGAAGTAAAGGTGACCTGGAATCATACGCGATTGCGCCCCAAACCATGATTCCACGTTGTCGCACGGTGGGGCGTTCCACAATTGCTGCCGGATTGGACCTTTCTCCACGTCGACGCCACACGCGTACACGGCGACTATCACTGGACAAGCAGAAACGCGACTCATCTGAGAACACGACCCTGTGCCATTCCGTCATCCACGTCGATCTAGCCCGGCACCATTCCAAACGTTGGCGCCTATTCGGTGGGATCAATGGCAGTCTTCTTAGCGGACGGCATGAGTGCAAGCCATTAGCAACCAATCGACGGGAAATGGTTCTGGTCGAGATGGAATGATCTAGGGTGTCTTGCACAGGTTGCAGGATGGCGGTACAAGTGGCTTGTGGGGCCGCCACTGCTTGTCGAAGGATACGCCGATCCACACGTGCTGACGTCACTCTGGTTGCACCGGCATTCCTATAAATTGCCACATTTCCTTGTTCCAACCATCTTCTCCACAGTCGGTGCACCGTGGACGCACCAAGGTGTGTATCAGCTGCGATTTGACGTATGGACCCACCTGCCCTTTTCAGTCCGATCACTATGCCCCTCGTAAAAGCGTCTGTCTGCTTGAACTGCCTCCGTTTACGATGACCTGGCATTCTCTGTTATTACACGTGTCTTTTGACACAAGAAAAAAATTTATACAATGATTTTCCTTGAAGAAATAACGACACGAATACTGGCCTTTCTGCAAGTTCCTTCCCTTATATCTTACTCCATGTGCGCACGAGAGCTGCGCATTTTACATCATTTGCATAACTCGGTTAGGCGCGTCTACCCTGAAATTTGCATAATTTTCTGGCCACTATTTCTTGGTGTTCAATTTTCAATGTCACGCAGTGTATATGTCACATATTTTCCAATTAGTTAGAGCCGATGCCTTAAAATATCCTACCTTCTATTAAAATGTACACTGTTTCTATTTGCTACCACCCTCATATTTTTTAATAGAAGGTAGGATATTTTAAGGCATCGGCTCTAACTAATTGGAAGATATGTGACATATACTAAAAGTGTCATTATTATACAGTTTTAAAATATACGATATGTATATTTATCAATTATTTGTATCTATTTATATCTATTTATTACTATATTCATCATTATATAATCATATTTATATTTATTCTGTACTTAACCTTATATAATCTTATATGGACATTGAAATAAAGTAGTTTCAATCTCAATCTCTCTATCTCTCTCTGTTAAAACAATATAAATAATTAGTTATATTTAAATTTAATCTATTGGGAGTATGAATAAGGTCGTGCGGTTATGATAAAGATGGCGCTACTAGTTTATTATTCCACTGTTTCATCTAGCAACACCATTATTTTGAAGCGTCATCATAAGGGTTCCTTTTTCAGTAACCGTCATTTCTCTGAAGTGTAAACAACTTAGTTTCTGTTTGCTCTTAAAATGTCAACTTTTGTACCAAATTATGTGTTTTTGCGGGGAGTTTAACTTCATTACTTCATATGAAGAAAAAAGCTGCTGAGAGTCATCGTAGTTTATGGTGACCATGCTCTAACTGACGAACGTGTCAGAAGTGGTTTGCACGGTTTAAAAGTGGTAATTTTGATTTGAAAGACGTAGAAAGACCTGGAGCGTCACCACAGTTTGAGGGTGAACAATTAGAGACAAGGCTCGATGAAGATCCAACACAAATTCAAAATAAACACGCAAAAGCACTTAGAGTCACTCAACCAGCCATTTTTCATCGCTTAAAAGAAATAGGAATAATCCGAAAGGTCGGAAATTTAGTGCCGTATGAACTGAAGCCAAAAGACGTCGAACGTCATTTTTTTCACGTGTGAACAACTGCTCCAACGTCAAAAAAGAAAGGGCTTTTTTCATTTAATTGTAACTGGTGATTAAAAGTGGATCCATTAAGATTATCTAAAACATCGGAAAACGTATGGATACCCTTGCCATGCCTCATTATCGATGGCCAAGCCGAATATTCATGGCGGAAAGTATCACAGGGGAGGTCTACTGAAGACAATTGATGCGTTTGAGCTGAGCATTGCGAGAAAAACGGCTGCAATACGCCAATAGACACGACAAAGTTATTTTGAAACATGATAATGCTCGGCCACATGCTGCAGCACCCGTTAAAACTTACCTAGAAACGCTCAAATGAGAAGTCTTACCCCACCCGCCGTATAGCCCAGACATTGCTCCTTCCGATTATTATATCTACATATCAATGCAACATGGCCTGGCTGACCAGCACTTCTCAAACTACGATTAAGTCAAAAAATGGATCGATGAATGGATAGCGGCCGAAGAGCCGGCCTTTTTCCGCGATGGGATCCGTCAATTGCCAAAATGATGGGAAAAGTAGCGGCTAGCGACAGACAATACTTTGTGGTCTAACCAATTTTTCACGATAAAGCTCCAAGTTTCAGAAAAAAAAAACCGAACAAACTTATTTATACTCCTAATATTTTTAAAAGAGAGAGAAAAACCTTTAAAAACGTTTCATGAATCCCGTGGCGATGTAACTGATAAATTTCTCCACTCCGATCACATGAGGAGGAAGGGGTCATCCATTATTCAGGACGAAGAGTGAAATTGTTATTCCAACTGTGAGTTTCTCCTTGGCCATATTCCTGATCACGGAAGTAATGCTTGTTTAACTTAGATTAATTACAGTCGGGTTGGTTGAATGGCTGAACTCCTCTTAGAGACAATCAGAACCTAGCCATTGTAGAATCTACTTTCACCCGCTACGACCCGGGATCGAATCCCGCATTGGGCACTTTTTTATAATTTAAAAAATGCTCCAATGGCCCCCGATTCTTGCAAAAGTCCAACCATACCAGCGATTGCAAGTAACCAAACGGTTTCTGGCACATTTGTAAGTGCAAAGTCGAACTGATTTTCACATGTGTAGACATGTGGTGCACTTACAGTAAAAGCAGTTGCTAACTAACCACCATGATTATAATGGCCTTAATCACATGTACTATGGATAATATAAAAAAAGGAATCTACTCAAATGAAATTTAATCATTGTTTAACAGATTTTATTATTATTATTTTTTTTGTATGCAGCATAAGTTCAAACAACACCAATAAATTCTCTAACGAAAATACTCACAAATCTGTACGCCCTTTTTTTACTGATAAGAACAAAATCTATCAAATTCAAAAAGCACCCATCTCTCTCGTTAAGAGCCGTCACAAAATTCTATGCTCTTCATTAATGATATAGAGACTTACCAAAACTCACTTTTATCGAATCAAAAATCCATCATTTTTCTATTAACAATCCTATCAGAATTAATCTTCAAACAATTGATCTTCACAATCCATCAGTAATATCCTTACTATCCTCATTTGATTAGCTCCAAGAAGATGGAGTACCTATAGAATCTCAATAATTCCAAGAAAAAGAAGATGAGATATAATCTAGATTTGAACATCTTCATTAGCTCTAAAAATCCAACTTAATAGAAGACAGTTTATCAATCCATAGAGAAAATTCCCATCACATCATTATCTTTACTATTTAGTTCCATATTTACGACATAATCCTGATACCTTCTAGTTAAGTTTTAATTAGGCTTTTAACTAATTAATTCGCTTTAGACGTTAATCATCTCAAAGATGAAACTAATCCATGAACTAATCCATTTGATAAGAAAGATTAATGTCTTTTAATTAACTTAAATATAAGTTCTTTTTATTTCTTTATACAGTGGTACCTCGACATACGAGTTTAATTCGTTCCGCAACCTTGCTCGTATCTTGAATTACTCGTATCTCAAAGCAAATGTCCCCATACAAAACAATTGAACTACCATTAATCCGTTCCAACCTCCAAAATGTCACCCCAGTTATTTTTGTTACTTGGTTTTAAATAATAAAAACGTATTTATAAATATCAAATATTCATTGCACAAAAACAAAAAAGAGAATGTAAAGAAATAAATTAGATATCCTCACTGGTCTTTGCCTTTTTCGCTACATTTTTCTCGCTTTCACCTGTAGGCCGTTTAGAAAAAAACATGTCCAAGGAGGTTTGTTTCTTCCTCCCTCTCAGAATGTTCCGGAAATGAGTTAGGCAAGTGTCATTAAAAAGGTCAGATGCACGACCTGTTGCAACTTTTTCTGGGTGTTTTTTTTTCCACGAACTATAAAACTCTCTCCCACATTCCTAAGATCTCCTTTATCTCACTTGTAGAAATTTCACGTTTTAATTCAATACTCATCATCTTTTTCTTAGCACTTGACTTTTTACAAACTTTCTTCCGATCCATGGTTATAAAAATAAATGAACTAAAACTGTAAATGTAAACGCAACACAAAACGCGAACACAAAACACAACTTATCACAGCGGAAGCACGCTGCTAACTGATCGTGATGGCGCGACTGCGTGTTACTACCGAACCGAACTCGTATCTCGAATTTTGCTCGTAACAAAAAGCAAAAAATCACTTGCTCGTCGGCTCGTATCTCGAAAAACTCGTATGTTGGGGCGCTCGTATGTCGAGGTACCACTGTACTTGTATCATATAGTGACTTGATGGAGAGTTTATCTCTAATTGGAGAAACAAGTAAATTTTATTTTAATTCTTCTTGTTTGTACAGAATATAAATAATATTGAAATATAGGTGATTTTTTTTTACTAGGACTATAATAGAAAAGCTGAGACAATGGACCCTAATAGAGATCGTTTAAATGACTTGAGGAATAAGTAACAACAAACAACAATAGGTGAAAATTTTCGTAAATGAATAATTGACTTTAAGGATCTATTTTAAAAAGTTAAAATGTATATATATTTTATTTATCTAATTTTTCCTAGTTTGTGATATATATATCGTTTTGAAAATAGAGAAATCCATAAATAAATCTTTAATTAAAAAGGTACAGTTAAACCTGTCTATAGCGCCCCCTCTAAATAGCGCCTTCCTCTCTATAGCGCCCGATTTTAAACAAT
This sequence comes from Cordylochernes scorpioides, assembly GCA_030710605.1. Classification (NCBI taxonomy): domain Eukaryota; kingdom Metazoa; phylum Arthropoda; class Arachnida; order Pseudoscorpiones; family Chernetidae; genus Cordylochernes; species Cordylochernes scorpioides. Next base: position 28,199,485 of record CP092865.1, on the reverse strand, counting down.
AAAATGTAAATATTTTACATTAAAAGTGACCTGTCTATAGCACCCCCTCTCTATAGCACCCTATTTTGGGGAGTCCCAAGAGGGGGCGCTATAGGCAGGTTTAACTGTATATATTGGATCAAAATATCGTTTACCAATATTTGTAAATAGATGTTCAGCCAACTGAAATATTAGTAAAATAAATGATATTTTGATCCAATATCAGTCAACGAGAGCGAGAAAGACTTCAATGCTGGCCAGTTGGACTTCTTGATTGGTCCGTTCACCCCCGGGCCCACAGGTGGTGGACGGTTTTAGTCACCGTTGGACATCGTCGCAACAATATGTTCCCTTACTCGACGTCAGTTGCATGAATTAAAATATGGATTTTTGGGTTGACGTCCATTTGAAAAAATATATATTTACATATAAAGGTCGCCTCTCCCGTCAAAATAGACGTCAAAACTAGACGCCATCTATTGACTGTCACCGACCCGAGACCGCTAGTTTGCGGTGACGGTCAATAGATGGCGTCTAGTTTTGACGTCTATTTTGACGGGAGAGGCGACCTTTGTCTCTTTAAATAAATATCCTCCCGGCAAAATTTCCATCTATATATATGAATATAATTTAAAGAGTGAAAATGCATGCTTTGAGCCATTCAATGATATTTTTAGATGGTAGAGCGTCATCTTTGTGCATCCCATCTGGGTTTGAATTCTCATTTGACTACTTGACCTTTTATTCTCTTATTTTTTCTTAACTTTTTTTAAATTTCTATTTGCATACCTATATAATACTATATTGGTATATAATACTATAATACTACATGGCGCTCTGCCATCTAAAAAAGCACATGTTCTCGTGGTCAGGAGATGCCTTCTTTATTTTTAATATCAACACCTGACCCACTTATCTTTTATTTTTTTCTATTGTTTTTTTCATATAATACTATATTAATGAATATTCTAGACATATTTATACTTTTTAAAACTATAAATCAATAAGCAATCCAGGGGCAGGTCTCTTCTAACCCCTCTTTATTTCTCAAGTTCTTGGGCCAATATGTCCTTCAACATGAGACCTAGAAGTACCACTTGCACAGAGTTAAAAGCGACCTGACCCAGGATTACTTATTGATTTAGTGAAATTGTAAAGTCAGGAATGAATAGGCATATTCTTAACACATAAATTCATATAATTATATTCTCAAATAGAGGATAACAATAAAAATTATATTCTACCATATTTATTTGAAAGCATTTATATATAACTAATTGTATTCAGGGCAAACAGATTAAAAAGATTAGAACTAATTAAACTTTGTGAAAAAAATAGTACAAATGTGAAATTGTACTGGGATAAGGTGAATAAATTATAAGGAGATGCCTTTTTCTTAATTAAACTTTGTAAAGAAAGAATTTCCACATATCAAACATCTATATAAGCTACAATATTTAGAGATAAACATTGAAAGCTGTGGATACTTTGACGCCAGAATGGCTTTGTGTGTAGAAAGCTCTAACAAACAGAGCGACCTTGAGCAGGAACAATTGGCTCGATGGTTTTGGTCGATCAAGGCCACCAGAGATTGTCGGGGCATTGTACTGGAGATAACAGGTGGTTTGAAACTATGACCAAGAAGTGAGGTTCACCTTCAAAGATTTTACTCTTTTCAAGATGTTGCTCGTTATACAACGATGCTAATTCTAGAAGATATAATCAGGGAAGAAAGAAAAAAGAAACAATTGAGAATGAAGAACCTAGTTTGCAAATACGTCTTGCAACGTGTATATAGGGATATAGTCTGTTACTATACAGAAGTAGAATACTATAACGGAAGAGTCCTCTGAAATTTAAATCACAACAAAACGCAGGCTCATAGAATCAGTTTCTTATTTAAAAATAAGAATTATTGTTAAAAATAAGAAGCATCCTTGGAGACTGCGTTTTATTGTGATAGAATACTATGCATAGAGAAAAAGGACATAGTAATGTGATAGCAGAATTTCTTGGACATATCCTTGTCTCTACGACCAATAAGTAAAGCTTACAACTTCACCTTCAAAGATTTTACTCTTTTCAAGATGTTGTTCGTTATAGAAAGATTCTAATTCGAGAAGATAAAATCAAGGAAGAAAGAAAAATCAATTGAGAATGAAGAAAATAGTTTGCAAATATGTCTTGCAATATAGGATGTTTGTATATGAGGCCCGTCCATTTACCGTTTAGTAAAATTCAGCGTACGAACAAATATAATCATTGACTCATGTATTCTGATACAATAGAGAGGTATAGTGATATCACCGTGTATTGAGTGTGAAGTGATGCATAGTTTAGTATACATTCACAATGCTCATATATTTTACAAAGATTCATATCATTCATATTCATCGAAAGTAATATGTAAATATATATTCTGCTTCAATATACACATAGGGCTAATACTGTGTATTTAGAGAGTGTGAAGTAAGGTATAGTGTCAAGTACAATACACATATACGATCCAATGACCCATGGTATATGTGGTTACGATACACATTTAGAAAGTGTGAGGTAATATATATATATATATTGTAAATTACAATACACATATACGATCCAATGACCCATGATATATGTGGTTACATTACACATAGGAATATCAACGTGTATTTAGAGAGTGTGAAGTAATGTATAGTGTAAAGTACAATACACATATACGATCCAGTGACCCATGATATATGTGGTTACGTTACACATAGGAATACTAACGTGTATTCAGAGAGTGTGAAGTAAGGTATAGTGTCAAGTACAATACACATATACGATCCGATAACCCATGGTATATGTGGTTACGATACACATTTAGAAAGTGTGAGGTAATATATATATATATATATTGTAAATTACAATACACATATACGATCCGATAACCCATGGTATATGTGGTTACGATACATATGGGGAATATCAACGTGTATTTAGAGTGTGTGAAGTAATGTATAGTGTAAAGTACAATACACATATGCGATCCAATGACCCATGGTATTTGCGGTTACAATACACATAGGGGATACCAACGTATATTCAGAGAGTGTGAAGTAACGTATAGTGTAAAGTACAATACACATATGCGATCCAATGACCCATAAAGACTCCATCAACAAGCTTTTGCTGCCAGAGGTCAGCTACGATTGACCCCAGGTAGGTCGTGACTCCTACAAAGAAGGTTTTTCCTACAACTTTTTATTCCAAAGAAGAAAAACTCGAGGAAAAAAGTTTATGGGATGAAGGAAACTTAAGAGGCTATTTAGGCCGTCCTTGGATCTTTTATAAGTATCTACATTGCTAAGGTGATGATGATATAGTCTCTATAAATAATCAATATCATCATCCTTAGGATGTGAATTTGAGCTAAGCTGTTGATAATTTGAAAAATGTGTAAACGCATTTTCCTATTATCTTAAATTTATGTGAAACATTTTAAAATGTGACCATTAGGATTCAACATATTGTCAAGTAGCTCTACAATCCCGGCCACAGGAAGCTCCATGGGACACCTGTCAATCATCACTGAACCCTGATAGGGGAGATGGGGATCTCGGAATCTTATCGGCAGATAATAAAAAACAAGACGCCTCGATGGCTAAACACTCTCATTATTATTATTTTATCTTGGGATAAGTTGTTTTATGATTTGACTCTCTCTCCCTATAAATACCTCTTGTATATAATTTTATTGGAGAAATAAAAGGTAAATACCTCCTTAAATTAATTATTTCCAAATTTGTCCTTGCTTTATTTATCTCCGCGACAATATATAACTCATTATAAGTATAAAATAAAAATCCGAACGTCTATAAAGGTTTTGGGTGTCTTGCTTCGATTAATCAATTTTTCCGTATACTTCCAATTGTAGTGGTTGTACCGCAGAACTATAGCATCGTAGAGGACATGTGTGTGCTAAAGCTCTTCTTTGGATTCTTATTTTCCAAACTAGCTTAATCCATATGTTAGAAGTAATTTAATGATGTTCATTTTATTTGTTTTAAAATATCTAAATAAGTGCGGTAAAACACTATATAATGCTAAAAATAGTATGTATATATATATATATATATATGAAAAAATAGTACAAATGTAACATTGTACTGGGATAAGGTGCATAAATTAAGAAAAATTCTGGAATAATTAAAAATCAACGAGAATAGTTGATATTTATTCCGATAGATGGCGCCAGCCATCAGCAACTTTCAGTTGCACGATAAGGAGATGCCTTTTTCTTAATTTATGCACCTTATCCCAGTACAATGTTACATTTGTACTATTTTTTCACATTGTGTAGCGCCCTCACGCAATTATGGCCTTAACTACCCGTTTCATGATTTTTCAGGATGCCTTAATGACCAATTTTTTGGTCGTTGAGGTACAGCTTGCACCACGCTGATGAGGGCCAACAGCCCGAAACGCGTCCGTGGTTAGCTTTTCTTGATTAATCAAGAATGGGTATTTGGCCAATTCTGGAATAATTAAAAATCAACGAGAATAGTTGATATTTATTCCGATAGATGGCGCCAGCCATCAGCAACTTTCAGTTGCACGATAAGGAGATGCCTTTTTCTTAATATATATATATATATATCATCTAGCTTCTTAATTACACGTTCTTATCAACAATTACACTTATAGACAAAACTTAAGAAAGTAGAAAGACTTTAATGTCGCCTGTGTCCACACTTGGTTATCTCTGTGTCTTTAATAATCGCTCTTCAGCAATTTCTCTTTTAGGTAAACAATTCACAATTATTTACAATGTTTTTATTTAAAAAAAAAGGCCATATGAATTATTTTTCTTCTACAAGGAAAATATTCAAGATGCTAAATTAGTCTTCAATAATATAGGAACGAAGGGTATGGTATTGTGTTTCTATTATTATTATACTAAGAATCATCGGAATGGCTGAAATTGCTCCTAATTTTCTCCAATTGAGAGAAAAACGACTTTATCCTTTTTCATATCTATCTTTTTCTAGAGAAACATATCGATAATAAACAAAGTCCTAACTCTATTTTCTGCTCTTTTATTGTATTGATGAAATATATTCTGTGAATATCATGGTCCATTAGTAGGAAATCCTTCAGGTAGTTTTATCAGTTCTTTTTTTATACATTGATGCCATTGAATTTTACCAGGAAAATATGTTGTTGTTTTTTATTCAAACACACTATGAACATAAACTTCAATTCCAAATGATAACCTTTAATGAGTGTGTATACAGTGAAGTTTCTCCCATGGAAAATAACCAGTTATACAGATTCACCACAGGAAGGAAGCATATACTCCATGCAGCGCAGAACCCAACAGCTTTCAGGTCCGACGCATGCCCAGCGTCCACAGAATCCACCTTGCATAGGGTAGCGTATCACTGAACAGACTAGTGTGGAATCAGCCGCGTTTTAGTCTTCGCTTTTCTCATCCAAATGGACCACGATATTCAGCGATTCTATTAATCTCCTCCGAACGGTGACTGCGGTCTTGTGTTAAATAGAGCTAATTGTTCACAATGTAAGCTCTACTCCATATGTAAGATTCATACATTTCAAATCACCAAGTTCCACGCAGGATATCTTGTATCAAAACAACTAAACAAAGGATTCTTCAAATTGAAGATATTTCGGCCAGTAAATCTTTTTTATTGTCTCGACGTTTCGACAAAAATATTCTGTCCTCGTCAGGAGCGAACAAAAATTAAAACATTTGGCAAAGCGTTAAAAATTATTCTAAGGCTGCAAGGGCGTTCTAACGAAATATTTACTGGCCGAAGTATCTTTAATTTGAAGAACTATGAATTCCGGCCAGGCAGCCTTTATCTTTACGATAAACAAAGGATGCCCACAAGAAGAGCACTGTCTCCGTTACTTTGGAACGTCATCCTCAAAGGCCTCCTCGTCCGCCTTACTCATATACTTACAAGAGATCTATCAGAAACACCAAATTGTTCCTGCGGAGAAACTGAACAAACTGCTCTTTACCCTATCTACGACTGTTCGAACTTTGCAAAAATGAGACATCGATTGTTTCCTGATCTGAATGATTTAAATCTTTTACATCAGCTACTTTGTCTATATAAATTTTATGAACTCGGTCGATTAATATATATGCAAATTTGTAAATATTTAATTATAAGTTCTAATTTATTTGTCATTTTGTTTGTTTCCTCTGTAAAAGGAGCAAATATAAGGTTGTCCCAAAAGTTCGTGTTTTTCTTAAAACGTTATTTTTCTTATTACTTGGCGAATAATATTATTACGGCGAATATATAATAATACATAATACAATTACTTTATACATAATACAAAGACATTATACATAACGGCGAATAATATTGGTATTTCAATTTTTTTTTTCAAGGGTTTACGAACTTTTTGGACAACCTTGTATTCAAATATCACACCTGGTTTTAATTAATAAATACATTTTAAAAAAAAATGGGGAACATGCATTATATTCAGGACATAGGCCAGATTGTAATGATATTGAGATATTTCACAGGAATATAAAGAGACAATAAAAAGATTTACTGACCGAAGTGTCTTTTATTTGAAGAAAAATCATCAAGTTCTGATTCCTTTCGATAAGTTTTTATTGACATATTCGTCCCCTAAAGAATTTAAAATGAAATTAGGACAGAATATCTTCAGCTATCGTCAAAGAAGGAAGGACACACTCTACCCACTTCCTCAGGTCTTGTTAGCCGTACAAAGAACCGCCAAGGTGTTGTCTTAAAGAATTTTTTGCTTCTCAAATTAAAACTACGTTTCCTTGTCACTGTCGAGCTTGTTAATACAGAGGTCGTCCACTCCGGGGCATTGTGTTGCCGAGGAGAACTAGAGTGGATCGGCAGGATTTCTTTGTGTGTTCCCTTCCTTATTTAGAAATTATAACATGTGAAAGGTGTGAATATGGCCGTGTGAATAATGGCAACACTCTAACATTGATAAAATAAGAATATAAACCGTCGCAATGCGTTTCTTTATTCGTGAAAAGTGCAAACTTTCGTATCTTTATAATCCTTCCACTATGTCTGTATTTTATACTAAAAAGCACATGTGCTCGTGGTCAGGAAATGCCTTCTTTATTTTATACTTTATAGAAATTTTCTCTTCTAATGAACTCTAACATTGGATAAAGTAATTTATAAATAAGATTTCAAACCATTTTTTGCCAATATTTTTATGTCTTTATTTTTAAAGAAAAGAAAAATTAAATAAGGGTGATATTTCTTGAATTCTAATTCACATATAGCATTAACATTAATATCCAGGAGATTCGAATCAATTGTTAGTAAAGGGGCAGAAATACCCGAAAGCTCGAGAATACGTTTAATAAAGATAAAAGAAACTCATCTCCAGAAACATGTAACATTTGTTTGATAGTATTATTTATATTTTCCTTCTCTCTTACTATATACATTCATAGGTACATAACATAAGAAAGTGAAAAGTCGCTGGTCGCCTTTTTTTTTTTTTTCTAAGGAGACAGGAAATTTTGTTTACGCTTGGTTACCTCATGTCTTCAATAAAGATCACAGTGTATCAAATATCTGTCAGAGTTTTATTATCTGAATCCTGATATACATTCTAAAAAGTACAACTTCTTTAAGTTTTGTTCATGAGTGTATTAACTTGTATATGCTTTATCATTAACAGATATAAATAAAATTGTTTTAAAATCTAACAAAATTAAATTTATGCCTAAAACAGGATTTTGAGGTTAATTTTTTTGCATAATGGCAAGCAATGATTGATACAATCATCAGTAGTATAGAGTTTATAATACATATTCACATATCCCTGCCTTCACAATCCAACAAAATCAATAAACAATCCAGGGTCAGGTCTCTTTTAACTATTTTTTTATTTCTCAATCTTTCGGGCCAATATGCTCTTCAACAGGAGACCTAGAAGTACCACTTCCAGCCAATTAGGTCTTCTGTTGAAGAGCATATTGGCCCTAAAGATTGAGAAATAAAAAAAATAGCTAAAAGAGACCTGACCCTAGATTGCATATTTATTTTGTTAAATTGTAAAGTATAGAGTTTGATACCATTTCTTATCATTCTCTACGGGAAGAGTTATCGAATATGGAGGATCATTCAAAAATAAAATTTATCTGGTGAAATTGTAAGACCGAATTTATGTAGATGTTTTGTTTTTACATTAAACTATTAAAAAAGATATTTAAAAAGCTGAGACAATGGAACCTAATGGAGATCGTTTAAACGACTTGAGGAATAAGCAACAACAACAATAAGAGATAGATGTCGTTTTTGGCACATAAAATAACATCCTCATGTATATTTACAATGTAAAATACTATTCTACAATAAATGATAATATAAATGCTATACTATGCAACGATAATATACTAAATAAATAATTTTTTAAACTAAGAAGTTGGCATTAAAAAAGACGTTAAAAAGCATAAGATATGTTTTACAGATATTTCTGTATCTTTCTTATCCCAATAGAGCGAAGATTGAGTTTAATTAACATATGCAACAAGGCAATTTTAGTAAATTTAGGAAGAGAATAATCTTATTTGTTATAGTTTTATACTATTTCGACTTAAAATCCTAAGACAACTATTAAAAAATAAAATCACCAAGGATGAGTTTCATGGTGATTTTACTTTTCTTCTTCTAATTTTATAGTTTGATCATCATTAATATAAAGGTAGTAACAGCTTCATGAAATCATATCTAAGGAATCGCTAATATGCTCCAATCTGGTAAACATGTGTTTTAAAGCGAATACATTCCCATAATGAGTCATCTAAGGCGCGATCAACTTGCTGAAAGACAATTTCCCGAAAGCAAAAAGGACTAATATTGATCAGAATCAGCTTTCAATGGACGACCACTTTCAAGAAGAAACCAAGATTCTTACCATACAGTTTCTTATTGGCTATTCTAACGTGTTTAGCAACGTTATTAGGCCAAAATACAACTTTACAGGAAGTGATGCTTATGTATACTTAAATATTATCTTTCTTAGAATCTCTTCGAAAGAATAACATCTTAGAAGAATGTAGCTTGGGATCTAAAGATGCGGCCTATTGGTGCCAGAAAAAGGTACATTTTAGCCAACCGGTTTCTACAACATGCGTTCTACTAACAAGGTGATTCTTCAAATTACCGGGGTGTTCCATCATTTGTTCCTTCCATCTATCAGCCCTGCTCAAACCTACAATAGACACTGCTATTCTTATCTTCAACGCCTTTTATATCATAGAAACTAATTATATTCTTCCTATGAATGTAAAATGCTCAAAATATATTTATTGCTAAATCTGTATTCTTAACACGATCATTTATAAATGCTAAATATATATATGTGGGATAGATACAGCTATAGAACTGACGGTTCATCAAGAGTGGAGAAGAAAAAGTAATTTCAAACCAAAGACAAATGAAGATCTAAAATAACAGTTTTATCTAAGAGTATGAAAACTGATTTCAAACTAAGGCAAAACGGTACTTCAGAACTGATAATTCATCAAATAGAAAGAAAACTGAATTTAAACCAAAGACACATGGATATCTGACAGCTTATCTAGGATAAATAAAACTGATTTCAAACCAAGGACACATGGATATCTAAAACTGACAGCTTATCTAGGAGAAATTAAACTGATTTCAAACCAAGGACACATGGAGATCTAAAACTGACAGCTTATCTAGGATAAATAAAACTGATTTCAAACCAAGGACAAGTGAAGGTCTGAAACTGACAGTTTGAATAAGAGTAGTAAAACTGATTTCAACTAAGGCCAAACTGGACTTCAGTAGTGACAATTCATTTAGGAGAAAGAAAACTGAATTCAATCCAAGGACACATGGAGATCTAAAAATGACAGCTTATCTAGGAGTAATAAAACTGGTTTCAAACCAAAGACACGTGGATATCTCAAACTGACAGCTTATCTAGGAGAAGAAAAACTGATTTCAAAGCGGAGACAAATGGGGCTTCAGAACGAAGAGTTCATCTAGGAGAAATAAAACTGATTTCAAACCAAAGACACATGGATATCTAAAACTGACAGCTTATCTAGGAGAAATAAAACTGATTTCAAACCAAGGGCAAATGGAGCTTCAGAAGTGACAGTTCATTCAGGAAAAGAAAACTGATTTCAAAGCAGAGACAAATGGTGCTCCAGAACTGACAGAGTTCATCTAGAAGAAGGAAAACTGATTTCAAACTAAGGAGAAATGGGGATTCAGAAGTGATAGTTCATTCCGAAAAAATTTAACTGATTTTAAATCAAGGACAGATAGGGTTATTTGTAATCTTGATCGACAATTCATCTAAAAGAGCCAACTCTGACCACAAATCTTAATTTGGTCCTAGAGATCCTCGTGCAGTTCCAGCCTGACCTTTAGTCACCTAATGATCATGATAGGACGAAATTTGCGTTCCATGATAACTGACCTCTTTACCAGAGATGCCTCCATAGGATGATGATGAAATAGTTAATAGATACCTGGAATTCCATAATACCATTATAGTATTGGTTGTTGTTAACCCATATGGAGAGAAAAAACATATTTGTATGTAAAAACTACTTTTTTTCTATTTCCCATCTGATATCTTATTAATATTCGTCTCTAATATATATATATATTAGTTAAAAGATATTCTAAGTTGAATGTGAACATTCTCCAGCAATGGCCAGTTGATTTATATGGCTTAATGTTCTACCAACCATTCTTGATAATATCTTTCAATCAAATTCTTTTTTAATCTCTTTATTTTACTGGTACACTGCTTTCTGAAACATCACTATACAGTTTGACTTTTAGAATTGGTTTTAAACAATATATTCTATTAATATTATTATTTCATTATTAATTCGTCTTCCTTTTTCAACTCTTTCCAAATTTCAGACAAAGTATAAGTTAAGATACATAAAGTAAGTCGTAGAAAAAGAAAATGAATGAGAGAGAGAATATAGTTTTACTGGCCACTAACCAAAAGAAAATGAGAAATCTTCTACAAATTTCAGAAAGTTGAACGAAGCAACCACAGGTAAAAACAAAAATTCAGTTGGCTATCGCACATTGTTTTACATTTATTTGTCGAAGAAGATCCTTCTTTTTTAAAAAAAATAACAAAGTTTAAAGTATCAATAAAGAAAACAAGAAAACTGAACAATGTAGAATAAATAAGATATAAAATAACAGAGTAGCTACATATGTTATTACAAACAAGCATGTAAATAAACATTACCATTGTAGATAACAAATGGTAAAAAGAAAACACTAAACTCTACTAAACAATGTAGAATAAATAAGATATAAAATAACAGAGTGGCTACATATGTTATTACAAACACACACAAGCATATAAATAAACAATACCATTGTAGATAACAAAAGGTTAGAAGAAAACACTAAACTCTACTAAACAACGTGGAATAAATAATATATAAAATAACAGTAGCAAAGCTACATATGTTATTACAAACAAGCATGTAAATAAGCATTAACATTGTAGATAACAAAAGGTTAAAAGAAAATACTAAACTCTACTAAACAACGTAGAATAAATAAAATATAAAATAACAGAGTAGCTACATATGTTATTACACACACAAGCATGTATACAAACATTACTATTGTAGATAACAAAAGGTTCAAAGAAAACACTAAACTCTACTGAACAATGTAGAATAAATAAGATATAAAATAACAGAGTAGCGAAGCTACATTGTTGTTACCAACAGACACACAAGCATGTAAATAGACATTACCATTGTAGATAACAAAAGGTTAAAAGAAAACATTAAACTCTACTGAACAATGTAGAATAAATAATATAAAATAACAGAGTAGCTACATATGTTATTACAAACAAGCATGTAAATAAACATTACTATTATAGATAACAAAAGGTTAAAAGAAAACACTAGACTCTACTGAACAATGTAGAAAATAAGATATAAAATAACAGAGTAGCTACACATGTTATTACCAACACACATGTAAATAAACATTACTATTGTAGATAACAAAAGGTTCAAAGAAAACAGGTTCTCAGGCCAAGAGAAGTAGCAATGACAGATAAATTCCCCAACAAGTCCATTTTTCAGGAGTGAAGAAAGATCCTGAGAAAGGTCGTCTTCAGATCATAAATCCGGACAAGGTAAACTGGATCGTTTATCTTCTATAATAGTGTGTTCTCCTATACATGGGTAGCCGAGATTTGATCCACTCTTCCTCACATCTCTCTCATTAATATCATTAATTAACATATGTGATATAAATATTTCTCTAGCAATCTATTCCAAGAAAGTCTTCAGCGATTATCATTTTCAAATCCAATAAAATACCTAATAAAATATCAAATTCCTCCGTTGTTAAGAATAAATGATCCAGTCAAAAATATTTTTTCTCAGAAAGTAATGGCGGACATCCACTGGATACTCCTTAGATCGCGTACCAAAGGTTGTCATTCAATGATCAGATTTTTAAGAAAAACAGTTAAAGGAATAATTGGTCTTTTAATGCTTTTGATCCCGGAATAAAATAAACTCATTGTCAGAAAATATTTTGTAATTTGTAAAAATATATAAAATAATAACGCGCCATCTATATATAACGAATGAAGACATTAAGACGCGAATGTTTCTTTTCACAAATAAATCAAACTTCTACTGTTCTTACTGCGACGAAAAAGTATTGGGAGAGCTTGGCCTATCAGTGATGAACCCTCCCAGAGGTTTCGCCAATTTAATCTACCAGACCGCTTCTTTAGAGTTCTAATACAGTATTGGATCATTCTGCTTATATAAGCTACACTGAAGGTTGGAATCTTAGAAAGGGTACTTGAGCAAACTATGGACATAAGCTTTTAGGACAGTAGAATTACATTTAAATTTGATTTATTTGTGGAAAGAAACATTCGCGTCTTAATGTCTTCATTCGCTAATAAAATATGCCAATTATTTTATTTTAAAATTTGAAAAGAGAAGCTTAAATTGCCTGAAGATGTCTAATAAGAGAGGTTTAAATAATATTTGCACATTTACATATTCTATTCTCTTATGAACAACCATTTACATAATACAATTGAGTCTCCGATGAGAGACTATGGTATAAAGACTTAGTTGAAATTGGTCTCTCTTGGAGGTGGTCTTTCATAAGAGACTCTGTTGCAGTTAGAAGACCCTTCATAACTTGGTCTGACCTGACATAGACTCTGATAAGAGACCAGGGTAAGACACCACTACCGTACAGTGATAAAGGATAGCCTGGTAGACTCTCCATGTTCCAGATATATGGGCTGGTTGATCTAACACCTATCCACAAGTTATAGGATATAAATCGAAGCGAAATGTTCGCTGTACTAGGACAAGGAAGAGAGCTGTTCTTCGACACCTGTTCCCGAAGATGTTCGCATCCTGCAAGGTTCTCTGAACTCTGGAGTATCGCTGTCAGCCTCCATCCCAAGACAACGCAGACCAAAGTTGTGGAGAAGCCAACCATCAGCAAGTCCATCTCTGAAGTTGAGCAATTCCTACCAGCACGTTGACCTTCGCACGCTGTGGGAAAAACTGTTGCAGTCCATCAGTGGCGGAGTTTTCCCGCGATGGCTGCAATCTATGGGAAGAATGGAGGGAGGGGTAAAAGAGAGAGAAATGAGAAGAAAATGAGAAATATACAAATAAGTTTTGAAGATTGAGCAATCCATATTTAAAATTATATTCAAAAAGATGCATATATTGGATTTATAATTATTTTATTGTTCCAATATTTTGAGGGGCAACTCGCCTCTCTTTATCGAGGATGTTTGTGTGCGTGTGTTTTTTTCTTTCATTGCCTTGTAGAACGAGAGTGGTGTACGCATGCTCGCGTGTTAAAAAAAAAAAAAAAGACACTAACAACCTCGTTAAGAGAGGCTAGTTGCCCCTCGAAATATTGGAACAATAAAATAATTATAAATCCAATATATGCATATTTTTTAATATAAATAAGTATACATTATATACGCGTACAAATCGATCCCTTATTTTGTATATGCTGAATATATTGTAGCAAAGTATTTATTATTTTATTAACAGAGTATCATTTTTGATATTTGTATTTTGTTACTCCGTAAACTTCCCTCTTTGCATGTTCTTGTTCCAAAATCACTTTTTTTTTTTTTAGATTCCACTCAAAAAGAGAACCCTAGTTTATGATATTTGCAACAATGTATTAAGAGGTGAAGGTTATTCATATATTAAAACAAAGGGTCCAACGTGGGATTCGATCCCGGTTCATGGCTGTTAGGAATCGAGGGTTTTACCCACTCGTCCACCGACTCTCCCTCATTTTTTATCTTGTATTTTTATCAATTATAGTTTGTTCTTGCCTTAAATAAATTGGTGTGTCATCCTGAAGTTTGTCTTTCCTAATTTTCTACGTTACAATATTGGGTCTGTGCATCATTATCGCGACGGTATAAAATCATCATCGATGGATAATTCCGGATCACATTCACCAACAACTTCAATTACTTCTTCCACGTCTTTTGAACGAAGGTCGAATGATTGTGTCTTCGACTAACATTCTCTCTGTCAAACTTTCGTTATTTTTAACGGCCACCAATACCTTATCTGAAAAGATTAATTATTTTAAAGATAAGAAAGTGGCGAAGAAAAATCCGTAGTATTAAGTAGCGAGCCAATATTCTATCAACTATTATATATATGAAAAAATAGTACAAATGTAAAATTGTACTGGGATAAGTGGATAAATTAAGAAAAAGGCATCTCCTTATCGTGCAACTGAAATTTGCTGATGGATTGCGAATAGTTGATATTTATTCCGATAGATGGTGCAATACATTAGCAACTTTCAGTTGCACGATAAGGAGATGCCTTTTACTTATTATAAGTATGTTTATATAGTTTCTTTTATATAGAGTGTTATATGTGAAGGGCTAAGGTTGGACAGGAACTACCCACCTTTCCATTGACAGCGGACCGGACGATGACCACCTGAGCAGGCCGGGAGAACTCCGTCACCTCCCCCGGCATCAGGTACCCCAGTCCGGGGTCGAACCACACCAGATCCCCCTGGGCCACACATCATGTTCCAACATTGTACAACAATCCATTTACGATCAACTATAGAACTTTTAGGGAATTTATTTTCATAATTGGTACAGCAGAGAACCCCTGGTATATCTCTGTAGTAATTGTGTTCAGGATGTACAGCACAGAAACCCTGGTATATTTATGCAGTAATTGTGCGTTTTCCCACTATGTACTAAGTGCAATTCTCAACCTGCAACCCAAAAACACAATTTTGACTGTATTGACTCATCCATTGATGAGCTCTACTCATCCCCAGCAGACACCATCAACAAGCTCTACAAGCTTGATACCCTAATATGATTGAGTGGATATAAGAAAGATAAAGAAGAAGAATAATTGTGTTCAGGATCTTCTAATCAAATGTCTGACTTTGAAGAAGACAAGAAAATATAGACCTCACTGACTTTAAATCTCTTTCATAGAGACACAAAATCAAATTTTAAAAAAATCGATGCTTAGCAAATATACTTTTTTTTTCTTCTGAATAATGACTGAATATAATCATACTGCAATATATTTATAACCTTATATTCTCTATAATAGTTTTATATCTATACTTTTTATAACTATATAATGTTATATTAACTAGTGGTTACTTAACGCAAGTGCTCCTCAGGGGGAACCGCGATGTTGGAGAGAAGTCATCGATAGATTCTCCAACATAGAAGTAAAATTCATGAAAACAATAGAAAATTAAAGGTTTTGAAACACACCAAATAGTGAAATTTACCACCACAATTTACACTCATAGACAAAACTAAAAGAAGATGTACCTTTTAGCCTGTATATCGGTATTCAGACAATAACTCTGAAAGATATTTGATACCCAGTGACCTTTATTGCCTCACAGCAGACAAAATTGCCTCTGTCTCCTTAAAAAATAATAATAATACCGGCGAGATCTATCTATCAAAGACCTTCCAGTTCCTTATGCTTTGTCTATGAGTGTATGTATTCTGATAACAGGCATAAACCCGTTAAAAGTTTATTTACCCAATCAAGAAATACACCAAAGAAGTTAAACACATCAGGGAATAGCAATTAAGTTTTTCCACTTTAAAGATTTGCATGTATTCCAAGAATGTACTTAGCATGCGGGAGGAGGGAGTTGTCAGCGGACTTGACAAAAGAATGAGGTTGAGCATTCCTGTCCTCACGTTTCGCCACCCTAGAACTGGTCTGGCATGATGTCATTCTCGGATGTCCAGCTAAGGACGAAAGAACACATCTCACCAGATACAGGTTGCAGATTGGAATATAAGAGGTCGTTAACTCTTCATTAGCAAATTTACAATTAAAACTTCAATTTCTATCCATCGATAAATTTGCAATTATTATTTTTGGCAAAATAATTCTTATGTTATATATACAGATATAGATCTTAATATGGTTTGTGTTTTTTTTTTTATGATAAACTTTCCTTTATCGTTTTTAAGTTAATTAATGAGTATATATACTTTATTTAAGCAATGCCAATGATATAAATGCTATATACAACATTAAACACATACAATTATTGCCCTTGCACATAAATTATTAAGCAACCTTTTTATAGCACCCCCTCTCTATAGCACCCTATTTTGGTGAGTCCCAAGAGGGGGCGCTATAGACAGGTTTAACTGTATATATTATCAAATGTTATCTCTCTATACAGATATCTTACTGCAAAGATTAAAAAATAATATAAAATAAGAGAGTGCTTGGCTAATCAGGAGTGAACCCTCTCAGCGGTTTCGCCAAATTAATCTCCAGACCGCTCTACTATTGTATTAGGTTGGTTTTCTTGGATATCCTGTTTATGTTTCAAATGCCACCAACGTTTTCTTTATTCTCTCCACATCGTGCTATACGGAGACTACCAGTAGGATATAATTATAAGGTAAACCATTATGAGGTGCCTATCCATTTTCAAATATACTACAAGTATTATATCATCAAACACGAGAAAATTTGTAAAAAATTGTGTTTCCCCACATTTCCAAGATAAACATTTCCAATTATATTCAAGAAACTATGCGTAAACGAAGTATATATATAAGATCGGGAATTTATTTTTAAAAAGAAATGTACCCTTGCCGCTCAAAATAAGCATTTAAAGATAACACAGCGCCCTATATATTAGAGTAACTATTATATTTATTATATCTTTATTATACTCATTATTCATGAGTGTTGATAAAACTACAACAACAAAGCCTTTATTAGGGACAGTTGTCCCATACAGGATTCTCCTAGATGGTTAAACAGCAACAATATAACAGTTATCTACAGAAAGTGGACAATAACATTAACTTTTCCTCAAGTTGGGTCTTTCTTCTGTGTTACGCCTTTTTACTGTGATGTTCTCTAGAATTTGTTAAAAGCCAATGCCTTGGTCCTTGCTTTTCAATGTTGTTGTCGTGCCCAATGAAGAGCCTCATATGTCTCCATGAATCTCTATCATAGCAATTGCAATCTACTTTTCAATACGTTTGCCAATAAAACATATGGGGAATTGTTATTATAAGCAATCTTTTGGCGGAGAAATACTCTCTCATCTTCCAAAGCTGGCCAGTAAAACGTGTAGTGTGAAAATTCCTGGCTAAATTCTTTATTGCACAGAGTGCACTTTAAGTTCTTAGATTTCAGTAATAGAAGGTGATTATGTTTAAATAATTAAAAAATCTGGGCAACTCAAGTATTGATAAATTACCCTTTATTCTCTTGATTCATCATTAAAACGAACCAGCGTTTCAGCCTATTGGCTATTTTCAGCGTGATGCTGGAATAACGTTTTCGACTCTCTAGGAAGTCTAAACATTTCTCTATGTAAAATGTAAGATGTATATTTCACACCAGATTTACATGAGTACGCCTAAACATGTGTGAAAAAAGGAGAAGGTTAGGGATTTGAAACGACGAAAAATGCATGTCTTTTATTACTCAAATGTGAATGCTTGAAGGTATATAAGAAACAGGATTCATTAAATATTTTATAGCTCCATTTATACAAATGTCAACCTTTTTTTATCTATAAATATTTCATTGGGAAAAATAAATTTGATGTTAATTTAAATCTAAAGTAAAATTGTACATCTCTCTCGTTGAAATTTAGAAAAAAAAAGTTACGACTTTACAAAAAGTTGTTTTTCATCCTTGCTATCGCTAAATCGGACACATACTTGAAGGGTAATTGAAATATTTGAATTTTTTTTTTAGAAAAGGTAGCTTCATCTCTCTTTAATTCCTTCTAAGGGAGGATAATGGCACTGGGCCATGGAGAACGTAACCATTTCTTGGATGGAACGCTGCAGTACAGACCTCTTTGGACAGGGGTCGGCAAAATTTTGAGTCGAAAGATTCAAAAATTACAATTTACAAAATTTCGAAGTTTTTAAAGAGCTACAACATTTTTTCTTGCCAACAATAAATAGTACTCGCATAAATAATATTTACGTATGGAACTATATAAAGAGCCGCAGCTTTACATCCAAAGAGCCGTATGTGTTTCGCGAGCCGCAGTTTGCCGACCCCGTCTTAGGAACTTCTTTTTTTTTACAAGAAAATTTTTGAGTAAAACTAATAATCAAAATTTGAAGACTTTTTACTCAATATTTGTGTGTTAAATATATAGAACTGAACTGTGTGGAAATATTTTTTCTTCACAAGATGCAACCATTTACTCAATAGTCTACTTCTTCACTGTGTTCTATGCATGAAAAACTATGTATATAGTCTCAACTTTTGTTCATAGATATTCTTTCCTTTTCTCATTTTTCTCTTTTCTGAGCGAGGATTCAGTTTCTTCTCCTGCTTCTCATTTCTTTTTAGATCCAATTATCATAGAAGAATCGTCTGTATAAGACGGAATGTCTTAATAAAAGCTTGTGTGTGTGTTAAATATATAATATCAAAAATCTGTTATTTTATGTACAGATTGTATGAGAGATAATTCTTATCTTTATATTTTCCTACTCTTTAAACTTCCCTCTCTTTGCCTCTTTGATATTTTATCAATTTCAATTTTGTTTGACGTTGAATAAATTGCTACATGGCATTCTGAGATTTGTCTCTTTCCTAATTTTCTACGATACATTTTGGTGGAGATGCTGGGTAGGTTAGGAAAGACAAGTTGATGATTGCCGAGCAGACCTCTCTGGAACGATATAATTGCCAAATAGGATTTCTATATATTTAGACATGTTGTAGAATTTTAGTAAAAAAAAAAAAACAGTCGCCAGCCCTTTTAAACTTTATCATCATGCTCATCAATTCCATTGCCATATTTGTTTATTTTTATATAAACCAAAATAGATATTTGAATACCTTTATATCTCACAGTAGCTATAGAAATATGCACTAAAACAATGAATATCCCACAAAGGTCTGCAAAAACTCTTTCTACTGTTGTTGTTCTCGTGTCCAATGAAGAGCCTCAGATATTTCCATACATTTCTATCACAGAAGTCTCAATGTCCTATATCTTAGGCATGTAAAGCTGTTGCTCTGGGTCCATGTCAATTTTCTGCAAGGCTTCGGCCATTGCCGGGCATGAGAATAATTATATAAAATATATGTTTAAGAAATTGAAGACAATAATTGATAGACCTTTAAAAAAAAGATTCAAAAATGATAAGGTAAAAAATTAATTGAGAAATTGTTTTAGAGAAGATTTTGTGCTAATGTGTGTGAGAAAAATGAAGATTTCGGCTGCCACTAATGAATGAAGAGTATCGTCTGTCGTTAATAATTTAAGATTCGAACACTCTCAGGGTAACGTATTACACCAGTAGCGTTCGTTACTTGTGAACACATGCGTTATTATATCAGAAATCTATTGATCGAATCATATTTCAGTGAAATAACATCCATCTTAGCGTGTCTAGACAACGAACAATTAAAAAGTTACATCATTGATGGGAAAGGAGGCCAAATTCCATTTGAATGATTCCTTCTTGTAGAAGATATTTCTTTAACGTTTTCTTGAGAAATTAATTTGGTTCGTTCGGAAATAATACCCAATGTATGTAGGCTTGTGTATTAGATAGCTATGTTCAATACTTAGAAACGAATAGACTGTCGTACATTCAAAGGAACATTTTGAGAATAATTAAATTACGTCGATATGAAATAAAATCGGATTTTTCTTACCCTGCCATAATTTACCATTACAGAATAAAAAGATCAGATGTCAGCTCTCACTATAATACAAAGATCATATAATCCTAATATTAATATGATTTTAAAATGCCGACCTCAAATATACCCATGGACAAAACTTGAGGAAGTTGTACCTTTTAGCATGTATATCATGATTCAGACAATAAATTTGGAAGCTATTTGATACATAGTGACCTTTATTGAAGACACAAGATAACCAAGTATGAACAAAATTGTCTATGTACCTTCAAAAAAAAAAAACGAGAGGTGACATAAAGAATTTCTACTTCCTTAAGTTTTGTCCGTTTAAAAAACGCAAATGAAATGGAAAAAAAAATAAAACTTCCTATAAAATCGAAACCGTGTTCTTATATATTTAATAAGAAGTTCCGTTGTTCAATGCAACCTCTGAGCTAAAGAAACACTGAGTGTCTAATGAACTAGACGCTGTTTAGCTGATTATGGTCACGTGATAGTAAACACCTAATCATAGTACGAATGTCTACATTCAGTAGATAACACACACTAGATAACGAAGTGTGAACAAAATTGCCTGTCTCCTTAAAAAAAACAGTTAACCGGTGATATAATTTTTCATTTCCTCAAGTTTTGTCTATGAGTGTGAAGCTAGAATTCAGAAATAACCATCCCCTGAGAACAGGGAGTGGCAGAATCGTCGGGAAGAAAAGAAGAGTAGTTGAGATATAGCTGTATCTTTACAAATCTAATTTTGATTTTTTTTTAAAGTAGTTTCAATATTTTTCTGTTCAACCTCTCTCTCTCTCTCTGGTAATGGAACTTTAAGGTCAAATAACCTCAAATAATAGGATATTTTGATATGCGATAATAAAAAAGGTTGTTCACGTCTATTTATAAAGTGTAGGCATGGAATAAAGCACATAGCGTTATTTTAAAACGACCTAGAAATAATTCTATACATTAAAATGATAGAAAATAATAGAAGGCATCAAGCATGAATTACCTTCCAAGGGGGGTTTCATCCATTCAATCTACAAAACTATGTTCTATTAGGCTCTCTCTGAACTACTTGTATTCAATTTAAAGGAATTATTTGTTAAGGTATTTGACCAAATATAATAAAATTGGGATACACTCTTTTTTACAGAAAGATAAAAAAATCCTTTCGCAATAACTTTTTCCACCACGAAATATCGCTAGCTTTCAATCACTCGGAATCATTCTTCATCATTAGATAAAATTTTACCTGTTGAAGAGCTCCAATTCCTAGCGGTTTATTGTGAAAGACAAACTTATTGCGAGAGGTTTTTAATCTTCTTTTGATCTTTCTGTAATAAGGCATTTGATAACAAAAACACACAAGCTATTGCTCTTCCCCAAAATAATTCAAAAATAAGCCTCTTATATATTTAGGCATCCACAAATCAACTCTTATGCAATTGAAAAATCGTTGAGGGAATCTATATTGAAGGACAGGGATACAGAATAAATGGAAAATCACCTTAATATTGTAGCAAAGTACAGTAGAACTTGGATAATTCGAACTTCTTTAATTCGAAAACCTCTTTAATTCGAATATTTATCTTGGTCCCTAGAATTTCCTATATAAATAATTTAACATCTTTAATTCGAATTTTTGGATAATTCGAATTTTTTTATGGTCCCTTGGGGTTCGAATTATCCAAGTTCGACTGTATTTATTATTTTATTAACAGAGTATCATTTTTATGTTTATATTTTGCTACTCTGTAAACTTCCCTCATTGCCTATATTTTGTTTATCATTTATAGTTTTTTTTTTGTTCTTGCCTTTAATAAATTGCGCTGTGTCATCATCTTAGTACGCTCCAGGAATCCGGGTTACCTCAAGAGAGAGTGTCATCCTGAAGTTTGTCTTTCTTAATTTTCCACATGGCAATATGTTCCATGAAAATCCTCAATGAATAGACCAATTGGACCAAGGAGACTATGACTATGGATCTTGGAAAAGCCTGAGATAGTTCTAAATTGCTACTATTCCTACTCACAGATAATATCTTCTATTTCAAATAAATCTGGTGTATTAACTAACTCAGGTTTGCAACTAACTTTTCTTTTATGTCCATCTCACTACACCAGGAGTTGGCAAACTGCGGCTTGCGAGCCACATGCGGCTCTTTGAATGTGAATCTACGTATAGTATTTGCTTAAATAAAAACTTTGTTTATTCGAGTACTATTTAATGTTAGCAAGAAAGCAATTTTGTGGCTCTTTGAAAACTTTGAAATTTTGTAAATTGTAATTTTTGACTCTTCTGACTCAAAAGGTTTTCCCGGGCTCTGACCAACTGAATGTTTATCCCATCTATTTAAAAACAAATGTTAAAAACAATTATTGTTATGTTTATATAAATGGGCGTACCTGGATCTGTAATTTAAAAAAAATCATTTTTTTCTCAAAATATTTCGAGAGATTGCTCCTTCTTTATCAATTTATTGTACAGTAAACTTAATTTAAATATAACTAAATTAAGTTTACTGTACAATAAATTGAAAAATAGGAGCAATCTCTTCGAAATATTTCGAAATATTTTTTTTTCTTTACAGATCCAGGTACGCCCTTTTATATAAACATAATTGATGGATCGCCTTTTGACTCAAAATATTGTTATATTTATTATTTTTTCTTATTATCCCCCCCCCCCCCCCCCCCCCACACACACATAATTAAAAAAAAACTGCTAAAAATTAGTTTGTAAGGAGTATATCTTTGATTTAACATTTTAAAAAAGGTCTGCGTCCAATCTAAAAGTTCTTGTGCTAATTTCCATATTGTAAGACCAACAAGCTGTAAAACTCGGATATTCTTATTAAATTTATTTATGCTTATGAGGTGATACAGCAGCGTATTTACAATTAGAGAGGAGACAAAATGAATTAAATCTAGAAAAAAGAAGTGAGGACATATCGGTCATTGACATATCATGAGTGCATAATGTAGCTGCAAATTATTAGATTATTAGGTAGTATGATGATATGATATCATTATCTTATCCTCATTTCTCGATCCCAAAGTATGAAAATTTGTCATAATCAAGGTGATTTGCATATTCTGAGGCCAATATTATGATAGCGATATTCCTTTAAGACCTCTAACTTAATATGACCTATATTATGATGCATTAGCGCGTCATCTGTTATGAAAATTCGTATGATTATTTATTTATAATTGTATGTAATTCTACTGTCCTCAAAACTTAGGTCCATAGTTAATCTAAAATACCCATTCTAAGAGTCTAGGATCAGTATCACTATCAAACGAAGATCGAAAATGCAATATAACAACGGTATGGTAGATTAAACTGGCGAAACCGCTGGGAGGATTCACCACTGATGAGCCAGGCCCTCCCATTAATTTTTCCATTTCAGTAAGGGCCGTAGAAATTGTTTTATTTGTAAAAGAATCATACGCGTCTATAATAGTTTCGAATATTACCCATATTAAAGTTTGATCTAAATAGGTCAAATATTGTCAAAACGCATGCGAAACAAACGCATCAACATTTCTTTGGTATTCTTAGAAATACATATATAGTATAGCTCGCTGTAATAAATAAAAAATTGAGCGTTAAAATATTTCACTTTATGAAAAAATAGTATTAATGTGATATTGTGTGTACTGGGATAAGGTGCATAAATAAATAAAGAAAAAAAGGCATCTCCTTATCGTGAAACTAAATGTTGCTGATGGCTTGCGCAATCTATCGGAATAAATACCTATTTTCTTGATTAACCAAGAATAGGTATTTGGCCAATTCTGGAATAATTAGAAATCAACGGATAGTTGATGTTTATTCCGATAGATGGCGCAATCTATCAGCAATTTTCAGTTGAACATTAAGGAGATGCCTTTTTTCTTTCTTAATTTCATTCTATATTAACTTTCGGGAACTCCTTTATATATAATAAAGAAAGAATATAAAAAACAGAAGGTAGAATACACATTAGCTTTGGAGAAAAGTAAAATAGTTAATCCAAACTTAGTGTGTTTACCCCGCGTACCCATGTTTGAATTTCCTCCTTTAAGGTTGTTTAGACTTCTAAAATATTAAACCTTTTTATTTAATTTCTAATTTTAACATCCAAAAATTGGCAATATTGCTGGGAAGGTTTACCACTCATTAACCAAGTCTTTTCTGTTCTTCACCATATTCAATTTTATAAATTCGACTATTATATAGAAATAGCCTTATATCTCCTTTACATACAAGGATCGCTTTGTGAATTGTTTTTAAAAGAGCGAAATTATTGGTAAAAACAAGGTAATAAGGCCAAATCCAAATAAATAGTGTGTTACACATATTTATTTGGATTTGGTCTTATTACCTTGTGTTTATAATCTATAATCCAAATTGTGCCTTATAAGAAATTATTGTTAATTTTCTATTTTGTGTAATGAGAAACGTATATGCTGTCTATCTCTTTGATACGTCAATGATGTCAACTTTGTCTATCTTGGCGGGGTCAACGTAGACATAACCCTATGACATCCCTTAACACGGAAGCACAACACGAATTGTAAATAAGCAAGACCTTGATTTGCATAAGTTTATGTGGAGTTTCTCGAGAAATTGTGGAGAGGCGAGGAGTACAAGAATGCTGTCCTACAGGTTGTAACGGGTTGTAATTGCCACTTCCCGCTTGAGTAATGGCGCAGATGTGGAAGTCTCTGTAGATAAATGGTCGCTTTTAAATCAACTCTTTATTTCAAACGTCCTTTTTTGCTGCTGCTGCTTGTCAACTGATTTGTTCTCGTTTATTTCCATATCGCTCCTATTTATTCTTCGATGTGGATTTTCCACCTCATCTTGTTAACATTTGTTTCTCTAGCATATTCAATTATATCTTATTCTTCCTTTTCTCCACTCAAATATATTAGGGTATCAAGTCTGCTTGAAAACCATCATGACTGGGTGAAGTAGAATGCGTCTGCCTTTGTCATTATGACTGGGAGCACTACTCAGTAGCAGGCCGACTTAGTTCCAAAAGAAATGGCCGCCTCTGACATGAGGAACAGACGCCATGTGCAGCTGCTCCTAACATGGAGTACAAACGCTGCTCATCCCGTATCCCTGGATTAGAACCTTTACTGGGTACTATCAGCCGGAACAGCTGAACCCAGGTTTTTTACTGAGCTTGTTACTGCTCCCCCTCCTTCTTTTTCATCCGGGCTTCAATTATATATATTCGTCTATTATATATAGAAATAGCCTTGTATCCTTTACATACAAGGATCGATTTGTGAAATGTTTTTTAAAAAAGAGCGAAATTATTGATAAATTTCTATTTTGTATTTTATAAAAGAAACTGCTATCTTTGATACATCAATGATATCATTGTTATGTGAATTGTAATTGTTATAGATCAGGTGTCGGCTATTTAAGTATTGGCTCATCCATTAATGAACTCTACTCATCCTTAGCAGACACCATCAAAAGTCTCAAGCTTTACAAGCTTGATACCCTAATATGATTGATTAGAAATACAACAACAACAACAAAAAAAGCCTTTATTTAGGGTCACTGACCCTATACAGGATTCACCAGAGGTATGCATAAGAACAAAGCAGTGAGACAACGGAAATAGCGATATATACAGAGTAAAAAGAGAAAGAAAAAAAAACAAGAAAAGGAAAAAAATAATAATAATAATAATAAGAAAGAGGGAAGCAAGAAATCAACACAAAAAGAGTAGCAGTAAGAAAGTGAGGAGTGAGTATCACTTGGCCTTCTTCTGAGATATGGACTTGTGGAAACCATAAAACGCCGTAGCAATATACTTATTCTGGGTCATATTGTCAATTATTGATGGAAGTGAAGCACAGAGTTGCCCAGTTTTGAGCATAAGGGTTCTTCTTTCTTCTTTCAGAGCAGAGCAATCAAAAATATAGTGAGTGATTTCATTTTGTAGTTTTGAATTACAGAAGGTACAAGTCGGGTCCTCACCGCAGAGCATCTTGGTGTGGTTTTCTCTAAAAAAACTTGAAAGTATTCTAACTTGTGCGAGTAGTCTTACAACCGGGAAAGGAAAATCCCCTAAAAGGTATCCCTCCGTCATGAAAGATATGTGAATGTCTTTGTAGTGAGAGTATAGCTTAGATTTATCCATTCTTGTAAGGTCGTTTTGTATAGATTGGTCTGCCGCTGTTTTTAAGAGCCCTGTAATCGCGCTCCTCAGCGTTTCAGGGTCATCACAGGAAACAAGTGCAGGGGATCCATTATCGTTAAGCAGATTAGTGAGCTTTTTAATGAAACCGATGGGTGTGCCCGAAGCATTAGAGAGTTCCCGTGTTCTATTAAAACATATACGTGGCAATCTGTCACTGCTCATATTCAACACCCGCAGCCAATACTTCAGGGTTAATTTTAAGGCTGTTACACTCAATGAGATACGACCGGTTTCTAATCTGATTAGGTAACCTGGAGTGTATCTGGGCAGATTCAGGAACCTACGGATAAATATGTCTTGTATATTGTCCAGTAAGTCTTTATGCTCTGTTGCCCATAATGGAGCGGCATACATCAGGACAGCTCTCACTATTGTATCAAAGAGTTTGATTGATAAATTTATTGACTTTGCTTTTGATTTTATTAATATTGGGTGTGTGGCGTTAATTGCTGTAAGTGCTTTTCCTTTAAAGTAATTTGCCGGGTGAGTAGTTGTTATTGTTGGTGTCAGAGGGAATCCCAAGTATGTATATCTTGAAGTTATTGCTATGGGTTTATCATTCCAGAACCATCTATCCTTATTTGAGGGTTTACCTCCATTACGGAACACCATAATCTTTGACTTGGACTCATTTAGTGTCATTAAGTTCTCATCGAGATATTCTTTCAGTATTTTGATCTTCTTTTGGAGGTTTATCCTGGACTCACCTATAATTGCTATGTCGTCGGCGATTGATTAGAAATAAGAAAGAAGAAGAAGAAGGGCTCGCTAACTTTTTGAGTCGGAAGAGTCAAAAATTACAATTTACAAAATTTCAAAGTTTTTAAAGAGCCACACAATTCTTTCTTGCCAACAATGATTAGTACCCGTATAAAAAAAAAAGTTTTTATTAATGCAAGTACTACACGCAACTTCACATCAAAGAGCCACATGTGGCTCGCAAGCCGCAGATTTCCCGACCCCTGTTCTAGATAATCCCAATTTTAGAATAAGCTAGCTAAATGTCCGCTCTAGAACTTACAGCCAGTCCTCAAAGTTTTATTAAACTTTCATCTAAATTATAGTTTTATTATAATTATATTGACGCATCATTATCATTGTGTTTTCGAAGTAAAACTTTGATATATTGACATCTACATAAAGTTTAGTGTCTTCGGAGAAGATTGCTAAAACTGTACAAAACTAAAAACTGTGTTGATGAATAAATATATAATTTATATAAAGAGATGATGATATTTGAAACATATTAAAAATAATAAACAAAATAATTGTTTTAAAAATTATAAAATAAGAATTAAGTATAAGTATTAATATATTTTGAAAAAAAAAGGGGGTTTGTTCAATGATATATAGGAAATCTGAAGCAATGTTGGTATAAGATCTTGCTACAGATGGTAATCTTCAGAGGAAACAGCTAAGAACTTTACAGCTGTATTATATCAAACACAATTTATTTTTCTTGCAATAGGGGATGTGGGAAATTATTTATATTTGAGAAAAAAGATAACCATTGAATAAAAATTTGAATACATTAATGACCTATAAATAACAAGGCTGGTCGGAAGAACAACGCTCAGGATGGATGATCGGAATGAGCGTCTAAAGTGATCCGAAGTGATCAGAATGGGCGACAAGAGGAATCCGAAGTGATCAGAATGCCCGACAAAAGTGATCCGAAGTGATCAGAATGGGCGAAAAGAGAGATACGAAGTGATAAGAATGGACGATAAAAGTGATCCGAAGTGATCAAGTGGACGAAAAGAGAGATCCGAAGTGATCAGAATGAACGATAAAAGTGATCCGAAGTGATCAAGTGGACGAAAAGAGGAATTATTGAAGTGGTCAGAATGGACGATAAAAGTGATCCGAAATGATCATAATGGACGAAAAGAGAAATACGAAGTGATCAGAATGGACGACAAGAAGGATCTCCGAAGTGATCAGAATGGGCGAAAAGAGGAATTCTTGAAGTGGTCAGAATGGACGATAAAATAATCCTATGTGATCAAATGTCTGACA
This sequence comes from Cordylochernes scorpioides, assembly GCA_030710605.1. Lineage (NCBI taxonomy): Eukaryota > Metazoa > Arthropoda > Arachnida > Pseudoscorpiones > Chernetidae > Cordylochernes > Cordylochernes scorpioides. The sequence goes on along the minus strand of CP092865.1, from coordinate 28,171,040 downwards.
AAAGTGATCCGAAGTGATCAGAATGGACGATAAAAGTGATCAGAATAAACGAAAAGAGTTATCCGAAGTGATCAGAATGGAAAACAAAAAATTATCCGAAGTGATTAGAATGTCCGACAAAAGTGATCCGAAGTGATCAGAATGGAAGACAAAAGAGATTCGAAGGGATCAGAATGGACGAAAAAAGTGATCCGAAGTGATCATAATGGAAGACAAAAGAGATTCGAAGGGATCAGAATGGACGATAAAAGTAATCAGAATGGAAGACAAAAGTAATCAGAATGGAAGATAAAAGTAATCAGAATGGAAGACAAAAATTATCCGAAGTAATCAGAATGTCCGATAAAAGTGATCCGAAGTGATCAGAATGGAAGACAAAAAATTATCCGAAGTGATCAGAAAGAACGAGCAGAGTAATCCAAGCGGTCAGTAATCCCCCCACAAGGAAGTAGAGGGGACCCCCAGGAATGTATACGTCGCCAACTTCAAGGTCGACCCGGGACAGCTTCCTTGAGTTACCTCCCCTTCACTCTTTCTCATTCTTCTTCTTTATTTCAGGGAAGTTATCACGTGTTTGGTGTGTAATGCTGCTACTTCTTTTAAAAGAAACCTGAATACATGACCTATGTAAATACCATGGAAAGTGGACACTATTCTTACTGACCTATATCCACGATAATTTTATCGTTAAATGAATATTTTATTCCCCTAATACAACTTTAACACTTCTAAATCGGTATATTTTATTTTTCATACTTTTACAATATCTATATTTGTGTTATTTAAAAACTTTATTTTTAAAATTGTTCAAGAACAACTCTACTAACCGCCAGAGATAGCGTGGCTTTACTCTATATAAATTAATTGTTGTTGTTTTTCTTTGGCCGGCATAAAACTGTTTGGAAATATTTAAATATTTAGTTGCTTTTGCTTGGAGAGAAACAGAAAAGAACTCTAAGGCGACTTATCCTTGTCTCAATCTGATAGTCAACAAATTCATAATTGAATGAATACAATTATGTTTGATAAAGGTCTTTTCGTTGGTTTATATAAATTATATAAGGCCACAGTCACCGTTCGGAGGAGATTAATTGAATCGCCGTATGTCGTGGTCTGTTTGGATGAGAAAAGCGAAGACTAGAACGCGGCTGGTTCCACACTCGCCTTTTCAGTGATACGCTAACCTATGCAACGTGGATTCTGTGGCCACTGAACATATGCCGGACCTGGAGGCTGTTGGGTTCTACCCTGCCTGGAGTATAGGAGCTCCATTTAAGCTTCCTTCTTGTAGTGAACTGTATAAGACCAATGATCTTAATGAAGCTGTATGTGTGTAAATATTTAAATACGTAATCAAATATTTTATATTATTCCTTCTTTAAGCTTTTTGTCAGTTATTTCATCCTCAAATTATTATTCTATCAGTTCAATTATATCAAATAGTGATTTAAATTGATTTTATTGTTGTGTGTGTGTTTTTTCTTCTAAAAGGTGCATGACTGCCTAGCACTGGCAATAATAATCATGTATTAAACAAACTAATAATTTTATAAATATCAAAAATTTTTTATATCAGGCAATAGATTAAATCAATGTTTATTTGATTTCTGTTACACTAGATGGTGCTCAGCCATCTAAAAACACATGTGTTCCTGGTCAGGATATGCCTTCATTATTTTTAATATATATGATGATGACCGCATATCTGGTAGAAATTACCTTGAAAAAACGCAAAAATAAAACAAACAAAAAACATGGAAAACAAGGTATCTCCAGGAGGTAGTCTCTCATTGAAGGTTGGATTATATAAAGTCAAGTCATACAATAATGGTCGCTCATTGAAATGATCACTCATCGTGTGGGACTCTAGTGGAAAGTGACAAAACTTATTTATAAAATTGTCAGGACAGTTCTCACAGGACTGTTTAAACCTATGGTAATATACATGGTATTTTTAGGGAAAAATACAGGTTATATAAAATAAAGAAAAATAGCACATAATTAATAATGACTGGAAATTTCTGGATGAAATATCCTGAAATTCGGCGGATTTATAAATCATAAGGTAGTCTAAAAAAAGGACCCGATAGTAAATTTCATCTTCTATTAAAAAAAAAAAGATATATGCCTTATAATTCGTACCAGATATTAATATATATTAATAAATATAACGTTTGGTATTGTAATTTACATGTATATGCTTTCTCACAAATACATATATAACATGCACCTTTAAGATTTAGGACGCTAAATTTAGATCCTAAATTTCAGAACAATATGTCAGTTTGAGCATACTAATGGCAAAATTTAAGGAACTTATACCTTTTAGCATGTATATCGGGATTCAGACAATAACTCTGAAAGATATTTGATACACGGTGACCTTTATTGAGAACACACGAGATAACCAAGTAGGAACAAAATTGACTTTGTTTCCTTAAAAAAAAAAAAAAAGAATTGTCCATGAGTGTACATCTTGATTATACAGAGGAGTAACAAGAGTTCTTTATGCTCAAAGAGCCAAATATATTCAACAATTCTAAGAATGTAGGGTTTACGATTGCCTTAAGTACAAGAAGTTCTTTGTATCTTACTTTTTTTATTTCCTTTTGCATTAATTCTTTCACTCTCAGATTCCTTTTTATTCTTCTATGTTGTTGTTAGTATCCATCAAGTCGTGTTCGACTTTTGGTGACTTGTAAATTATAATTTACAAGTTATTTGGGAAATATGTACATATAGAGCTCTATAGAATTATATTTTGATGTACAAGGTTGTCCCAAAAGTCTGTAAACACTTGCAAAAATTAAAATACCAATATTATTCGCTGTTATGTATAATGTCTTTGTATTATGTATAAAATAATTGTATTATGTATTATTATGTATTCGCCGTAATAATATTATTCGCCAAGTAACAAGAAAATCAATGTTTTAAGAAAAACTCGAACTTTTGGGACAACCTTATAATATTAAATATTGAAAACTAATAAAAAATATGAAAAGATCAGGTGTTGATATAAAATGCTCATGTGTCAGGTAGGTCTTTTTTGTTTTTATTATCTTATATAGAGATGATATATAGGGACATACATATTCTTCTGCTCTCCTTTTTAAATATACAGATTCCCCTGAGTTTTAGGATGGAGTAATTTTTAGTTTAAATTAGCTATTCAACACCATGCTAATCGTCTCTGTATAGTTTTATTTTTATTATTTGTACCGCTGAACAAGTATCACAGGTATCATGCTAATCTTCTCTGTATCCTTCCTATTGTAGTAGTTGTAGCGCTTAACTGGTATCACAGGGGCCATGCTAATCTTCTCTGTATCCTTCCTATTGTAGTAGTTGTAGCGCTTAACTGGTATCGCAGAGGCCATGCTAATCTTCTATGTATCGTTCCTATTGTAGTAGTTGTACTGCCGAACTTATATCACAGGGGCCATGCTAATCTTCTCTGTGTATCTTTCCTATTGTAGAAGTTGTACTGCCGAACTTATATCACAGGGCCATGCTAATCTTCTCTGTATCCTTCCTATTGTAGTAGTTGTACTGCCGAACTTATATCACAGGGGCCATGCTAATCTTCTCTGTAGCGTTCCTATTGTAGTAGTTGTACTGCCGAACTTATATCACAGGGGCCATGCTAATCTTCTCTGTGTATCTTTCCTATTGTAGAAGTTGTACTGCCGAACTTATATCACAGGGCCATGCTAATCTTCTCTGTATCCTTCCTATTGTAGTAGTTGTACTGCCGAACTTATATCACAGGGGCCATGCTAATCTTCTTTGTAGCGTTCCTATTGTAGTAGTTGTACTGCCGAACTTATATCACAGGGGCCATGCTAATCTTCTCTGTTTTTCTTTCCTATTGTAGAAGTTGTACTGCCGAACTTATATCACAGGGGCCATGCTAATCTTCTCTGTAGCGTTCCTATTGTAGTAGTTGTACTGCCGAACTTATATCACAGGGGCCATGCTAATCTTCTCTGTATCGTTCTAATTTTAGTATTTGTACAGCTGAACAAGTATCGCAAGGGCAGTGCTAACCTTCTTTGTATCGTTCCTATTGTAGTAGTTGTACCGCCCAACAAGTATCGCAGGAGCCATGCTAATATTCTCTGTATTCTTCCTATTGTAGTATTTGTACCGCCCAACAAGTATCGTAGGAGCCATGCTAATATTCTCTGTATCCTTCTTATTGTAGTATTTGTACCGCCCAACAAGTATCGCAGGAGCCATGCTAATATTCTCTGTATCCTTCTTATTGTAGTAGTTGTACCGCCCAACAAGTATCGCAGGAGCCATGCTAATATTCTCTGTATCCTTCTTATTGTAGTAGTTGTACCGCCCAACAAGTATCGCAGGAGCCATGCTAATATTCTCTGTATCCTTCTTATTGTAGTAGTTGTACCGCCCAACAAGTATCGCAGGAGCTATGCTAATATTCTCTGTATCCTTCTTATTGTAGTAGTTGTACCGCCGAGCAAGCGTGTCATATACATAGTAAAAGAAGTATAAGTACCAACATTTTAGAAGTGGTAAAATATATAATGAAGAAATGGTACTTACAGGTTGATATTCCTCCATTCTTAGTCCATTAGATGTGTTTCACAGACCACCATCTGTACAAACACACAAACCTTACATTAATTATATTAAAATACTATGATAGATATATTATTAAATACATGGAAAGTCAAAACTTACACACATTTTCAACATTACATTTTATATGATCAAATCCCCTTATATTGTAATAATAAAAATTTTGATGGAATGGCATGACTCATCCGTAATGAACTCCAACAGCAATATCGCCAGTTTTAATATGTGCTAATTGAATTCTATTCAAATATAAAATTGTATTTATAGGTAGTGTGAAAATATTTGGTATAGGTTTTAGTTGATAGAGGCATTATGATGATGCTATTTGATGGATGGAAGGTATTCTATTATAGAGGAACAAAGGAAAAATTCCTATCAACGGATATGTAAAAATGGATATATCTAAATCAAGCTACTTTTTAAAATAAGCAGAAGAATTGAGTAACACAATTAAACCTCCGATGAGAGACCTATATGATGAGCAACTACCTCCGTGAACGACCACTTTAAAAAATATAGCTAGATCTAATCTCATTCAACGTAAATATACACAGGAAATATCAGAAAACTCCATGTTTTGGGGGCTATGGTTTTCTATATTGATGCATACATCATTCTTGGAAACTTCATAAAACACACCTGAAACCATTTGGTAGGTCCTCGGTACAAACACAGATTCTGGGAGAACAACGGTTCAGGAACTTCTAGATTCGCCACAAAGAATTATTTTAAATAATACATTACATAGGGTTCCGGAGGTTTTTTAAAATCATTTTTATCAATTTAGATACTAATGGTGTTTATGTTGCACTACTTATTTGATTGTGCTGCTCTGTCTGAGGAAAGACGAAAACTAAATGATAAAACGGGACAACTTTGTCTTTCATTTCCGGCACTAATTAATGAAATATCAAAGAATAGGTATATAGCGGTGGCGATATCGTCCCTACAACTGCAAACTATCGAATGTGAAAAATTCAATTTTGAAGGAGAGAGAAATGAAGAGACCATGTGGCCTACCCTCAGTAGAGGAAGGCATTGAAGGAGGGAGAAATGAAGAGACCATGACATGGCCACATGGTCTCTTCATTTCTCTCTCCTTCAAAATTGAATTTTTCACATTCGATAGTTTGCAGTTGTAGGGACGATATTTGGATTCCACAGGATTATATCCCGGAAAAAGGCCACACAGTGTTCTCCCCATCTCTTGTGAACTGGCGAATCCTGTATAGGGCGAGAGGCCCTAAATAAAGGCTTTGTTGTTGTTGTTGTTGTACTAATGGTGTTGGTTATAAATCGTTTTATGTACTCCTGTAGAAGGGCAGAGATGTCCGAAAGCTCGAGATTACGTTAATAAAGATAAAATAAACTCATCTTCAGATGGCAAGCCTTCAGCGCAACTTCTAGTTGCACGTTAAGGAGAAGCCTTTTTTTTCCTTCTTAATTTATGCACCTTATCCCAGTAAAATATCACATTTGTACTATTTTTTCACACGTTTAGAAAACACTCTCATAAGTTTCCTATTTATCCCACAAATATGCATTTTAGTTTTAAATACACATGTGAAAAAAACAATGTATAAAGAGTACATAATATGATTTTTAAAAGAAATGTAATAAGAAAAGTAAAGAAAGAATTAACGAATATTAATGGTAATAAGTTTAATTTTCACAAATGACAAATTTAGGTGAATTATTAAATAAAAATAGTGAGAGTGACTCCACAAAAGGAAATCTGTTTATAAACAAGGAAGTACATCCAGTAAATTACATTGTACCTATTTCTATGGAAGTATCACTTGGGATTTCCGTGAGGAAACCCATATACACTGTCTAACTAAAGAATACAATTTGGGCTCTTTCTACGCTGAACAGGTAAACTATTAGTTTTTTGTTACTTCTCCCAAGTACCCGTGGTACATTCCATAATAATCATAGTGAGTAGTTAGCATTCTTTGTACAAGTCCAAGTTGTATCAATGAGTGCGAGTCACCAAATGGGACTCTGGCACACTTGTAAGTTTAAAAAGTCGAAATACTTTCTACCTGTGTAGACACGTGGTGCACTTACAGTTCGCTAACTACTTAACATGATTATCATGGCCACGTCTACTTAAGATATGTACCACTACACACCGCCATTCTAAAACAATGTCCACCTACACTTAGAATAGTTAAGTGTTCGTGGTATATAATAAAAACAGGAAGACACACTACATATAGTTCCAACTTAGGTTAATTATGGTATCTGTGTACACATAAGAGAAGAGTTTTTTTTTTTTTTTTTTTATTATCCCTAGTACACGTGGTACAAGCCATGATAATCATGGTAGGTAGTTAGCGACTGCTTTTACTGTAAGTGCACCACAAGTCAACACATGCGAAAAGCAGTTCGACTTTTGAACTTACAAATGTGCCAGAGCCCAGTTTGGTTATTTGCACTCGCTGGTGGGGTTGAACTTTTGCAAGAATCGGGGGCCATTGGAGCATTTTTTTTATCAGAAAAAAGTTCCCAATGCGGGATTCGATCCCGGGTCGTAGCGGTCGAAAACCAACGGTTTAGATCATCCTTCCACCGACCCCCCGAAGAGAACAGTAAAGGTCCTGTCTGAAGTGTTTTGGTGGTGGTTTGATGATGTTCTTTTATAACCACACACACACACACACTAACAAGAGGTACTTAGCTTGAATTTCCCATCCACCTACATAGGTGAAACAGGAAAATACTTAGAGGAATGGATGAAGCAATACAAGTCGGCCTTACAGAACAATGGAGCACTTTCCTTATTAGTTGAAACACGCTATGGTGAATAATCATATTCCCAACAGGAAGAACAGCAGTTCATTTATCATAAAGTCTCCATTAAACAAGAAAGAATGTTTTTGGAAAGTTGGTTCACAATCGATAGGAACAGTATGAACAGGGAAATAGAGATCCTCCTAGGGACTATGCACAATCCATAAGTTAACCCCCCATTTGAATCCCCCACACGATCTACTAAAGAGATCAAAGGACTACACACAATCCTTAAGCTACGGCCACAGAAAATCTCATCAACAGTCCACTTTGACACCACTGCACAGACGCTCATCTAACTCCTGAACCATTTCTTTACAAAGATAGACCTTCTGCCTCACGAAATTTTAAGTTTATTTTGCTCTGAATAAATATTTTAAATCAATACAAACAATAACGCGCCATCTATATATATAACTAATGAAGACATTAAGACGCGAATGTTTATTTTCACAAATAAATCAAACTTCTACTGTCCTTACTGCGATGAAAAAATATTGGGAGGGCTTGGCTCATCAGCGGTGAACCCTCCCAGCGGTTTCACCAATTTAATCTACTAGACTGCTTCTTTAGAGCTCCAAATACTTATTGAATCATTTTGCTTTTATATACTATACTGAAGGGTGGAATCTTAGAAATAGTATTTAAGCAAACTATGGACTTTAGCTTTTATGGTAGATTAAATTGACTAGACCGCTAAGAGGGTTCCCCACTGATGAGCCAAGCCCTCCTAATATTTTTTTTTCATCGCAGTAAGGAAAGTAGAAGTTTAATTTGTTTGTGAAAAGAAACATTCGCGACTTAATGTCTTCATTCATTTTAAATAAATACCAAAAAAAAATACGTCTTAATATTACAATAAGAATTGCGCTATATTCCGCAAATATTGTTCATTCCTTTTTAACTTGTACTAATCTAAATTTATGTCAATACTGCTAATTATTATTTTTTAAAGAATAATAACTGCTTGCTCTCGATCGCTTGAATATAAGTTTATGCCAAGCCTTTTCTTTCTTCTTAACTCCTATTTGTTATAATGTAAATATCATTGTTGATTTAATTGTTACTATTACTGTTATTTCTATATATACCCTCTTCTACTAGGAGAATCTGTATAAGACAAAAAGGTCTCAATAAAGCTTTTAGTTGTTGTTGTATATTCCTAAAAATATCCTGATCTTATATATTACTAGCCGAATGGCCCGGGCAACGCCCGTGTTTTACCCGATTGAATGTTTTTATTCGAATACTATTTGTTACAATTATAAATTGGCGCCTTAAATAAATGCATATATTAGTTAATAACTATAGCCTATGTGCTTTATCTGTCTATGTACTGTTGGCTTCCGTAGGCGTCTCATACTGGGAAAAAGAAAGAGAGGATTCCATTTAGTTATTAACTAATATATGTATTTATTTAAGGAGCGACCCGATCCGCTTTTAGTATATAGACATATGCTGAATGTATTTAAAACTCTTATCTCTCCTCTCAAAGTCCTGTTATTCTTTCTAGACGTCCAGGAAGCTCCATGGTCGGAAACACCAGGGTTGATCCATTCAAGGCCATTCCATCATGCTCAGTTAGACACTAGCGGGTGAAGATGGTGATGAGTAGCGTCATCTATTACCCAAGTCCCTTATCCTTTGTTTCTTTAGACAATTACCATCATATCATAATTAAATCAACTACATTTAATATCATCAGCGTATAAGTAGGTACACTACGATGTTCGCTTAACAACTGACTCGCTTAGTGACCTCAATCTCAATACCTATCCTCATTGTTAAACGACACATACCACCAATGTTCATGGAAATCTAGATTCTGTAATCATCGTATGCTACAATCCGACCTGAACTATCATTCCGAAATGGTAAAAAAAGACCGAAAGAGAACAAGGAAGTTATATGAAAGTATGTCAATGTATATAACACCACTATGGAATGACCCATCATTTCAACAAGAGTAAACAAAAGAAGACCATAAAAAGCCAAGGTTAGCTTCAACAGGAAATAATCAGCAGTCAACGATGGCTCAAATATCTTTGCTATTGTCTTGATGGTCGTCTGGAAGTTGTCTCGATGTTTTTTTCAGGAAGACAAATTCTTGTTCTTGTGAAAGAAATCATCACGGAATTGATCTGTTTGTTCATACAACTTGGAGATATGAGGTAGTTGTTTCGTTCTTTGTTCTTTTCTTTATTCTCAATAAGGAATCCCATTGCTTGCGCCTCGAAAATTAATCGAGTTAATAATGAATTTATTCATTACATTCTCTTTTTTATATGATTTGATCACCTTTTTATAAGAATGTCCACACTATAGAGAAAACATATATTTGCTTCTTTTGTATTTGTTGATAATACAAATATTTGCGTTTTTATTTTGTCCATAATCAGGTTGAGATAATGAATTTGTTTATTACGAGGGGCATCCAATAAATAAGTTTCCCTATTTTGTAACAAATAAACAACTTTATTTACAATTATGGAGTTATTTTATTTTCATTATGCAACTCATAGACTACTTCTCTACATAATCACCATTTCTGTCCAAACATTTTTGGTACCGTTGTAGCGATTTTTTGATACCACTGTTGTACCAAACCGTGTCCTGTCTTCGTAGCCAGTGGTTCGCCTCCGCCTGTTTTCAATTCAAATTCAAAACATCTGACATGATTGTTCCAATCGAAGAGCATCCAATTTCGATTCCAGGAGGCAGTCGAATCATTATTTCGTCAATGGTGACGCGGCGATTTGCTTCCACCACATTCCGAACAGCAGCCACGGCTGCATTGTCCGTAGCAGTAACGGGCCTGTCGCTTCGCTCGTCATCATGCATGTTTTGCCGTCCTTCCAAGAACCATGAACGCCATCGGCGAACCATTTGAATGCTCATACATCCTTCACCATACACTGACACTAAATTGCGATGAATATTGACCGCAGTTTCATTTTTCGCTGTGGAAAAACGAATTACAGAACGGAGTTCGCAAGTGGACACGTTCACCAGTGGTAGCTCCATGGAAACTGAAGCGCTACGAACTTGCGCGTACGAGTAGAGTGATTTTGAAAGGTCACCAGCTTCCAACGCATCCTAGTGACCATTTCTTACCTACTAACTAATTTTTGCAACGTTTCGTTCGCCGAAAAAAAAATAGGGAAACTTATTTATTGGATGCCCCTCGTATAATATAGTTTCCTTTAGAATATTTTCTATTCTACCTATATTCCTCTCTATATAGTCTTCCTTTTTTCCTCCGTCTTCAATCAAAAACTCGGCCTTTACCTTTTAAACGAATCGTTAGGACGTCTTCATGTTCCTATCTTGATCTTGACAGGTCGTTATGTACAGCTTTCTCCATGCTGACCAAGACCTACAGTCCCAAACTGGAAAATAGTTAGCTTTTATCGATTTATCAAAAAATAGTTTTCAGCCAAAATGAGTAAATTTAAAGAAAGTTTAGTTGACATTTATTTCAATAAATGGCGTTCTTATATCTAGTAATGTTCATTTGCATTATCGGATTATATAATTATTTTATAATTTACATTCTTTAACAAAAAATATTTGATTTTATTAATAGTATATATATACTAAGAGTTGGTGGCTGGCGTTATAAACCTTTGGTTTCCGACAGCCATGAACCAGGATTGTATCCCATATTGGTAACTGTTTTTCTGTAAAGAACCTGTTCATATTTTTCATTATAAATAACATAAGCTAGGTTGCTATTTTTGAGCTGTACCTAATAAAGTTATTCTGGAACAGGATTATATATATACTATATATTATTTTAAAATGCTTGGATTTAATATCTTTGATCATATATTTTATTTTCTCCAATATTTCATATTGCAACACGCCAAACTTCTTCGGGGAACAAGATTGCCATACGAAATATTGGAAAATAAAATATATGATCCAAGATAAATATTTAAAAATAATTGAATATATGGATTGCTCAATTTTCAAACATATACTATAGATATAATATGAACTTGTTACTTCAATTCTTATTATAAGAATGCCGAGAAAATGTTTATTGGGGCATTTTTGGCACATTCTCTATCTCACAAAAAGGTTTTCTTGTTATATCTTTACTTTTTAAAGAAAGACATCATCCTTTCATGATGTTTCTATAGGAAACTAAACATTCATCTACAAGTGGAATGATACTCCACCAAGCCTTTTGTTTTATCAGCACCTTTGATTCATTCTGGAGAACCAGTTGGATGGATAACAGTGGAATGGTTTAGTTCTCTAGCTGCCTTTTGTTATTAGCCTTTGTTTCTAAAGGATATTACCATTCTTGTGATCTTCTTTAGAATCTCGCCATATCGAGGCAGTGATCCTGATATTGTATTCTAGCATGGCTAATTCCTTTGGTCTTTCTTCTAAAGAAGTAGAATGGGCAGAATTCGACCTTCTTCTTAGATGGCCAACTTATTCCTTTTAACTCAAGCAACTTATTCCTGTTAGAACCTGACCTTGTGGAGAAAGAATAAATAGTATTGTACAGATATCATTAATAAAGATAAATAAAGATGTTCAGATAATTCGATGTGATTTTTTTTAATTGTACAATTATGAAAACTCTCGATAGCTCTAGGTCACTTTAGTAGTGCTTCCAGTCTTAATGACAAAGGCAGAGGCATTCTATTTCACCCAATCATGTTGGTTGTCAAACTCATCCATTGATGAGCTCTACTCTTCCCCGGCAGTCACCATCAAAAGTCTCAAGCTTTACAAGCTTGATACCTTAGTGTGATTGAGTGGAGATAAGAAAGAAGAAGAAGAGTAATAGACTTCATCTTTACAAATAATCTCATCTAAATCATCTGGTAAGGTTATCACCTAGATGATGAACGTAGAGTTGAATATGTCCTTTGATGAGATTATTCGTAACGATGAAGTCTATTATGAAAGTGACCGAGCGGTAGCAAAATGTTTTAGACCTTATATTTTGGAAAGAAGATATGAAAATTCAAATCGTGTATGAGTTTGATATTCAAGAAAAATAACAAAACATTGAATAGAACAAACAGTAAGGAATCAATTAGCTAAAAGTTGCTGTAAATATGTGCAATTTATAGGAATAGATATCTATAATATGTTTTATGATATTTTCAATTCCACAACACACAGAGTAATGTATAATATAAATAGAAATTTATGTGGTGTAAATATAATGTACTATAACATTAAAACATAAGAGAGTTTTTTTAATATTTATATGAAAAATATTGATTAAAAAAATCAAGGTAATAAAAACCTTTCAGTGGAGCTTTGGCAGTTACGCGTCATATGCTGGCTATAAAAGGAATACGTGAAGATAACCATTTAAATATATAGAGAAAAGACAAAACTATGATAAAATATTATATATTTGATTTTTTTGAAAATTAACAATTAGTCAAAATATTAAGATAGATGGTACGGCCATCAGTAACTTTCAAATGAACGATCAGGGAATTATTATTTTTTTAATATTTGTTTTTCACGTTTTTTAAATAAAACACTAAATCAGTAAGCCCCTTTGATTGTTGTCCATAAGTCGTAAGACGTTTTGCATGGAAGGTCTTGGTAAGAGAGGGCTAAGGTATAGATGAATGAACTAGTATACGACGTGGCAAATATTTGAACACAAAAGAGCAATTATCACAATATAAGGTAAATAGGCAATTGGCACAACTAGGCTAAATTGTCGCACATGCTGGAAGGCGACATTCAGAGATTGGACAAAGGCTTCTCAACAATGGCCTCTAATGGATCATAATTGTGGCTGGCTGGCCATTCACGAATTGGGCCAATTGTTGGAGGTTTGGACCTGCATATCCTATCTGATATATGATATATACCTACTGTAAAACCTGTCTAGACCGTCCACTGATGTAGACCGGATAACACAGGTTCTCGTTATAGACAAGGACTGTTCTAGCTTCAACCTGTTGATTATAATTGGGGAGATAGTCCCGTTAGGGAAGAAGGATTTTTACTCGATTCAAAATGTAGATAAAAGTTTATCATTGCGAGTTCAGATTCTCAAGAGATTCATGCTCCTTGCCCAACTCAGCATACAGTTAAACCTGTCTATAGCGCCCCCTCTAAATAGCGCCTCCCTCTCTATAGCGCCCGATTTTAAATACGTAGTACGATGCGATTTACATTAAAAGTGACCTGTCTATAGCACCCCCTCTCTATAGCACCCTATTTTGGTGAGTCCCAAGAGGGGGCGCTATAGACAGGTTTAACTGTATCTACTTATGCTAATTCCACTTTTTTTTTCAGGAAACTAAATATGTCTTTTTAAGTACTTGTTCTTGCTCCAAAATCACTTTTTAAAAAGAGAAACCTAGCTTATGATATTTGCAATAATAATAATATGGGAAAGTTATTCACATATTAAAACAAAGGGTCAAACGCGGGATTCGATCCCGGTTCATGGCTGTAGGGAATCGAGGGTTTTATTCACTCGTCCACCGACTCTTTTTGTATTTTAAGTATTTTATTTTTCGATTTTGGATATTTTAATATAAAAGGTCGTTTGAGAAGGTTTGAATAAATTTAAAATTAAATCGTGTTAATGATGTCAAATGTAACTTTGACAGTTCTACGTTTAACAGAGAGCTGCATCGATAATAGAAAAAGCTTTCTTCTTAAGGCAGGTTTTGCTGAGTTGTTGTGTGAATGGTTATCTTGTTTATTTTGTTTATTTCTATTGGGTTTTATATGGCAATTTGTTTAAAATGTAAATATCTGGAAGATATCCTTTCAATATTTGAAGAGACAGGTCACACACGTAATTCTTCCAAATTACAGAATGAGATATACACGACGTTTACGTGGTTCGAATATTTCGTCTTTGATGCTACTTAGATTCAAAGATATAAGGTCGGCATAGTTTATTTGATTTTGGGAATTGAGGAGAGAAAATTCTATTTAATAGATAAAAAGGTTATGGACGAATCACGTGTGCATGTACATAGCAAGCAAAATCGTTTATGTAAAATTGGAACAAGAGTGAATTTTTTCTCTCTTCTTTAGATTTGATTTTATCGTAAATAGCCATCTCTATTTAATACAATTTTGTAATAATATCCCAAATACACATAGTACAAGCCATGATAATCATGGTGGATAGTGGCGCGCGACTGCCTATACTCTAAGTACACTATCAGAACAGACATATTATGCAATTCTTTTGGTACTTGCAAGGTTCCATAACACATCCTAGTTAAATGCATTCACTGGTGGGGTAAGATTTTTTTAAAAACTTGTCTTCATTGAAAAATTTAGTATAATAGAATAAATCTGTTTAAAAATGCGAGTTTATAATCCGATCTGTCAGTATGAGAAAATCACAGTTAGCATTCACAGAGGGCAATTCCATCCAGAAGCCATGTACAGCCACCAAAAGAGATAAATCACAATCCTGGAGGCCTCAGTGGCCCACTGTGTCAGCTGGGATCCACTTCTCGCCTTACGCCACGCGCGGCAAGAACGGGGTCATGATCCTCACGACGCCCGTGGACTTCTTTGTCTGATGGTAACGTTGGTCTGTCGTGTCTGATGGTACAGTTAGTCCGTCTTGTCAGGATTCCTGGTTTGTGTCTCTCTGTCAGCTGGCGTTTGTTGATTGGATTTCCTTGTCTGGTAGCACCGTTGGTCTGTCGTGTCTGATGGTACAGTTAGTCCGTCTTTTCAGGATTCCTGGTTTGTGTCTCTCTGTCAGCTGGCGTGTGTTGATTGGATTTATTTGTCTGATGGTACCGTTGGTCTGTCGTGTCTGATGGTACAGTTAGTCCGTCTTGTCAGGATTCCTGGTTTGTGTCTCTCTGTCAGATGGCGTTTGTTGATTGGATTTCCTTGTCTGGTAGCACCGTTGGTCTGTCGTGTCTGATGGTACAGTTAGTCCGTCTTTTCAGGATTCCTGGTTTGTGTCTCTCTGTCAGCTGGCGTGTGTTGATTGGATTTATTTGTCTGATGGTACCGTTGGTCTGTCGTGTCTGATGGTACAGTTAGTCCGTCTTGTCAGGATTCCTGGTTTGTGTCTCTCTGTCAAATGGCGTTTGTTGATTGGATTTCCTTGTCTGGTAGCACCGTTGGTCTGTCGTGTCTGATGGTACAGTTAGTCCGTCTTGTCAGGATTCCTGGTTTGCGTCTCTCTGTCAGCTGGCGTGCGTTGATTGGATTTATTTGTCTGATGGTACCGTTGGTCTGTCGTGTCTGATGGTACAGTTAGTCCGTCGTGTCAGGATTTCTGGTTTGTGTCTCTCTGTTAGCTGGCGTGTGTTGATTGGATTTACTTGTCTGGTAGCACCGTTGGTCTGTCGTGTCAGGATTTCTGGTTTGTGTCTCTCTGTTAGCTGGCGTGTGTTGATTGGATTTACTTGTCTGATGACACCGTTGGTCTGTCGTGTCTAGTGGCACCATTAGTTTGTCGTGTCAGGATTCCTGGCTTGTTTCTCTCTGTCAGCTGGCTTGTATCAGTGTGTGTTGATTAGATTTCCTTGTCTTATGGCACCGTTGGTCTGTCGTGTCTAGTGGCACCGTTGGTCTGTCGTGTCAGGATTCCTGGCTTGTCTCTCTCTGTCAACTGGCTTGTGTCAGTGTGTTGATTGGATTTACTTGTCTGATGACACCGTTGGTCTGTCGTGTCTAGTGGCACCATTAGTTTGTCGTGTCAGGATTCCTGGCTTGTTTCTCTCTGTCAGCTGGCTTGTATCAGTGTGTGTTGATTAGATTTCCTTGTCTTATGGCACCGTTGGTCTGTCGTGTCTAGTGGCACCGTTGGTCTGTCGTGTCAGGATTCCTGGCTTGTCTCTCTCTGTCAACTGGCTTGTGTCAGTGTGTTGATTGGATTTACTTGTCTGATGGCACCGTTGGTCTGTCGTGTCAGGATTCCTAGCTTGTGTCTGTCTATCTGTTATCTGGCTTATAGAGGTGGGTTAATTGGATTTATTGTCTGGGGACACATCGTTGGCCTGTGGTGTGTCAGTGTTCCTATTTTATGTATTTTTGCTGGCTATCTTGCCTCAAATCTTTGGCTAGCTTGTGTCAAACTGCTGGCTGATTTGTGTCAGTTGTTGACTGACTTAAAACCTTCTAAACTTTGATTGATAATACATTTTAATAAATCTATATACAGTCAATAATAGCAAATCACAGAACTGAATTTTGAAGAGACAAGGAAGCTGGTAGAAAGAAATGGAAGTAACTCATCAGCCCGAACTTCCAGTAATGTAAGAAAGAACAAACTACTCTATAATAGTTATGCCACATTCTTTAAATAACCTTGAGTAAAAAACAACGTTTCTCTGAAGAAATCATTAAATTTGAAAATTTCTAAACTACACTTGAGAAATCCTTAAATGTGTATTTTAGGTGAGAAGAGATAAAAATAACTCTCCGTTCTTGAACTGTTTGAACTTGGAGGAAATACATAAGGTACATTCTAAATACAACTTTCCCTTTGCCTCCTTTCAAACAAGGAAAACAAATTCGAGTTTTTCAAGCTATTCAAACTACTTCTCTAAAAGCTACTTGGACTGTTGAAAAGTAAGTGGTTCCCATTAAGTTTACGTCATTAAGCTGTTGGTATTTGCAGCGGGCTCTCTTAGGATTCTATTTTTTTCTTATTTAAAAAATAACTCCTTCTAGAGCTCTTCAAATGAGCACCTATCCTCTCTTAAGCGTCCATGCTAAACAGTACCAATATATTAACATTGAAATGAACCTTTTAAAAGCGCACCCCTCTCGTATTCTTTAAGCTTTTCATTTTACCTGACGAAAAATCTTATTTGAAATATATTTTAGAAATTTCTTTATAAAGTTTTCAAACGACGAGCAATACATTTTTTTAAATCATTAAGCGATTAAGCTTTCGAGACTAAGGTTCTTCATCAGGCCTGGTTTTCATCAAGTCTGACTTCACAAAGCAGAATTTCCATCCCACTGGAATATTGCAAGTCATAGAAATGAGCCTCCGTTCATTGGAACCACTGCGAGGAAAATATTGATCAATTCCTACATGTTAGATATGATAACATTTTCTCTCTTTCCATCAATGTTACTCCTTACTATGTACATTGTATATTGAGCAGTATAAATAGGTTTATAAGAGATTAATTAGGTCTATATATTATGATGCATTAGCGCGCCATCTGTTATGAAAATTCGAAACTATTATATATTTATAAATGTATGTAATTCTACTGTCCTCAAAGCTTATGTCTATAGTTCATCTAAAATACCCATTCCAAGAGTCTATAATCAGTATCACTATAAAAGGAAGATCGAAAAATGTAATATAACAGCGGTATGGTAGATTAAACTGGCAAAACTGCTGGGAGGGTTCACCACTAATGAGCCAGGCCCTCCCATTAATTTTTCCATTGCAGTAGAAATTGCAGGGTAGTAGAAATTGATTAATTTTCAAAAGAATCATACGCGTCCATAATAGTTTAGAATTTTCAGGTCTATCTATATATATATATATAATATAGATATATAAAATATAGAAGAAAATAGTATTATTTCTTTCTATTTTACACATATCCCTAATTTTGTCCATATTTCATGGACAAAACTTGAAGAAGTGGAACTTTTTTTTTTGTTAATGTCTCGGTCGTCTATTTCTTTTTAAGAAGACAGAAAAAAATTTTTGTTCACACTTAGTTATCTCGTGTGTATTCAATATGTGTGTATCAAATATCTTTCAGAGTTATTGTCTGAATACCGATATACCAGATACAACTTCCTTGAGTTTTATCTCTCCCTCTCCATGAGTGTAATCATTATTTAAGGCTAAAATAAGTCCCTGGTGTTAGTGGCAGTCAGCAACTATTATTATACAATACTATTCATGATTCAAGCTAACATTGTGAAAAGCGTTTGAAGACTAGAAAAAAAAAAAAAGAAGAAGAAGGAACTCATCGTGAGAAATCTTAGTCGTATTTGATTACTTGGGATAAGAGAAAAAGATTTACAAATATATCATAGGATCAGTATTTGGTCCCAAGTCTCAGATTCTTGAATGTCTTTGTAGAGGGTTTCTGTCATGTCATGTTTTTAAGCAGCGCATTTCCTTTGTCTTTCATCTTTCATTGTTTTGACTCCGTTGGTAGAATATTTGTCTCGGTCTTCGGTTTCCTTGTTCAACATTTGGCGTTGTCCAGTAAGGTCGCAGCTTCAGTATAAATGTAACAACACCACAGAAAGAGGTTGTGTGTGAGAAAAGAGTGGCGTGACAAAGGTGATATTTTGAAACGACCCCATTGTCACATTGTCTGACAGAAGGATGTCTAATTGGTGGCCAGACTGTACACGCCTCAAGGATACGCTTCATCGACTTCAGCAATATGTCTATCTCTGTCCCACTTTTGCCAATCTATCTTTGTCTATTTGTGATATCATCCACCGTGAACGGGGAAAGTCTTTCGTAGACTTCCACTAGTTCTTACATTGTTATTCCAGCCAACTCTCAGTCTTTTAGACCAGTGTGCCTCCTCAGTCAGGATTCTCTAAGACGATATTTAGCTATAATTTGGTATTTAGATGTTGCCTTAGTCCAGTTGTTGCATCAAATTTGATTTTATGGATTTTGCCTCCATGAGAAGTGTTCGTGCGGGCGCCGCATGTATGAGGAAAATCATCAGATGAGTAGCTTATTAGAGATTTTACACACACTGCATCGAGTTTATTCTTTTTATTAATCAACATCTTCACCACAATGTATAAGTATAAAAGACAACTATTGAAGTTAAAGATGTATATTTGGGATGTTGGAACGGTAATAGTACTGTTGATTTTAGTCAACCATGACTCAAGATCGAATCTCGCATTGAGCTTTTTTTCTTCAAATACCCTGTTTCTTACATAATTCCAACCCCAATAGCGAATGCAATTCACCAAAATGGAGCTCTGACAACGTGTAAGTGCGCAAAAGTCGAAATGCTTTCTACATATGTAGACGCATAGAACATGCCTTGTACAGTAAGCGCACAACATTTCTATATGTGTAGACGCGTAGAACATGATTTTTACAGTAAACACACAACATTTCAACATGTGTAGACGCGTAGAACATGATTTTTACAGTAAACACACAACATTTCAACATGTGTAGACGCTTAGAACATGCTTTTTACAGTAAACACACAACTTTTCTACATGTGTAGACGCGTAGAACATGCTTTTTACAGTAAACACACAAAATTTCTATATGTGTAGACGCGTAGAACATGCTTTTTACAGTAAACACACAAAATTTCTATATGTGTAGACATATAGTGCGCTTACTGTAAAAATCAGTCTATAGCTAACCATCATGAATATCGTGCCTACGTATACTTGGGATGAGAGAAAGACAAAAATAAATGTGTGGTTAGGTTAGGCTGTCTGTACATTGATGCCACCACAACAATGTCGTCAGAGAGATTAGCGCGCAGATGCAACTGAATAGAGCCGAGATTAGACCAGACTGACCTTGATATCTTAATTGGATTGATTAATGGCCGTCAGCTCTGCACGCGCACTGTGATTGTTCAGATAGCTCCACACACACTTCCAATATTTCACATTCGACAATGAAGAAGCGCACATCTTTTTTTTTTTTCTCCCCATCACGTAGTAATAGTGAAGTAACAGTATTGGTTTAAAATTAGTATTTGGGGTATATTGGTCAAAACAGGGATTCTTCTTCAATCAGGTTTTCTTCAAAGAGATCTCGACCTATAGCCAAAAGTCTGGTGTAAAGACGTTGTCTTGGTCAATTTGGTCGATTCATTGAGGATTTTAGCGTGAAAATGTGGCAGTCTCCCCTTGTCTTCCGCATTCATACGCCTTTGACTTCAAGGATAAGTGAGTGTCCTCTGTATTTGGATTGAGCTGTAGACTTATCCCGTGAACTCTGCTTGGCACCATTCTGCCGCTCTAGGACGACCCTCCACCATGAGGAGGGGTAGGTAGTTCCTTCCACAGGAAGATGGGACCCTATAGTAAGCCATTTTGCACAATGCCTCTATATATGTAAACTCTCTTTTGCCTACTTTACAAGTTTTTTAAAAATTATTATTATCCCTAGTACACGTGGCAAAGGTCATGATAATCATGGTCGGTAGAAGTAAGCGACTGCTTTTACTGTAAGTGCACCACATGTCTACACATGTGAAAAGCAGTTTACAAATGTAACTTTACAACTTACTTTACAAGTAATATACGCTAATATATAATGGTGGTTTCGACATATATCTAATGAAACCGTTAGAATCTTCAACAAATGATATGTCTTACCAACTTATTATCACGCATGATAAGGATAGTAGAAATCTAATTTTTAAATTAAAAATCCAAGTAACATTTACCATCATTAAACTCTTTGTTTCTAATTCCCATAAACCGTTAACTCCATAATATTCAATTTTTAATCAAAAATCTTGAAAAGAGAGTGAAAATGTGTCGCTGGAATGTCAGAATAATGAAAATCTCATGGTGTTTCTCGCCTGGATTGTATAGTTGAGGTAACAAGAACACGAAGGCAGGGTCAGCTGGAGGAGAAACCGACCGATTCATCCGCCAACGGAAGGCTAAGACCCACTCGACCTCGGGCAGTTTTCCGCCTGCCATTAAGTTGGCATGCCTTGCGGGGCATTCCTTGGTGCTCTCTTCAACTGCCTTGTTGTGGATCATCACGTTCTGGGTGTAGGGCATTGCTCTAATAACGCGCGATCTTATTTGTGTACTGTACTGTTAACCTATAGAACGTATTTTACTTCGTATCTTACTATTCTGCTTAGAGATTCCCTGAATATATATTTTACTTATCCCCACGATAGAATCCGTACATATATATGTACAATTCGTACATAACAAGACTCAGAACAAAACACGATAAAGGAATGACAATACATCCAGATGGCACAAGAACCTATAGGACATGTAACAACTGTCCTGGTGTGGAACTAACACCTACTCACATATTCTCATGCCCAGCAATGGCCGCAGCCTTGCAGGAAATTGACATGGACCCAGAGCAGCAACTTTACACACCTAAGATAGTGGACATTGCGACTGCTGTGATAGAGATGCATGGAGATATCTGAGGCTCTTCATTGGACACGACAACAACGACATAGAATCCGTACTGAGCATAAGTATCATGGTGGTTAGAGGTTTTATAGTTATTGTACTACAGGTGCATGTTTTATTGTCCGGCACTGGATGAAGAGAGAGAAATTCTCCGTTATAAGATTGGTTATAAAACAAGTCGCTATATGTTCTAATGGCAAAAGCGGTAAAAAGAAAACCCAATGCATTATCTTTTCACAAATTCTGGAAAACAGCACCGATAATAGGCGCAACACAGATTATGGATCCAACTTGAAAAAAAGGTCGATCTTAATTTCCATTCTCTTTAGATGACTGCTATTTTACTTCTATTTAGCCATCTGGGAGGATCCTGTATGGGACGATTGTCCTTAATTAAGGCTTTTTGTTGTTGTTATTGTACTACAGGCACAACCTGTCAAAGAGCATGTAGATGTCAGGGATTCCCTGCCTGTCCTGTTGCACTACATTTCTAGAATTAAGCCTAAATATCCTATATCCGTGGTCAAATTATGAAGTTGCATCCATGGATGACCTAATTTAACTACTGGTTTCAGCGACCGGTGGTTTTGTTCACTACATAAACCAACACAGCTATTCTGTGATTGTTCTAATTAAGAAATTCCACTGAGAGATCATTGGCAGACGATTGATCTGCACAAAATTCGAGATATCGAAACTAAAGCGCTACATTTATTTAAGTTTGCATTTTACTTTTCAAAATTAAAAAAAAATTCTAAAAATTGATAAGAAAATGTTTGAAAGGCAGGTATATAAGAATAGGAAATCAAATAAGAATAAAACCAGTATCACCTATGAATATAGTTATGAAGTATATTGTATAGATAATTTAATGGGGGGCAACTATTCATTTTAAGAATAGTTTTAAAGAATAGTTAAACTGTATAGCTATTAAAATGTGTGCTTCAATTCTAGTCTCTACGCATTAAGTCAATTATATATATATTTGCTTATATAATTTCAAAAATTCAACCTAAAATATAATAAAGTACCTATTTCTTTATATACATATCATAACACGATAGCCCTTTCAAAGAAAGAATGATCAACGATAGATGTAATGATATGTAGGAATTTAGACAATTTGAAAATGTCGATCTTTCTTTGTTTCAAACCTGGGGAATAATCAAAATCAAAGATTCGAATAAATAAACCCCGATACCAATGTCGACAATTTTTTAGTATAGAAGCTCACAGTTATTAATCAAATTACAAAAGAAAGAATCGCCAGACATCATCTTGAAGAAAGAATCTAAGTTTACCGTGACGAATTTCTTTTATAATAAAAGAAACTCATCACCGTAAACTTTGATTCCTTCTTCAATTTATTTATCAAAATTTGGTAGTTTTAGGCTCATAACTCCCTGATAGTTTGATATAGAAACCTCAAATCCCTACATCTTCCATTTAGGATCCTTAACCAATCGCTCAAACATTTTTTTTTTTTTAATTCTAAAGAGCTTCGGGTTGAAACTACTTTAAAATCAAAAACTCGAATTTATAAAATTCGGTATTATCAACATCTGTAAGTGGGAACAGAACAGTTTTCCATATGGGTCTTTTAGCAATAGAAGACATCGATGAAGAAATCATATATATATATATATATATATATATATATACAACACACATATAT
This sequence comes from Cordylochernes scorpioides, assembly GCA_030710605.1. Taxonomy (NCBI): domain Eukaryota; kingdom Metazoa; phylum Arthropoda; class Arachnida; order Pseudoscorpiones; family Chernetidae; genus Cordylochernes; species Cordylochernes scorpioides. The sequence continues at coordinate 28,147,870 of CP092865.1, read as the reverse complement.
CATTATATAATCACCTTATATATAGCCTTATATAAGGTTGTCCCAAAGGTTCGTGTTTTTTCTTATTACTTGACGAATAATATTATTACGGTGAATACATAATACAAAGACATTATACATAACGGCGAATAATATTATTACGGCGAATACATAATACAAAGATGTATTGTACATAATACAAAGACATTATACATAACGGCGAATACATAATGATACATAATACAATTACTTTATACATAATACAAAGACATTATACATAATGGCAAATAATATTGGTATTTCAATTTTTTTGTAATTGTTTACGAACTTTTGGGACAACCTTGCATATGGACGATGTTGTAATAAACAAGTAGTTTCAATGTCAGTTTCCATATGGGAGAATAAAAGAGTTAAAGAGAGATAGGATGAAAGAGGGAGAAAACCTACCTGCTACTACACCCAATGGAAGAAAATCATTAAAAATCAATTCAGGTTTGAGGTTAGAAGTAAAGGAAAGCGTTCCACGAGGAAACCGGTCTGGCACAAAGAGGAAGAAATTTGTAGTTATTTATTGTATAGCGTGTTGACCAAATATAGAAATGTACGGCGCGTTTCTAACAGGTTTAACCTATGCCTAACAGGCCTAAGTTGGGCCTAATAGGCCCAAGTCATACCTAACACATGCCTAATATAAAACCAACATACCTAATATATGCCTGACAGGCCTAATATATGACCAACAGGCCTAATATATGACCAACAGGCCTAATATATGACCAACAGGCCTAATATACACATGACAAGCCTAAGATATGACCAACAGGCCTAATATATGCTTGACAGGCCTAAGATATGACCAACAGGCCTAATATATACATGACAAACATAAGATATGACTAACAGGCCTAATATATGCTTGACAGGCCTAAGATATGACCAACAGGCCTAATATATACATGACAAGCCTAATATATACATGACAGGCCTAAGAGATGACTAACAGATCTAATATATGCCTGACAGGCCTAAGATATGACCAACAGGCCTAATATATATATGACAGGCCTAAGATATGACCAACAGATCTAATATATACATGACAGGCCTAAGATATGACCAACAGGCCTAATATATGCTTGACAGGCCTAAGATATGACAACAGGCCTAATATATACATGACAAGCCTAATATATACATGACAGGCCTAAGAGATGACTAACAGATCTAATATATGCCTGACAGGCCTAAGATATGACCAACAGGCCTAATATATGCCTGGCAGGCCTAAAATATGATCAACAGGCCTAATATATGCCTGAGAGGCCTAAGATATGACCAACAGGCCTAATATATACAGGACAAGCCTAATATATACATGACAGGCCTAAAATATGACTAACAGATATAATATATGCCTGACAGGCCTAAGATATGACCAACAGGCCTAATATATGCCTGGCAGGCCTAAGATATGATCAACAGGCCTAATATTTGCCTGAGAGGCCTAAGATATGACCAACAGGCCTAATATATACAGGACAAGCCTAATATATACAAGACAGGCCTAAAATATGACTAACAGATCTAATATATGCCTGACAGGCCTAAGATATGACCAACAGGCCTAATATATGCCTGGCAGGTCTAAGATATGATCAACAGGCCTAATATATGCCTGGCAGGCCTAAGATAAAAACCACATACCTAATTTATTGATTTCGTATTATACCACAGCGCATGATGGAGAAGAAAAGGAAACCAAAATGAGAAAAAGTCGATTATCATTATATATCATAGAACCTTCTACCAATCAAAATTGATACAATTTTAACGTTACTTTTTCATATAATTGAAACTATTTCTACAGACCTCATGCTGTAGTAATAAAATGGGAGGACATGGTTCATTAGCAGTTTTGCCAGTTTAATCTATCAAACCGCTCTACTAGACTGTTTTTTTAATTATATAATGTGTAGTTATTATAGCAAAATGTGTGCTCAGTAAGGAGCTGTTTAGATAAACTTTATTACTCCATTTGTTTATAGATCCTCATTTCTACAAAAATAATATTTATATACCAAATAACAATTAACACGACGCTATAATAATTTTAATAATGGATTATTTTCTCTACATAAAAGTAAAATGTCAATATGTTTGGACAATACACAATCTTTAATAAAATTTATTTAAATTCATGTTTTTAATGTTTAGTCTTTTATAAAATTCACGTTTTGAGTTTTGAACAAATACTAGTTTCCTAATGTAATGAATCGTTCGTAAGTAACTAGGTTGATATAATGTGAAATCTAAAAAAAAAAAAAACTAAACATTGTATATAAAAAAGTGAAAGTTGTATAAGCTTATGAATTTGATTTGTTTTAAAAATGAATCGATGTTGGTTCCATATGCTTGAATTGAATATTACACCTTAGTTCTATATATTTTATTGCTTAAAAAGGAACACAACAAAACAAAAATGAAACTACAATTGCAAATGATTTGATAACTAAGAAAAAAAAAACAATATTTAAAAATGTTTATGATAAATATTGAATATGTCTGCCAGAAAAAATGCTTCTATGAATTATAAAATAAGAATAATTACAAAATTAACATATAAACTTCAAACACATTATGTGAATGTACTTAAATTAATCGTTGAATTAGGAATGTACAAAACTTTTCTAAGATCCTTCAAATGTCTAAACATAATCAAGCTTTAAAATGGGTCCAATTATCTTAATTAGGTTTTTCTTGTATATATGAATTTCATTATTAATATTATATTTGATTAGATTTTACTTTTTTTTTCATTTGCAGAGACTCTGTGGTGAATTTATACATAAGAAATTTCTTTTTCCTCAATTTACCAATACTAATCTACTTATTAGCTTGATTGTCTTTATTAAGTTTTCCTGTATATTGTTGCACCAAGTTGCAGCTTGCAAATTTTAAATAAAACCATTAAATGTGATTAGCTTTAAAAAAATAATAAAAACATTGATTATTACTGTTATTATTAGTTATTCCTGCATGTACCTTACATTTCTACTCGGAGAATCTGTATAAGACTAAAAGGTCTTAATTAAGCTTTTTGTTGCTGTTGTTGTAAAATAGGTCACTAGGACCACTATAGAATAAACATTCTTAAACCTCCACATAATATTATCAAGACCTAAATATTAATAATTATTTGTGAACATGCCCATTGTATTCTTACAAAAAAAAAAAAACTCTTCCAAACACCCCCATCCCTTTAAACACGATTTAGAGTCTAAACATCAATACTTATTTGAACAAACCAATTCTGTCCTACTTAAACGTCCAAACAAGACTGTCAAGGTCTAACCATCAGTAATTACTCGTCAAATCTGTCCTAAACAAAACCTTCTTAAACGTTCAAACAAGACTACCAAGGCCTAAACATCAGTATTTACTTGTCAAATCTGTCCTAAACAAAACCTTCCTAAACGTTCAAACAAGACTACCAAGGCCTAAATATCAGTATTTACTTGTTAAATCTGTCCTAAACAAAACCTTCCTAAACGTTCAAACAAGACTACCAAGGCCTAAATATCAGTATTTACTTGTTAAATCTGTCCTAAACAAAACCTTTCTAAACCGCCAAACAAGACTACCAAGGCCTAAACATCAGTATTTACTTGTTAAATCTGTCCTAAGCAAAACCTTTCTAAACCGCCAAACAAGACTACCAAGGCCTAAACTTCAGTATTTACTTGTCAAATCTGTCCTAAACAAAACCTCCCTAAACCGCCAAACAAGACTACCAAGGCCTAAACATCAGTATTTACTTGTCAAATCTGTCCTAAACAAAACCTTCCTAAACCGCCAAACAAGACTACCAAGGCCTAAACATCAGTATTTACTTGTCAAATCTGTCTTAAACAAAACCTTCCTAAACCGCCAAACAAGACTACCAAGGCCTAAACATCAGTATTTACTTGTCAAATCTGTCCTAAACAAAACCTTCCTAAACCGCCAAACAAGACTACCAAGGCCTAAACATCAGTATTTACTTGTCAAATCTGTCCTAAACAAAACCTTCCTAAACCGCCAAACAAGACTACCAAGGCCTAAATATCAGTATTTACTTGTTAAATCTGTCCTAAACAAAACCTTTCTAAACCGCCAAACAAGACTACCAAGGCCTAAACATCAGTATTTACTTGTCAAATCTGTCCTAAACAAAACCTTCCTAAACCGCCAAACAAGACTACCAAGGCCTAAACATCAGTATTTACTTGTCAAATCTGTCCTAAACAAAACCTTCCTAAACCGCCAAACAAGACTACCAAGGCCTAAACATCAGTTATTACTTGTCAAATCTGTCCTAAACAAAGAACCTTCCTAAACCGCCAAACAAGACTGCCAAGGCCTTAACATCATTAAATCTTTGAACTATTCAATTCTGTCCTAAACAAACCTTTCTCAACGTCTGAACAAGACTATCTTAAACATCAGTAATTACTTGCAAAATCTGTCTTAACAAAACCTTTCTAAACATCCAAACAAAACTTTCAAAGCCTAAACATCATCAAATCTTTGAACTAACCAAATATATCCCAAACAAACCTTTCTCAACGTCCGAACAAGAGTATCCTAAACATCAGTAATTACTTATCAAATCTGTCCTAAACAAAACTTTCCTAAACGTCCAAACAAGACTGACAAGTTCTAAAAATCAGTAATTACTTGTCAAATATGTTCTAAACAAAACCTTCCTAAATGTCCAAAAACGACAATAATGACCTATTTTTATCAATAATGGTTTAAAATAGTCCATTCTTGTATCTAAATAGGTGTGTACCAAAACTGTATGTGCTATAGTCCATTCTGTTCTAAACCAAACTTCCTAAGCAGCCAAACAAGACTTATCGAGCCACAAGACCGGGGAGTTAAGCACACAGATGTGCGTGCGCACCATGCTTGGATGCGTGGGAGCGGCTGCCACGGTGGGTGCGTCGTTCCAATGGGCGCCACGCCAGAGTTATGTCACCGGTCTAGACACCATGGCACGTTCTAGACCTTGTACCGGGTTTCTTTAACAATACTTGGTGTTCAGGACCTTGTACTTGTACTGGAGTTTGTTTTTTTCTTAAATAAAACTTGATATTTAATACGTTATTTTAAATAGGATTCTTTGACGGGATTCGTATACCCAAGCTTGTACTTGCTATGGACTCTTTGACAGGGCTTTGCACCCGAGCTTGTAATTGCTATGGTCTCTTTGACAGGGCTTTGTACCAGATATGTACTTGCTATGGACTATTTGACAGGGCTTTGTACCCGAGCTTGTACTTGCTATGGACTCTTTGACAGGGCTTTGTACCCGAGCTTGTACTTGCTATGGACTATTTGACAGGGCTTTGTGCCCGAGCTTGTACTTGCTATGGACTATTTGACAGGGCTTTGTACCCGAGCTTGTACTTGCTATGGACTATTTGACAGGGCTTTGTGCCCGAGCTTGTACTTGCTAGGGTCTCTTTGACAGGGCTTTGCACCCGATCTTGTACTTGCTATGGACTCTTTGACAGGGACTTGTACCCGCTAGTATTTACTGTGAATTCTTTAGCAGAACTTAGTGCTCGAACTTTCCTTATAGCGTCGCCCTCTCAACTAATCATATAAGACGAATTCTTTTAATCTCAATCATTCTTCTCCCATTCATTTTACTCTCCAGAACTTTCTTCATTAATCTATTGTCTCTTTATAAAAGTCCCATTCAATAATTTCGGGTTTTTCCTGCGACCTTCAACAGGCCTAATAGAATAATTACAAAATCTAAATGATGTAAATACCATTTAGCTAATGGGTCTAAATGGACATTCATTTAGCGAATTCTAGACCTACCAGCTATACCTATAATGTATAGAAAAATATAGCAACCAATGTTATTCATGCTTTAATTATTGAATGAGAAATCGTGAAAATAATGGAGATACATTTTCAATTACCATCGAGCCTGTTAACAGCATAACACCAAAAAATAAGAAACAGAAGTGTAATAACATCTATTGATGAAGTTATGTGGGAGCCAGAGTGTTTGGGAGACTTAAGAAAAATATGTGAGACTTCGCCAATTTTATGATAATACTTAACCCACTTTCTGACTGAGAGCGTGGAATAAAAAAGCTAATTAGTATTTTAGTACTTGATAAGTAGAACAGATACTCACTGACCTAGAACGTAAATCTTCGTCTGCTTCGACTCAACACTATACAATTACTGGGAAGCCTGCCCCAATATAGATGTTTTAACAAACAGATTCTTCTGAAATATAATTTTTTTTTATTATCAATCCTTCTCGACATAATCAAAACCTGTTTATTGTACATATTGCTAGACACTTCTTTCTTTTGTAAACAGTTCTTTTTTTCTCGCCTTTTTTCTCTCTTTCTCATTGTTAACATCATATGACTATCCTATTCACGGCCTAAAAGTATTGTATATACATGTATAGACAAATGTAAAGATATACATGTATGACAGCGCAAGTATCCCTAGGGGGACATAGCGCTTTAAATTGAAATAAAATAAAAAACACCTGTTTTTCTTTTTATATTCCCTGACCTGGGGAATCTAACCTTTTTTGAACAACCTAGGTGGCGTGCAGCACCTTGATACTTTGCTATAGTGTATTGCGGTTTGTCTGCTTGCTACATTCATTTTTGGGCTAAAAAATCATATACTTTGGTTAGTAGTCCGTAAAACCATATTCTATCTTCTCGACAGAGGTTCAACACACCTGTTGAGTAACTATGCTTCAAAGCTTTTCAAATTATTGATAGCAAAAGAATAATAGCAAAAGAGTAAAAAGTAACGCCTTATTAAAAGGAATTACAGAAGCGTTCAGGCATGCTTTTCATTAGCTTGATGTACATTGTAGTAAATTTCATTTTTCTACAATCTGCTTCAAGATGATGGAGGGCTTGTTTCGAAACCTTTTGTAATTTCTTTAAAAATAAAAAGGTGGCAGTATATTGTCTTCTGTTATTGTTCAAACTCGAAATTTTACTTTGTTTGTTGATTATGAATATAATACTATCTTACAAGATGATTTTTGTTGTGTCTTTTCATATTTGTTCTTCTTTAATTTACATAGTTTTAATTTAACGTATTTTGTGCTATAAATAGGACGTAAGAATAAAGTTAGTCAGTCCAGCCTTAGGAAAATAGTAGCCTTGTTGCCTTAAACTTCTTTCGTGGCCCGGATCGATAAGACAATAATTTGGCGACGTTAATGGGATATTACTAGAGGGGAGGGGTGTTGTGTCTTTGCATATTTGCTCTTTGCATATTTCTTCTTCCTAATTTACATAGTTTGAATTTAATGTATTTGTGCTATAAATAGGACGTAAGAATAAATTTAGTCAGTCCAGCCTTAGGAATAGAATAGTCTTGTTGCCTTAAACTTCTTTCGTGGCCCGGATCGACACGGTAATTTTTCTGTAAAATTATTTTTAGAATCGCAAAAGTAACTCATAGAACACATATAAATTCCATTATTAATATTAAATGTGTTGTATATATATTAATTAATTTTTACCACAGAGTATATGTAAGCTCACAGGTAAATAGGCGCTAACCGTAACAAAAAAAAAGTTATTTTGTTTAATATTAGTTTCTCTTTTATATTTTGTTCTCTCTTTTGTAAATCAATAAATATAATGCTTGATTATAATTCTTGGAATCAGTTTCATTAAAAATTCAAAGCAAAGTTAACAAAATGTGATTAGCTTGTATTTTTTTTTTCATTTGCAGAGACTTCGGGGTAAATCCATGTATAAGAAATTTCTCTTCCTCCAAATTACCCAGACTAATCTATATAATAGCTTGATGTCTTGATTAAGTTTTCCTGTATATAAATTACATATTACCATTAAATATTATTAGCTTTAAAATTATAACATCACTTATTTCTAGTACTATTACTGTTATTCCTGCATGTACCCTACATTTCTGCTTGGAGAATCTGTATAAGACACAAAAGTCTTTGCTGTTTCACTGCAATAAGAAAAAAAATTTTTTTAAATGTTGATTTTTAAATATGTCTCTTAATATATATATACTCTTGCTACTTAAATTATAATTGTTGTATGAAATATAATAACAAAAATAGAGCTATTGATATAATTAAGTTTGTAAAAATAACAATTACTAAAAATGATCATACGCACATCAATGTTATTAATTATCTCACTTTTTTAATTTGTATTTTATTAATTATTAAATATGTATATACGAGTACACCCGAATAATAATATTTTGCAAATTATTTCGGGAAAATAATGTTAAATACTATTTAAATATTTTATGTTTTTGTATTTAGTTTAACTAATTTTATAGGGCATTATTTCGTATATAAAAGACAATAAAATTGATGAAGAAACTTATCTCCTGAATGTTTTGTCTTTACCACGAATGTAATTGGGAAGATTTTACCTCTTTTAGAAATAAAAATTCAGACAGTTTGTTGAAAAGAAAGTTTGAAGGTAATTCGGAAGGTGAAATTGTCAGACGATTTCCGCAAACAGATGGTTCCGGTTGATAGGTCAACTTGACGATGATGGATTTAGACATGGAATTATTGTCAATATTTCACTTTCAGTGGTGACATTGTGGGAGATAGAAACATTCAATGTATCGTCTGTTTTATCTAGAACCTACTTATTGTTGTTGTTGTTGCTTATTCCTTAAATCGTTTAAACGATCTTCATTAGGTCCCATTGTCTCAGCTTTGTAGAAACTCCACCTTTGCCGGTCCCAAGCCCGGATGAAAAAGGAGGAAGGGGAGCAGTAACAAGCTCGGTAAAAAACCTGGGCTCAGCTGGCCCGGCTGATAGTACCCTGTAAGGGGTCCTAATCCAGGGATACAGGATGAGCAGCGTTTGTACTCCATGTTAGGAGCGGCTGCACATGGCGTCTGTTTCTCATGTCAGAGGTGGCCATTTCTTTTGGAGCTAAGTTGGCCTGCCACTGAGTAGTGCTCCTAGTCTTAATGACAAAGGCAGACGCATTCTACTTCACCCAGTGTGGAGATAAGAAAGAAGAAGGGCTTTGTAGACATCATGGAAAAGGAAAGAGGGGTGCTGTTGGTCTGAAGACATGGAAGTACCACTCAGTGTGACTTTGCTTCTTTTGGTCTCCTGACATGGAGTGTAGTCGCTCCTATGGAGAACAGACAATTGATACCTTCCTACATTAGCCGGTAGAAACTACTTGATTTTTTTTTAAATATATATTAGCAATTCGTATAAAAGTTAATACAGTAGAACTTGGATAATTCAAAAACGTCTTCACTTCTAATATTTATCTTGGTCCCTAGAATTTCCTATAAATAGAATTTCCGTTTTTAAATCGAATTTTTGGTTAATTCGAAATTTTCTTTTTTGTCCTTTTTGGGCTTTGAATTATTCTAGTTCGGCTGTATTTGAAATGGAATTTTACCAAAATATGATGCTGAATGTATTATAAAGGCACCTATATTAAAAACATTTTTACTTGGACAATGTGATTCTAGATTATATCTACGCATGATGAATATGCTCAAATAAACAACTATGTTACAAAACATCTCTATACTGATGAGAGTCATATCCAGAAGCCATGATTATTTACCAAAGCTATTGTTATTGCATATTTACCTATTTGAATCTGCAATTTTTATACGTATAGAATGTCTAAATAATACATTAGACAAATGTATTTTTCTAAATATACAGATTTTTTTATAACTTCGAAATTACAAAATCATGCAATGCATCGGGCATTGCCGAACAGACATCTACACCGACCCAGCTGTGGTCATCGAGGCGATAAAGAGGCCTTCAGGATCTGGTCTAGACTTGAAGTCCAGACATGGGACAAGAAAAAAAAAAGATAATATATTTCTAAATCTTACAATTTAAATAACTATATATTTTTTATATTTGATATAAATTAGGGGATATATATGCGTATACTCTATATATATTTTAATCATTTAAAACAGCTATAGTTGCATTTTTAGCTTCATAGAAAGCTTATAAATTAAATTGCCATCTATCGATGTAATGTGCAACAATTAAATTTATTGGTAATGTGTTTCTTTTTCAACAATTACATCAAATATTTGATGCCATTGTTGAAAATAAACAAATTTCCAGTGAATTTAATTGTTACAAATTTTATAGAAAGCTTGCATTGAGATTTATTCATTGATCCTAATCTGCGAGATGATTGAGAAAGATCTGCATGGTTTCATTTCTTTATAATTCTTTTTCTTCAATTTTATATCAAAGAGGAAAAGTGTATCTTTCGCAAATGATTGAATATTCTCTTTAAAAGAAAATACAATTTTTGGATAATTCGAATTTTTTTTTTTTTTTGGTTCCTTGGGCTTAGAATTACCAAGTTCGACTTATTTGAAAGGTGATTTTACTAAAATATGATATTGAATGTATTATAAAGGCACCTATATTAAAGACATTTTTAATTTTAAAAAAATTCAACACATAAAAGAAACAGGTCATACATTTAACTTATCTCAACCCATAGTGTATTATGACAATATCCATAGTAAATACCAAAGACTTTTAATAGAATCTATGATAACCAAACAGCAAAAAAGCATAAACAGATGCATTGAAATATCAGAAACCTAAGAAACAATATGGACAAATACTATCCCATAGATGTAGACACTCTTCTATATATAACACAATAGTTCACGAATTTATTCAATTTAATTTGAAGTCTCGAGATATCATTCAACCAGCACGTATCATCCACCACGCACGTAATTGTAATTTTCAAAATATTTTGTTTTTCAAACTGAAATAATGTAATATATTTTTCTCTCAATATATAATAAGTATTTAAAATATGTATATAATCATGTGTATGTAAAAAAATGTATTTGTTATTAAGTTGTTAACGTGATAATCCTGTTGAAGGACTGACAAGTCCGAAAGCTTTAAAATGAAAATTGTACAAGAAACTTAACCCTGGAAGCTTCATTTATTTTATAATAAAATACAATATCGTAGACACCTCACATGGGGATATATGTAATGAGTCACCATAGAAATATTCCTAAGCACTAGAAAATCCAGTTACCAAGGCCATCTGCCTGGACTGCTGATCAAGATTCACGTGTCGTGAGCAAAAACATTACTGCTGACCTTGTTTTTGTGAGCATGGGGAATGGATGGAAGAATTTGTGGAGATGGAACCTTCAAGGTAGCATCTACACTGTCGAGTTTCTAAACCAAAACCCAGGTTTGAAACCTGAATTGAATATATTTTCTTTAAACACAAGAATGTTTTTAGGTGGCCCTCGACTCTTGCAAAAGCTCAACCTCATCACTGAGTACAAGTAGACACACGAGGATCACATTATAAGTCGAAATGTTTTTACATGTGTAGATACATAGAGAAAGTGTCGGCCAAATTATATTCTTCAAAAATATAGTACCAAAGGATAAATATATGAAATCAAATGGTAAAATCAAGAATGAATGTAAAAAATAAGTAAAATTGATCAAGCAACTGATCGTTTAACATGTAAGATGCTGATATCGGAATATATATCAACCAATCTTTGAATATTTTGTCCAGAATATATATGTTATCCTTTCATTGTAACTCAATAAAATCCATCCACGTACGTCTTTCAGGCTGTTGGCTCTTAGCTGCGTGATACAGACTGTACCTTAACAACAAAAATCTAGTTCAAGATGCGTCCTGAAAAGCAAAAAATGGTTATTTAAGGCCAAAATATTATATTTAAAGACACCAAGGACATCTTCAAGAGAAGACGGCCAGGGTAGTTAGTCTACACTAAATACACAAAGACACCAAGGACATCTCTAAGAGAAGACGGCCAGGGTAGTTAGTCTACACTAAATACACAAAGACACTAAGGACATCTCCAAGAGAAGACGGCCAGGGTAGTTAGTCTACACTAAATACACAAAGACACTAAGGACATCTCCAAGAGAAGACGGCCAGGGTAGTTAGTCTACACTAAATACACAAAGACATCTCCAAGAGAAGACGGCCAGGGTAGTTAGTCTACACTAAATACACAAAGACACCAAAGACATCTCCAAGAGAAGACGGCCAGGGTAGTTAGTCTACACTAAATACACAAAGACACCAAAGACATCTCCAAGAGAAGACGGCCAGGGTAGTTAGTCTACACTAAATACACAAAGACACCAAAGACATCTCCAAGAGAAGAGGGTAGTTAGTCTACACTAAATACACAAAGACACTAAGGACATCTCCAAGAGAAGATGGCCAGGGTAGTTAGTCTACACTAAATACACAGAGACACCAAGGACATCTCCAAGAGAAGACGGCCAGGGTAGTTAGTCTACACTAAATACACAGAGATACCAAGGACATCTCCAAGAGAAGAGGGTAGTTAGTCTACACTAAATACACAGAGACACCAAGGACATCTCCAAGAGAAGACGGCCAGGGTAGCTAGTCTACACTAAATACACAAAGACACCAAGGACATCTCTAAGAGAAGAGGGTAGTTAGTCTACACTAAATACACAGAGACACCAAGGACATCTCCAAGAGAAGACGGCCAGGGTAGCTAGTCTACACTAAATACACAGAGATACCAAGGACATCTCCAAGAGAAGAGGGTAGTTAGTCTACACTAAATACACAGAGACACCAAGGACATCTCCAAGAGAAGACGGCCAGGGTAGTTAGTCTACACTAAATACACAAAGACACCAAGGACATCTCTAAGAGAAGAGGGTAGTTAGTCTACACTAAATACACAAAGATACCAAGGACATCTCCAAGAGAAGGGGAAAGACACTGGGGAGAACATACCATATATGGAGTTCACGACGACGGTCCGAAAGGTCAAATATTGCCCCAGGGGGGTCAGAACGGCTATCAGTCATTAAGATACGGAAGTCGAGGCGGTTAAAAAGTTGTGGGAAGACCCGGTCTTATCATCACCCTAACCTCTCCACATACCGTACGTGTGTGGACCTTCCAGTACATACTTCAACTGCTTGAACTGTACCAGAATGATCAGCATGTAACCTACTTGAAGATAAAACACTATTCTTTGGATAACCAATATCCTCTAGCCATCTTAGCTGCAATCGAAAGTAGATTGGTTGTTAATATGAGAATAAAAACTCACGTGTAGATAGATATAATGTGTACCACATACATATATTATATATTGTTTGTGACATACACATTCTAAAGAAGAAGAACATAATTATGTTGTTTATCAATGTGTTATTATGCAAATATTGCATTAAAACAGAATCAGCCAAGATACATTTTACCATACAAAGTTTTGATGAAGTAAAATGAGATGCTGTGTGAAATTTGAAGCTTATTACTCTAGAGGTCAGGTTTCAGACGATTGGTACTTCTGCTATCTTCTCTGATCTGCTGGCTATATACGTAGTTTCTTCTATTTTGTCGTTTCTGTCGTTGATTCAAGTATAGCTAACATCTTTATAATGACCATTATTGGTTAACAATCAGAATTCTTACTACGACCCATAAAACTCTTTATAATCATTGTGGTCTCAATTTTGATAGATTCCCACAGAACAATATGAAACGGTGAACAAAGCTACATGATGATAAAGTCAATATTTCATTGGAACACTTTTATTTATGAATTACCTCTATCATATTTTTAATTGAAAATTTTCTCTAATATCTTGCATATTTTCTTTCTAAAAATATTCCTTAAAACTTTCTTTAATCTGTAAATTGTCTTCCTCGAATACACTATACAATTGATTTCATTTAACTAAATTTGTATACCAACTCTTTGTACATATTTCAATTGTGTTGATTTTTTTTCTCTTTTCATATAACTAAATTGAATACTAATTCTTGTATATATTTCAAATATCTTTCTTTTCTTTTCTTTCTATGTTTTTTTTTTACCTTTAAGTACAAGTGTCCCTAGGGGGACATAGCGCTCTAAGTCGAAATAAAACAAGTCGGTATCCTACAGGTAAAGTTTTGCTATCTCTCCGTTTTATTTCATGCAAATTAGTCACACGTCATATACTACACACTATCTTAACCATAAACTCTTTAAATGTATATTAAATTCAATACCTTTTGTAGATACATTTTATATTTTATATAGAAACAAATATCTTTTAAGAAACTGATAATTTATATTATGCGGATTGTACATATTGCCAGACACTTCTTTCTTTTGTACACAGTTCTTTTTTCTCGTTTTTTTTTCTCTATTTCTCTTTCTCATTGTTAACATCATATGACTATTCTATTCACGGCCTAAAAGTATTGTATATATATGTATAGACAAATATAAAGACATACATGTATGACAGCGCAAGTGTCCCTAGGGGACATAGCGCTTTAAATTGAAATAAAATAAACTCTTTTTTTCAATCATATAGAAAATTAATCTATTTAAGATTGAGCTTTAAATTGCATTTAATTAATAATAATGTATTAAATTGTATTCACTCGTATATTCGTGAATATTGTGTCCTTTGGATAATTCTGTCTCCAATTTCCTAATTTATTCGCGTTTCATCATTTACGAGATAAATATTTAATACTTCCCATATTATCTCGTATGAATATCTAAGTTAACTTTGAATAAATCATCCTTCCTACAATCTGATGTCACTTGTTTGTATTCATATTTCATCGTGCAAGATTATAGCCACATCAACCTATGATTTATTTTATTTTCGACCTTTCAGTGACGCGCTGTTACTCCTATCATGGGAATGATTATTTTGAATCCTAGTTCTACAATACTTATATACATACACGATTTGAATTTGAAGATTTTGGAAAAAATATAGCTACATTAACCAATAATTTAACTCCCGACGTTTCAGTGACGCGCTGTTACTCTCTTCAGGGGAATTATTATTTTGAATCCTAGTTCTACAAAACTTATTATACATACACGATTTGAAGTTAAAGATATTGGAAACAATTAAGCTACCTTAACCAATAATTTATTTAACTCCCGACATTTCAGTGACTTTCTGTCACTCTTCTCAGGGGAATGGTTATTTTGAATCCTAGTTCTACAATACTTATATACATACACGATTTGAAGTTGAAGATTTTAGGATAATAGCTACGTTAACCAATAATTTAACTCCCGACGTTTCAGTGACTCCCTGAACTAACTCCCTTTGAACTCTTTTTTTACAATACTTATATACATACACGATTTGAAGTTGAAGATTTTAATATTTTTATCCTGACTTTGATCAGAGAATCTCCTTGTTGTCTCACCCTGGTATAAGATAAATCTCTCTTCAGTGATAAAATATTGGATAACTATGAATGAAAGATAATTTGGCTGAATAAATCACTTAAACTTGATTGGAATATACAAAATCATACATATTTTTATTATTAATAATATATATTTTTCTCTCTTTTGATGAATCTCGCTCTGCCATCTTGATAGGCCCAAGGTCGCATCAGGAAATCTAACGTCTATCATCGGTAGTCGGAAATTCGGATGTGGAAAGTTTCCCCCCGTTCTTTGAGGAAATACTCTTGCCTCATAACGAGGCCTTTCCCATCTACAATTATGAATGGTAAATTGAATGTATAATTAATCATTATAGCGCAGGTTCATATTTTTTGTAACGATTTTTATTATATACAAGTATATAAATTTATAATACAAGTATACTTGTATATATAATACAAGTATACTTGTTGCTTTTGTCGTGTCCAATGAAGAGCCTCAGATGTCTCCATACATCTCTATCACAGCAGTCGCAATGTCCACTATATTGGGTGTGTAAAGCTGCTGTTCTTGGTCTATGTCAATTTTCTGCAAGGTGGCGGCCATTTCTGGGTAGGAGAATATGTGGGTAGGTGTTAGTTCCACACCAGGACAGTTGTTGTATGTCCTATAGGTTTTTGTGCCATCTGGATGTATTGTCATTCCTTACAAGTTTACTAATACAAGTAATATAAACTTGTATATAAATAATGACGTCCTAACGGACGTATTCCCTGGCCTGGGAAATCTAACCTTTTTTGAAAAACTTTGGTGGCGTGCAGCACCTTGGTACTTTGCTATAGTGGCTTGTCTGCTTTATACATTATTTTTGGGCTCAAAAACCATACGCTTTGGTTATAGCACGTAAAACCATATTTTCTCTAACGGTGTACACTGTCGATTTTCGACCACGATGACCCTGTGTGTATATACCAATAAAATTCGTCTCTCCCATCAAAATAGACGCTAGAACTCACTGTCTCTGCAAACTAGAGGACTCGGATCGGTTTTTTAAGCTACAACACCAGCTTTGGCAAACTGAGAAGCGTCCATTTGAAGAGCATGGTTTCGGGTTAATGACTCTCGTCAGTCCAGAGTAGGATTTAATTTCGTCAAATCCACAAGGGATCAAATTAAATCTCCATATAGATATATGTATACCAAAAGTGGCACCTCTCCCCTTGAATAGTCATTAAAACAATGCATTTTCGTCACCTCAAATACAAATGGTAATGCTGGTGATAAATAATAAGCTACAACACCAATTTTAGAAAATTCAGACAAAAAGTCAGACTGTAGGGTTTCGAGCTTTGGCCCTCCTCAGTACAGGGGCGGCTTCGATTTCATCTCACGAGGATAGTTATGAAATCGGTCGAATTGGCCAAAAAAAGATTTTAAGCTGGTGAAATGTCAGGGGCCGATTTTCAGGCAAGTATACAAGTTGCGGGAGAATGGTATTCATGTACCAGTACTAAGTTAAAAGTATTTTCCTTAAAATAATACAAAATTTTCTAAACCCGAAAAAAATATTCTTTAAAAATCAAAGAGGAGAAGGTTTTACATCCTATATATAGTGAACTGTGAAATAAAAGAATATTTATGAAAGTAAAAGCCAATATCAACCATAATTGAATGTTTTCATATACAGGTATCTTTAAAAAAAAAGGAATTCAAAGGTTGGCTAGGTGAGACCTGTCAATATTCATCAAAATGACCTCGATTCTTTAATTAAAGCTGTCCACCTCCAAGGACATTCAAGAGACAAATTAACAATCTAAAATTATTGATTCATTTGATATCATACCTTAACTCCGCCTTTGCTGGTCCCAAGCCCGGATGAAAAAGGAGGAGGGGGAGCAGTAACAAGCTCGCTAAAAAACCTGGGCTCATCTGGCCCGGCTGATAGTACTCTGTAAGGGCTCCTAATCCAGGGATACAGGATGAGCAGCGTTTGTACTCCATGTTAGGAGTGGCTGCACATGGTGTCTGTTCCTCATGTCAGAGGCGGCTATTTCATATTGGAGCTAAGTCGGTTGCCACTGAGTAGTGTTCCCAATCTTAATGACAAAGGCAGACGCATTCTACTTCACACAGTCATGATGGCTGTCAAACAAGCTTGATACCCTAATATGATTGAGTGGAGATAAGAAAGAAGAAGATATCACACCTTTCGTGTTTATACCTTCCATTCAAGTTTTTCAGAAATATTATTCCCCCCTTCACATTTGCTCCATCATTTCAAATGGAAAAAAGGATATATTACTATAAAACGCAGATTCCAAGGATGAGTTCCCTATTTTTTATTATTAATTACTTCTTAAGCTTTCGGATAGTGTCAACCCTTTTACAGGAGCTTATTTATTTAGCAAAATTGAGACAAAAAGCCAGATTGTAGGGTTTCGGGCTTTGCCCTTCCTCAGTACAGGGGCGGCTTCTATTTCATCCTACGAGAGAAGTTAGGAAAACGGTCGAATTGACCAACAAATTTTTAGTTTTATAGTAATTTAAATTCCAGAGGATTCGTTATTTTACAAAAGGATATAATAGAGACAATCTCTATTCCATTAAACAAGCATATCTCCCAATAAAACGACAGTATTCGGGCTATAAGAGTTCTACGGAAGATGTGGCAATGAGGGTTAGTTATAGAGGGGGTTCTTCATTTCCCAATACCTCCGTGGGCCCCACCAAGAAGGTTCGTTGACCTAGCCCGAGGCTCAGAATGCCGAGTCATGTTGGCACAGAAGGGGGAATGCCGCACACGTTGGAGGAGGATCTTGTGATGAATTCTGCTTATCTCTGTGCTCTAATGCTACTTGGAAGATTCTAAATACCTTTCTTTAATCTCTCTATCAATAGTCGCATCCTTATTCCTGTTATTGCTAAAGTAAAGACCCCACAGTTTCAATTGAACACTTCAAGATATTTCTAAAATATCCTTATTGAAGTATCCTGCATTTTTTTTTTTTTTTTGCTTATTCCTAGTACACGTGGTACAGGCCATGATAATCATGGTAGGTAGAAGTAGGTGACTGCTTTTACTCTAAGTGCACCACATGTCTACACATGTGAAAAGCATTCGATTTTTCACTTACAAATGTATCAGAGCTTGTTTCGTTACTTGTACTCGCTGGTGGGGTTGGACTTTTACAAGAATCGGAGGCCATTGGAGTTTTTTTTTTATCAGAAAAAAGTGCCCAATTCGGGAATCGAAATACGGGTCGTAGCGGTCGAAAACCAACGGTTTAGATCATCCTTCCACCGACATCCAGTTTCCTGAAATGACGAGGGCCATCTATAGAAGACATCATCAATGTGATAATCTCTGAATTAGATAAACCAATAGATGGCAGTTAGCGACTATGCTCGTTGTTCACACAGACGGATATCATGTTCACGTCATTTAGACGTTTAATACTGTGTATACAATACTATAAAACTCAGCCTGTCGCGTATGCTATGCTTCGATTCGAAAATATCGAAACAAAACTAAACAGTTTTTTGATACTCAAGTACAGACCACATAATAGTTATGGAGTGTAAGAGTTGGTGGCTGCTTTAAATGTAGGAGTACCACATGTCTGCACATGTAGAAATCAGTTCGACATTAAAACTTAGAAGATGCATTAGCTCCTTTATAGGTTGGAGGATTGTTAACCGTCGAATTTCGACAGCCCGATCCGGGATCGAATCCCGTCTTGGACACCTTTTTCTGAAAAATAAAAATAAAAAAGATTAAATGGCTCCTGATTCTTTCAGTAGTCCAACTACACCAGTACAAGTAATCAAACGGAGCTCTGTCACGCTTGTAAGTTCAAAAGTTGTACTTCTTTCTACATTTGTAGGCACGTGGTGGACTTGCAGTAAAAGCAGTCGCTAACCACTACCCACAATGGTTATCATGGCCATGTGTACTCAGGATATGTACCACACGAGGGTTTGGAATTGTTCTAGAATCAAAGGGCATTGAAGTTTTTTTTTTTTTTTTTTAGATATTGGGAAACGCGGATTCGAATCCGAGTTCTCGTTAAAGATTAACACCACAGTATATAGCCTCATACTACTGGTCACTATCAACAATAAAGCAAAAAAAAAAGTAATAAGATAACAAATTCAAATGAATGATTTAGTAATTCCAAGCTTATTATACGAAGGCACCAAGGTTTGTTCACAAAGATTTCTCTCTAGCTGCTGAGTTAAAGATATTAAATAGTTCATATTTCCTAATACAGATGGCGCGCATTATATTGTATTTTTCAGTTATTTCACTTTCCTATTACGTAGGTGTCAAGGTTTGTCCACAAAAAATGTTTCTCTAGTTGCCGAGTTAAAGATATTAAATAGTTCATATTTCCTAATACAGGTGGCGCGTATTATAGTGTATTTTTCATTGATTTCACTTTCCTATTACGTAGGTGTCAAGGTTTGTCCACAAAAAATGTTTCTCTAGTTGCCGAGTTAAAGATATTAAATAGTTCATATTTCCTAATACAGGTGGCGCGTATTATATTGTATTTTCAGTGATTTCACTTTCCTATTACGAAGGTGTCAAGGTTTGTCTACAAAGGATTTCTCCCTAGTTACCGAGTTAGAGATCTTGAAGAGTTAAATAGTTCATAATACAGGTGGCGCGCATTATATTGTATTTTCAGTGATTTCACTTTCCTATTACGAAGGTGTCAAGGTTTGTCTACAAAGGATTTCTCCCTAGTTACCGAGTTAGAGATCTTGAAGAGTTAAATAGTTCATAATACAGGTGGCGCGTATTATATTGTATTTTCAGTGATTTCACTTTCCTATTACGAAGGTGTCAAGGTTTGTCTACAAAGGATTTCTCCCTAGTTACCGAGTTAGAGATCTTGAAGAGTTAAATAGTTCATAATACAGGTGGCGCGCATTATATTGTATTTTCAGAGATTTCACTTTCCTATTACGAAGGTGTCAAGGTTTGTCTACAAAGGATTTCTCTCTCTAGCTGCCGAGTTAAATATATTAAATAGTTCATATTTCCTAATACAGATGGCGCGCATTATATTGTATTTTCAGTGATTTCACTTTCCTATTACGAAGGTGTCAAGGTTTGTCTACAAAGGATTTCTCCCTAGTTACCGAGTTAGAGATCTTGAAGAGTTAAATAGTTCATAATACAGGTGGCGCGCATTATATTGTATTTTCAGAGATTTCACTTTCCTATTACGAAGGTGTCAAGGTTTGTCTACAAAGGATTTCTCTCTCTAGCTGCCGAGTTAAATATATTAAATAGTTCATATTTCCTAATACAGGTGGCGCGCATTATATTGTATTTTCAGAGATTTCAATTTCCTATTACGTAGGTGTCAAGGTTTGTCTACAAAGGATTTCTCCCTAGTTGCTGAGTTAAAGATTTGAAGAGTTAAATAAGTTTATATTTCCTAATTCTCTCTCTCTCTCTCAAGTGGACGTATTATATTGTATTTTTCATTGATTTCACTTTCCTATTACGTAGGTGTCAAGGTTTGTCCACAAAAAAAATGTTTCTCTAGTTGCCGAGTTAAAGATATTAAATAGTTCATATTTCCTAATACAGGTGGCGCGCATTATATTGTATTTTCAGTGATTTCACTTTCCTATTACGAAGGTGTCCTATTACGAAGGTGTCAAGGTTTGTCCACAAAGGATTTCTCCCTATAGCTGCTGACATCAAGATGGATGTGACTTTCTAAGACGTGTGTCGAGGCGTTTCCACCTCTATTTTTACTTAACCCATTTTGTCCGAGAAGTGGGACATTGGGAAGGGCGAGAAACTTACATCATCACTTCTTTCTATAGATTGCCTTTTAAGGTATGTTCTTTGTCTTCACCACAAACATGGGGTTTTCAGAAATCTTCTAAAGGAAACAAAATACATTTCCCATTTATTTATAGCCACACATAAACATAAGGCTAATTTTAAATCCAAATAACCTCTTTGGACAGTTAAATAAAATTCTGTGTACCTCATTGTTTACCGAAAAATACAACCTAACCAGAACTTAACCTGAACCTAACCTAAAAATACAAAATGAACGATGTAACACAATGAAAGTAACTAGCTTGTAGTGTTCCACCAATTATTTGATATTTCTTTTTTTAATATTCAAATATTATATTGATTACAATACACAGCAAATAATGAATATATTCTGAATATTTGTGAAGATACAAATATGTTGATTGTGTTTCACATTTTCCATTATGTAGATTTTCTAAAAGAGAAAATCCTCTTGAGGCAGCTAATAAAATATCATTTTGTAGAACGACATTTGAAAATACCCCGCAAATGTTTCTTTTGAACGAAAAATCGAAACTTATTTTAAGGAAAAATAACAACCATTTTCAACCTTAGGGATGAAGTATGAAAGGATGAATTGTGAAGAGTAATGATAAACGGAAAAATAAAAGTGTCCAGGGATGGGAATCGAACCCACAGTGTTCCGCTTACTGGACAGAGGCAATGTCCACTAGGCTACCCTGGACATATTATATGTCCGCATTATATTGTATTAAAATATCTTTTTTTTTTTTGCAGAACGAGTATATGAAGTTCTATGTGAGAGTCGAACAAAAATGTTTGTAACCGAAGACCTATTATTTGTTATGTAGGAACTGTTGAGCAAAAATGTGAAGACATTCTCATTTGTACTTTGGTAGAAGGGAATAAATGCTCAAAGCTCGGATAAATTAAAAAAAAAAAACTTACAAGAAACTTACGATTTTGTTCCTTGATAATAAAGTGAATCTGGTTGGAGAACACACTGAGAAAATATCAACAAAAGAATCTTAAGGGAACAATGCCAATGGTGAGGCCATTCACGTCCTCCCCCCAGGTCTTAGAGGGTCCAAGCTAAGGACAACTAGGAAATTCAAGAAAAAAAATAAAACTGGATTCATAACAACATGAATTTGACGAACTCTACTTTTATCGGTCCCAAGCCCAGATGAAAAAGAAGGAGAGAGAGCAGTAACAAGCTCGCTACAAAACCTGGGTTCAGCTGGCCCCGGCTGATAGTACCCTGTAAGGGCTTCTGATTCAGGGATACAGTAATGAGTCTGTACTCCATGTTAGGAGCGGCTGCACATTGCGTCTGTTCCTCATGTCAGAGGCGGCCATTTCTTTTGGAGCTAAGTCGGCCTTACACTGAGTAGTGCTCCCAATCTTAATGACAAAGGAAGACGCATTCTACTTCACCCACACCATCAATCTCAACCTCTACAAGCTTGATATCCTAATATGATTGAGTGGATGTAAGAAAGAAGAAGATCTCTCTCATAGAAAAAATAAGGCACTGTATAAATATTTGTTTAAAAAAGCTTATTACTTTACCAATTCGAGTTACTACCAATCGATATCTTACAAACTATGTGAATCTGATCCAGAAGTTATGCAATTAAACAAATGGGCTATATGTAAAAAGGGTAAGGCAATTAGAACCATATTGCTATTCAAAAATATGTCTACCGTATTCTAATTACTTTTTATTATTGATTCACCCGTACAATGTAACAATGAGCCTATTGTTCGGACAACAATTAAAAATATAACAATAGTTCCCCTTGATTCCTCTTTGTTCTAATTGATCGCTTTTTGTGATGAATTTCATTAAGATTTCATGAAGAATATATGATGCATAAGTACCATACATCTCTATATAGATAATCTTTCACTTCCCATATACGAGTATATACGAGTTTTGAGGCAATATTTTAAGTCAATTTTTTGACTTCGGAAAATACTTCATAACGTTATAAAATTATGATAAAACCGAAATTCTCACTTAAAAATAAAAAGTTATTCTTGTGACATTTTATATAATGAAATAATGTTTAAAATATCTTTATAAAGAAGTAAGAAAATATGAATTTATATGCTGTTAACGTTTATTTCATATATTTTGTCATTGAATTGTGAAAAAAAAAAAAGTAAATTTGAAAGTTGTAAATTTCTCCTTGAAATAAATTTTGAATTTTCGTTGAAAAGAAACACATGCGGGATAGTATTTCAAATGTCGTTTTACAATCACGAGCCGCATTATATTATATTGTATTATAAATTTGAAAGCGTCGATTTAAAAAATATATGCATACTTGACCAGAAAACTTTGTTGCAAATAAATTTAGACATTTTAAAATATGTTAAAGTTTTTTTTCTCCAGTATCTGCGATTTTTGCAAGGAATAATCAGAGAAATGACTAGACGCAATATATCTTTTCAAATCTCTGTATTTATTACATTGCCTAAAAACGAATTTATAAGATTCTTAACTAGTTATTGGTTTGTCTTTTATTTTTATTGTTCGAATAAGCAGAGTTTTTCTTTTTAAAACATAGTTTATTAAATACAATTCACCTTACTTTAGGCAAAACATTTTATACGTAAAACAAGATAGTTATTTCGTGGCTTCTAGACAAATACCAATTCCACAGTCAGTGGTCAAAAATAATAAAACTCGCAGATTTTTTTCTTTAAATTTTCTTTTTTTTTTTTGAGTTAAACCTATTTTTCAAGCGAATTCTAGAAATTTAAGAGTTTAATAAAAAGCAATGGTTTTGTTTCAAAGCCATTGTACAAACGAGGCATTAAAATTTAGTTGTATATACAATTGAAAGAATTTTGGCTTTAAATTTGCCACAATGGCAATAATACGAGCAAAATATTTAAATTTGAAGAATAATGATTTTCAGAACCAGTTTTTTTTACTTCTATAAAGCAACTGTTTAAAAAAAATGGAATTCTCAAATTTGATGAGACTAAGGTAAAATGCTTTGGTATTGTAGCTAAACAAAGGCTATCGTACGAAAAAAAAAATCCTAACAAGGATCCAAAGATGATAATTTTGTGATTCTGGGTTAGCGGCCATGCTAGGCATGGAGACCTAAACTTTGAAGGATGAATAGATGCTCAGAGGTGTGTTGGACATTTGAGGCCCAAGTCTCTTTGTGCGGCGAGCAATTTGTAGTCCAATGTGTCTCTAGAGGGGTAAATTTAGCCGTCCCAGCGGCTTTTGTGTGGAAAGCAACCTGCGATCTCACAATGGAGGGAGGGAGAACGATCTATTTTCCCCACTCTGACCTCCAACCTTCCTTCAAGTCATCTTCTACCCAAGAATACCAAATAATCATCCTCATTCTAAAACTATCTGATGTTTTATCGATTTATGCCCTTTGGTCTGTATCATTTTGTCCGAAATGTACTTGTAAGTGCATCAAAAACATCAAGGATACCTTAAGGAATGTTAAACAGACACCAGATTCCTTGTACAGTTCAAATGTGTATACCCTTAAAACAACCTATGGATCCGTAATTATGCATATGCAAATACATCAAGTTTGCTGTCCAACCTTCATAAGCAAGTTCACATACTTCCCAAGAATAGCTATAAATGTCATAGAGATACCTTGTCCACTACGACTTGGTTGATAATCAAACACTTGGGGAATATACCTCTAGATATGTACTTACGCCAAGCCCTTCTCTCACAGTGTAAATTCATATAGCACTACAGGTAGACATATATACAGAGATGGGTTTTACACCAGAGAATACCTTGTCCACTACGACTTGGATCATAATCACTTACACCCTTGATGAATATATCTTTAGGAATCTACTTACACCAATCTCTTCTCACAGTAAGTCCATATGCCACTACAGGTAGACATATATACAGAGATGGGATTTACACCAGAGAATACCTTGCCCAGTATACACTTGAAAATTCACGCAACACTATAGAAATATCTTTCTAAATGTCAACGATACACAGGGATCCTTTATCAAATGTTCACAAGCAAGTTCGCATACAGGTAGACAGGCATACCTACAAAAATACTTTGCCCAGTACCAACTTGAAAATCCACCCAACACCTTAGATATAGCTTCTTAAATGTTAAATATAAACGATTCCTTTATTAAACGTTCACAAGCAAGTCACATACCACAGATAGACAGGCATACCTACAAAAATACTTTGCCCAGTACCAACTTGAAAATCCACCCAACACCTTAGATATAGCTTCTTAAATGTTAAATATAAACGATTTCTTTATTAAGGGTTCACAAGCAAGTCACATATCACAGATAGACAGGCATACCTACAAAAATACTTTATCCAATACCAACTTGAAAATCCACCCAATACCCTATAGAATATCTTCTTTAATGTTAAAGACACACAGGTTCCTTTATCAAACGTTCACAAACAAGTTCACATACAGGTAAATAGACATACCTACAGGGAATGTTAAAAACACCAAATCCTTTATCCCACATAATAAGGCGAATCCAAGCAACACATTTGAAATACATTAAAAAACGTTGAAATACCACGCTTTTTTTTTTATCAAACATTCACAAGCAAGTTCACATACAGGTAAATAGACATATCTACAGGGAATGTTAAAAATACCAAATCCCTTGTCCTATATAATCATGTGAATGCATGCAACACATTTGAAATACCTTCAAAAACGTTGAAATACCAGGTTTCTTTATCAAACATTCACAAGTAGAGGTAAAAATCTACTCCTTCAGAGAGAAATACCAACCGAAATGTTGGAGATATCCCAACATCTTTAGTATAATCCATACTGGTGAATACACCATCTTATTAACACCTGCAGATAGTATATTTAAATTTATTTACTTCAATTTACCAACATAGACAACAACCTTGGTAGTCCGCACTCTAAATCGGCTTACTTCGTCTCCACCCCTCTGGGCGTGGGCAGGTATTTGCCCACTTCCCCCTCAAGTTGACCACTACTTTTACCTATCACGGCAGGACAGTTTCTGTGGCAATCATTCCCAACAACTTTTACTTTTTGATCAAGTGGGTGTAAAATTCAACAATTTCACTTGTATTGAGGTTTGTTGAAAGACTTTCACTTTCGATGGTTATCTACGCGGATCTTATTAAATAAACACGTCACTTTCAAACGTATATTGGATTAAGAGAAAAACTGATTGTGCAACTTAAATTTGCTGATGGCTTTGTACCATCTTTCTTATTCCGACAACTAATCGTTTATTTTTAATTATTTCAAAATTGGCCTGTAACGTTTCCTATTTAGAAATAAAGGATGGTCACAATACTTTGTGTTTTAATATTTAATTAAATTACAAAAAGGTTAACCATAATATATATAAACAAAAAATATTTTATGCAAGATTAGAGAAAGTAAGAAGGTATAGTACTGCCGACTGCCTAACTATGAAGAAAAATCAAAGAATAATTAAGTATTTTACATAAATAAATAAATACAAAGCATGTTACATGTCCAAATAACATTTATTTATTAATCAAGAAAATCTTACCACGTATGCATTTCAAATCAGTTTTCTATTGTTACTTCTTGATTTTGTTATGAATAATCTAAAGCAGAGATAGCCAGAAAAATTCTTTCATATTAAATAAAAACCGTTTGAAGGTATTGATTTGTATTATTCCTGCTGATATACAACTGCAAGGTTGTCCAAAAAGTTCGTAAACATTTGCAAAAAATTGAATTTGGATATATATATGGATATATATTTGAAATTTGTTCCAGGTGTTTACCAACTTTTGGAACAACCTTATATAAAGTTGATCCTTAGATTAAATAAACTACTTCTCAATCAGTTTTCAATAATCGCTGTTAAAATCAAATATTTGAAGAAAAAAAAAGAATGTAAAAAGAAAATTCTAAATATATGTATTGGGAAATATTGATTTTTTAAAAAAGCTATGCCATCTTCATTAGTTTTTCTATTTACTTTGGGAATATTTGCGAGATTCCAAAAATTACATTTTTTATCTAGAAAGGAACACCTAGAAAAAATGCTCCAAAAATGAAATAGTAATTTCCAAATTTTGACATTCCAATAATACTATTTCATCAGGTAACAATCAAAAGAATGGAATTGTGCTTTTTTTTTCTAGGATTTTCCATTCTTATTCGATATCAACTTAAATGTTAAAAAACAATCTGGGTAACCTAGGTCAGAACATATGTCGACATTTTTACTGAATTGTTTAAATTGTTTCCTATACCTTTTCTACCTTTTTTTGTGGAAAACAATTTTTACTTACATGAGTATTTTTGACAGTTGTGTGATGTTGTTTTGGTTGAAAAAAATGCTTATGCTCTCTTAAGAATTTTTGTTGCAAAATTTGCAAACAATTTTTGTTCTGAATAATACAATAATAATTAAATTTTAAACTATGTTGTAGCTTAAATTGTAGCTCAAACTTCGTTGTAGCTTAAATTGTTTCATTTTTATTTAAACACACAAAACGCGATATCCCGGCTTGGGTAATTGCGTCGATTTACATTTTTTTCTAAACCGAGACAGTTATAAACATATTATACAAGAAAAAATAATCTCAAAATAAAAAGAGAAACAACAACATATATTAGGAACCTGAACCTTTCAGGTTAGAAAGATAATCATAAATATATCTACAAAAATAGTTTTTTTTTTTGCTTATCCCTAGTACACGTGGTACAGGCCATGATAATCATGGTGGGTAGTTAGCGACTGCTTTTTACTGTAAGCGCACCACATGTCTACACATGTGAAAGCAGTTCGACTTTGCACTTACAAATGTGCCAGAGCCCCGTTTGGTTACTTGCACTCGCTGGTGGGGTTGGACTTTTGCAAGAATCGGGGGGCCATTGGAGCATTTTTTTTAAACAGAAAAAAGTGTCCAATGCGGGGATCGAACCCGGGTCGTAGTGGTCGTAAACCAAACGGTTTAACCAGCCTTCTACCGACCCCCATACAAAAATAGTTAAATTTATGATAATTCTCTCTGCTATTTACAAATTGATATATATCTACAACATTATTTATTGTCTGTTGTCTAGCGGTGAAGAAGAGTGGGCATTCCAGCAGTAGCTTAAATTGTATTATGTATTATTATGTATTCGCCGTAATAATATTATTCGCCAAGTAATTAGAAAAACACGAACTCTTGGGACAAGCTTGTATAAGAATATCAACCATTAAGGTAGTAAAGCGGTCTAGAAGATTGAGCTGGAAAATACACTGGGGAGGTTCACCACTGGTGAGCCAGGCCATACCAATATTTTGATATTGCAATATTTTATTCAGAAAGAAAAATTCGTGCTGAATATCGTTTAATTTTCATAATTATGCCCTAGTAAAAACAATTTATACAAAAGTATGCATTAGACATAATTCAAACACCAGTGGATATAAAATACCAAAGTATTTAGTCTGATATATAGCATTGTAGGATGAAATTTAGCATAGTGCGCTTCTCACGTCAAAATAAACGTTAGAACTTAGAACGCGTCTAGTTTTGATGTTTATTTTAACGGAAGAGGCGTCCTATGCTTATATAGAAGATTGTAGGAAGAAAATATCAACGTTAATAGTGGTGGTGTCTTGTCCAATCAACGTTGATAACAGTCAGAATTTAAATTTAAGACCTCAATGGAGCAATGGCTGTGAATTACTGGATCCCCTAGATAGGTCTCAAATGGACAATCGACTGTTTATGTGCAAAAAATCTGCTTCAATGCGATTTCTAACTCCCTGTCTTAGTAGTGACAAACTGGGTTAGGACCACCCTCTTGTTGACTACCTCGACAACATTCTGTGAAGAAGAGATAGAATCTTTGTCATATCTAAGACACAAGGAACATTTAGACACGTATATAAATCGGGGGAAAGTGTTGACCAAAAGCGATCATCCGATCAAGACCCAGTTTTCAACTTGACCTAATTCAAACAATGGAAGATCCGTAAAAAATAGAAAAGCGCTGAAGTGAAGGCGAAAGTAAATTCGGATGGCCATTTATCACATTCACGCCGACGTGGCCTTTATTTCAGCGTCGTCATATTGGCAGTTCCGCGAGGACAGCTCCGTGAGAGGAACAATGGAAGTCTGAAGAAGCTACATTTAGGACGTTAAATAAGATTCACCCCCCCCTCTCTCTCTCTCACGCTTGTTAGGCGGTACATATACTAAAATTGGAACGATACAGAGAAGATTAGCATGGCCCCTGCGCAAGGATGACACGCAAAATCGTGAAGCGTTCTCTCTCTTTCTCTCTCCTTCCCCCTGAAATTTTGCGGATTATAGTAATGTGTTAAGTATTCGTTTTTACGTAACTCCTGGTTGAAAAAGGAGGAGGAGCAGTAACAAACTGGCTAAAAAACCTGGGCTCAGCTGGCCCAGCTGTTAGTACCCTGTACGGGCTCCTGATCTAGGAATACAGGATGAGCAGCATCTATACTCCATGTTAGGGGCGGAGGCACATGGCGTCTGTTCCTCATGTTAGAAGCGGCCATTTCATATTGGAGCTAAGTCGGCCTGCTAGTGAGTAGTGCTCCCAGTCCTAATGAAAAAAGCAGACGCAATCTACTTCACCCAGTTATGATGGTTGTCATGATTTACAGGCTTGATATCTTATTA
This sequence comes from Cordylochernes scorpioides, assembly GCA_030710605.1. Classification (NCBI taxonomy): domain Eukaryota; kingdom Metazoa; phylum Arthropoda; class Arachnida; order Pseudoscorpiones; family Chernetidae; genus Cordylochernes; species Cordylochernes scorpioides. The sequence continues at coordinate 28,118,143 of CP092865.1, read as the reverse complement.
TTATTGTTGAGTGAAGATAAGAAAGGGAAAAAAAGAAGACATAACTCCATAATTCGATATCAAACCAGAAAGTAATCGCTATTTCAGGGGGAAATACACAAAGGCCTTCTACCAATTCTTGTAAAAGTCCAATTTCACTGGCGAACATTAGTAAGTCAACAAAGTTTTGGTTACATAGTAGTTGAAACTTATAGTAAAAGGCAGTTGCAAACACACCTACCCACTTTAATAGCCTGTAGTAACCTGGTGTATGTAACGTAACGAAACCCTTATACACACATCTACTGAATACTATCGTAGACTGAACCACAGCAGCTGTCCTAGAAGAGAACGGATGTCCCCAAATGTAGTTGACCTGGCCGACCTTGGCGTAGCTGTGCGACCTACTCACAGGGGCGGAATGTGGTGGCCATCTTCTCCAGTCTGGAGTCTGAAATTCTTTACTCGATTCAAATTACTTAAAACCTTCATCTGAATTTCTTTAATTCTTATTTAAAGACTTTTCCGTTCGATCTCTCAGTAACCTAGTTTCTGGGAACTCATTTAAAGAGTTTTCGCTGCCTACGTACATACCCAATGAACTAGAACAGACAGAAGTTACTGTGTGTGTGGGCTGGTTCTACATAACAAACCTAGACTTTGAATCAGCCCTGCCATTTCTCTATCTATAATACAATCTTTTGTTTTTCGAAGATTCGGCCGCTTTCATAACTTCCCTCGTAGGATGTTTCGAAACCGAAGCTGTTCTGTACTGATGAACCAATGCGGCTGGATTCGGCCAAACCAATGCGTACAGATTGTCTGAATTTGCTAAAGAACTGGTGTTGTGTCTTATTCACTGATATAGATCTATGTTCCCTGTACATTTCATAAAGGTAAAAGTATCTTTTATTACACACGAATGTTATTATACTGTAATATTACACCTAGACACAGCTATTCCTGTCTACTTAAAACTAGTTTATCAAGATGGCAGCTGAAATATCTTGATATATGCAGCTAATATCAAATACAGGGGGGGGGGGGGGGGGGGCAGAATAACACGAAGGTCATAATAGAGTATTAAAAACATTTAGAGAAATTCTTGGTAAAGGTATTCAAGTGAACTAAGAACATAGACTTTAAGGACATCGTAGGATGGAATGGCTACCTGAGTTAGTATTGTTTGAAAGACTTTAAGTACAGCAGAAATACATGTTCCGAAAACCAGCCAAAAAGAGCGTAGTTAGGTTTAAATTTTAAAGAAAAAGAATTATCGTGCCATCTGTATTTATAAATTTGAACTATTTTAGTGTATTGTGTGTGGTGCACATTGATAAATACATGTAGTGGCAATGACTTATACCATGTTGTAAGAAGTAACACCACGAAGTGTGGATCTACAGTAAAAATAATCTCCATGAACATAATCACCAGTAGCAGTATCACGACAAGCGTGTTAAAAGAAAGGTCATTAAGTTATTAGAACACAAGAATTTAGGAACATTAAAATATGTTTACCTTCTCTAGACTCCATTACTGAACCTCAATTTGTGCCACAAACTTTTTTTCCGAAGGCACACCTCATAAATATTGCAAAGCATTCTAAAAATAGGGGACTGCCAGACAAATTACCCTATCAGCCACGTACAATCTGGAAGGTTAGTGGGGCAGTCCTGATTAGTCCACGTGGTCCGTCTTGTCTTTCAGAACTTTCTATATCGCTGAATGATCTGTTACCTTTCCCAAGTACACATGTTATAACCTTGTTTATTGTGTCTGATTTGCCAAAACTGGCGTTGTTACTCATTCTTTACCACAATCATCACATTTTTTACTAGGTTCATAAACCAAATGCATTGTTTCAATGCATTTAAAGAGAGATGTGTCCCTTTTTATAAAAGAATATCATTTTGATGCAACTTTAATTTATATATTGTAGCAAACTATTTATTATTTTATTAATATATTAATAATTTTGATGTTTGTATATTTTATTACTCTGCGTAAAATCCCTTTTGTTTCTCTTGTTTTTTTTTTATCAATTCTAAATGGTTTTTATGCTTTAAATAAATTGCTGTATCATCCTGAAGTTTGACTTTACTAATTTTCTACGTTACAATATATATATATATATATATATATATATATATATATATATATATATATATATATATATATATATATATATATATATATATATAAGGGTATATATGTTATAAATAAGATAATGAGATTTTCTGTGTATTTTTAATTATCTTGAGGATTATGCTATAGTAATTTTTTGCTGGTTCTTTTTAGGATTAAATGGTATTGGTAATGCAGAAGTGGTTAAAATCTTGAAACTATAATAATAAAAATAATGAAGATTTGAAATAGCTTTAATTGAGCTTATGGGATATATAAAAAACATGATTTAATAAAAGTACTGCCTGGCTTAAGGCGTGAGAATCTAAAAAATGAAAAACTTATTTACATAATTTACAAAAGATTTGAGCCGGCCATCTGGAAACAACAACAATGAGTTTTTATAGGGGAAGCGTGACCTCTGGCGGTCGATTTAGCAGAATATTTAAATCTATGAAATAAAATTTTAAATAAAATAATATTTTAATATAACATATATAACATGCTTTAAACACTAAAAAGGATTGGTTCGGTTCCTATGTGTGAATCACGATAATATAAATGAAGAAAATCAAATCCTATGCATTACGTTTCATTGTTAAGCATGAGCCAATCTTTCGACTCATCGCTCTTATACAGTCGGCTTTAAAAAATGACTCCATAAGCTGAAACTAGGTTTTTAAATGTTATAATAAATAAAATAAAATAAATATTCTATTGTTTTAAATTGGTCTATAGAAGAGCTCTGTGTAGGGCGTAAGCTTACCTCATACGAAGTAAAGAAACCGATTGCAAAGGAATCGATTTTCTTTATTATAAAATTGTACACAAATTTATCTGTGTGATTGATTTTTATCTCTTACTAAGACATATTATATGATATATAACCAAACGGGGCTCTGGCACATTTGTAAGTGTAAAGTCGAACTGCTTTTCACGTGTGTAGACATGTGGTGCACTTACAGTATAAAAGCAGTCGTCAACTTCTACCCACCATGATTATCATGACCTGTACTACGTGTACCATGGATAAGCGAAAAAAAAATTAATATATAAGAATTCAAGGTCATAATTCCTATTCATAAAAAGCTTGAAATCATAAAACCAAAGGTTTCTTCTCTTATTTCTATCGTTTGAAAAAATCCCAGCAATTTACATAAAATATGCAAATATGAATAAATAACGATTCTTATAAATCCCAACATATGAGTCATGTCACGTGACCACGTCTACTGTAAATTTATTGGACCAGATCGGATGTCAGCTGTTCTAACGTCGTAAATAAGTAGAGTGTTTGTTCGTCTGACTTGTTATTTTGGCTGCATCTCTTTCCTTGAAGTCTCCATTGATCTTAGATGTAGTCTGTTACCACTTCGGTATGTGATCTCCCTCAGCATAATGGGGATAACGTAAACTACATCGTGTCACTATTGTTCTTTCTTTCACAGCCCATATTGCACCATATTCCCATGTTGAGATAAATACCTCCTCAACCATTGAAGAATTCCAACATTAGAGCATAACATAAGTTTCATAATTCTCCATTCATTTCTAATCATCGGAATTTCAGAAGCTTTTTGAAATGAATTAAAGCAGTGGAAGACTCGAGTTGTTTTTGTGGACATGAGGAACAAACCTCAATACATCTTTTACTAGATTGCCCTGTTTTTCAAGACTATAGAATCGACAATAAATTAATAGTAACAGATCCAATACCTTTTGTAGATATATTTTAAATTATGTAGCAACACAAATATCTTTTAAGAAACTGATAATTTATATTGTGCTGATTGTACATATTGTCAGACACTTCTTTATTTTGTACACAGTTCTTTTTTCTCGTTTTTTTTTATTTCTTTACCATTGTTAATATCATATGACTATTCTATTCACGGCTTAAAATTATTAATGTCTTCGTCTCCTTGAAATACACTCATGGACAAAACCTTAAGGAAGTTGTACCTTTTAGCATATATATCGGTATTTAGACAATAACTCTGAAAGATATTACAGTCACCTTTATTGAAAACACACGAGATAACCAAATGTGAACAAAATTGATTCTGTCTTCTTGAAAAAAATAAACGGCGGCTTAAAAGACTTTCCTCTTACTTAAGTTTTGTCCATGAATGTAGTAAATATGTAATTTCAGACTTCCCACCGTTCTCGATTCATAGATATCTCAATCGTTGAAATCCTTTAAGAAACCTCGAACGAATTCTCTAGACACAATTTTCTTTTCAATAACAATTAAGTTGAAAAATATTTGCAATAGGTATAGTTTATATGCAAATAAAGGCGAACTTTCGAATCCAAATTATTTTACATGGGCCTCTTAGCTAGATATTACAAGCTGACATTTATATGTACATAACTATAAATAGTAAGTTTTAAGCCAAGATTGTGTAATTCACTATATACAGTAGAACCTCTCATTAGCGGACACCTCTCTACAAAGGACAGTTTTAATTTACAAAATTACCATTTTTACAATTTAGCAACTCTCCGGTAAGAGGACACCTCTCCCTAAAGGACACTTTGGGTCTGCAATTTGGTGTTCTTTACAGGGAGGTTCCACTGTATTATAATTATAAAAAATCATTGTTATGTAAATCACTTCTATTTAATGGTTTAAATTCCCTTCATTTATCATACTTATTATTTGATTCTATATTATAGAACTTAAAAAATATATTTACATAAATAAAAATAACCCTTATTCTAACACCTCTAATTTCAGGTCTATACAGTAAAACTTTGATAATTCGATTCCCAAGGGACCAAAAAAAATTTTGAATTACCCAAAAATTCGAATTAAAAACGGAAATTCTATTTATTATATATGAAATTCTCTAGGGACCAAGATAAATATTCGAATTAAAGAAGTCTTCGAATTAAATACGTTCGAATTATTCAATTTCTACTGTGTTGTATTTGAAAAATGCTATTATGAACATGTTAATGGGATTTCAAGCATAGAGATGTGACCGTTTATATATTCAGGTGGTAGACCACCCGGGATAATAATGATGAATACGTCACGCCAGGATAGAAGATGATGAACACAACATCATCAATCTATCCTAGTAGTGTAGATACCATATGATAGTGTCTACATTGATCACCTTTAAATGGAGATAGAGAAATACTGTAGTGATTTATAGAAGCGATCTCTTTTAGTCCAGATATAGAGGTTCTGATCGAGATACTATTGGATCGTTTTTGAAGATAACTCTCAGATTTATAAAATTAATTTATTTAAAAAACTTTATTTTTTTTTAGATATATATAGAGAAACGAGTTAATTACCTCGTATTTAAGGCAACAAAAAACATCTAATTTTCATACATCGTTCTAACCAGATTCAACTTGTGCAAAACAGACGACAAAGAAAAAAATAAACAAAATTAATAATAGAGGGTAAGTTCCTATTTTTCACAAGCTTTCAAACTCAAAGAATAATCATTTTCTTGCTTCAGAGACAACAAATAGATTCTCTTTCAAAGATTCCGTAATGGATTCAAAGATAGGATGAAAGTCATATATTTATAAATATATTGTATACTTAATATAGTATTATAATATAGATTCTCTTTCCTGCTTTTATACTTTTATTTAATCAATAAAGAATCAAGACGTGAAGTTGTACTTCAGAATCTCCGTGTTGAAGAGCATGTTGGCCCGAAAGCCCGAGAAATAAAAGAAATAAGAAACGAAACCCTTGATTCCTTATTTATTAAAATTCAAATTAGTATTATATATAATATTTCGATGAGACTAGAACGCGGCTGATTCCACACTCGTCTTTTCAGTGATACGCTAACTTATGCACGGTGGATTCTGTGGCCACTGGGCATACGTCGGATCTGGAGGCTGTTGTTGGGTTCTGAGCTACCTGGAGTATAGGAACTTTATCTATGCTTCCTTCCTGCCGTGAATCTGTATAAGACCGGTGGTCTTAATAAAGCTGTATGTGTATATATAATAATGTAGGCACCAGTGTTTTCATCCGTTTATTTATTTTGTATCTTTTCTTTTTTCCTAGGATTCACCCATACCAATCTGTTAATGAGCTTAACTATCTTAATTAAGTATTCCTGTAATTAATTTTAATTATTACCTTTAAATGTGATTAGCTTTTACTCTTTTCCATTTGTAGGCTCACTGGTAAATCCACGTATAAGAGAAATTTATTTTCCTTGGATTTACCCAAACCAATCTATTTATGAGCTTGATTGTCTTAATTAAGTATTCCTGTATATAAATTTTATTATGTAATTAGCTTTTACTTTTTATTATTTTCATTTATAGACTCCATGTATATGACTATATGTCTTAATAAAGTCTTTTTTCTGTGAATTATTTTTTAAGTTTCAAATTCGAAGTGTTCCCCTGCTAACAAAAGAAACATTTTTGTCTACAATCTTATTTATTGCTGCTTTCCTTTACAAACGGTTTGTTGTTGCTTTTCTAACATTGATTTCTATTGAGTTTTTATAATAAATTATTTTTGCAGTGTATATAGATACACTTTAATGACGCCGGACGTCTATTATTATTATTTATTTATTTATTTTTTTTTTGGAAACGGAGGAAATTTTGTTCACACTTGGTTATTTCATGTGTCTTCAATAAAAGTCACTGTGTATCAAATATATTTCAGAATTCTTGTCTGAAACCCGATATATATGCTAAAAGTACAACTTCCTTAAGTTTTTTTCCATGAGTGCATTATTTTTGCCGAAAAATCAAAATACATAAAACTTTTTAAATATATACATGCTCATATTTAAGGCGTATTTTTAATATTTTTGAAATTATTAATACATCTAATCAGAAAAAAAAATCAAACGATACAAATAAAGGCTTTTTTTTTTTGACGGGTCAAATATCCAATTAGATCAATTTTATATAATTAGAGATAGTCTGTAACAACACACTGATTCTGATGATATGTTTCTTGTTTTATTTAAACCATCTTTCAAGCTTTCAGGTATCACAAACCATTCTACAGGTGTATACAATGAAATGATCCTAACTTTATCTACTATTTATATCTTGTATATTAGGATCCATTTCGAGATAAGAAAGAAGAAGAAGGATTCATTTCGTTATATACTCCCGTAGGAAGGTTTGTGTTACCTGAAAGTTTGAGAGATGATTTAAATAAAGCAATAAACTTATCCTCAGAGACAGTGTGTTGTTACAGTTTATTTTTCAGAGGATTCTATCTTCCATTTTTTCACCAGAGCATCTTCTTTTGACTTGCCCTCTGACTAATCAAATTGTATGTAGATACTTTGAAACATCACCAAATTCTCTTTGTGTATATACTCTATCTTATGAGAACTTTGTTAAGTTTAGAACTATTTGTACAATAATTTACAAAACACTACTAATCCATCGTGTAAATATTTAATCATATATATGTAAATAATGCTAGCACAGCACAATAGTCCTTTGGACTTCGTGCTTTTGTAACAATAAATAAATAAATCTTCCATTTTTTTTTTGCTTATCCCTAGTACACGTGGTACAAGCCATTATAATCATGGTGGGTAGAAGTAGGCGACTGCTTTTACTGTAAGGGCATTACATGTCTACATATGTGAAAAGCAATTCGTTTTTGCACTTACAAATATGCCATAGCCTCGTTTGGTTATTTGCACTCGCTAGTGGTGTTGGACTTTTGCAAAAATCGGAGACCATTGGAGCATTTTTTCTAATCAGAAAAAAAGTGTCCAATGCGGAATCGAACCCGGGTCGTAGAAGTCGAAAACCAACGGTTTAGACTATCCTTCCACTGACCCCCTTACAATTAGAGATAGACACGTTTAAATTATCATAACTAATAACTATAGAGATATGAGTTGAAGAATAAACAATATAATTGTTATCTCAACAATACAAAGAATGGTTATCTATACTAGGAAGTTTGAGTAAAAGAAAGATAAGATTCCAAATAGATTAGTTGTTAGCTGAAGGAAACTTCGCCAATTAACAAAGAGGTTTGGTTGTAAGCGATAAGTTGTACTATGGAATTTAACTAATTACTTTGATTGTTAAAAAATGTAATTATTATATCCCCGCGGTAATTTTATTTATATTCAAGAACAATAGAAACTTTTTTCTAACATGGATTTATGTTAATTTTAAGTGAATAATCGATATAATTCGCTTACCAATATATTTGATTTGAATTATAAGTAAGCCAAGAGTTTGAAATTTATTATACAAGTTGTGTTACATATTTAAATATTTGTAATTGTGTTTTTATTTGATAAAAATAGAAGGTTTGTTGATCTGTCAAGCTTTAATAAATATTATATACCAGGTCTATTAGTATGAAACGCGAAAATTTTCAGTGAATTCAAAAGTTCACCAATTCCATACAACAAAATATTTTTTATTCAAAGTAACTGCCCTGATTAGCTATACACTCGGACCACTTTTCAGGCAATTTTCGAATTCCTTGTCTGAAAATTTCTATTCCTTTTGAGTCGAACCAGTCAACAAGTCATTTTCGGAGTATGTCTGAGTTCGAAAATTCCTGTTTTTTAGGGCGTGTCCTAAAGATGTGAAAAGGTGGTCTTTTTTCATTCAACGCCTCTCTCAAACTGTGCATTTGTTGTTCGTAGCGACTAGTATTGACCATTTTGCCAGTTTTCAGGAGCTCTAAATATACTACGCCGGTCTGGTCCCACCATATGCAAAGCATTGTCTTTTTTTCCGAAGCGATTGGGCCTAGGCGTCTGTTTTGGAAATTGGCCGGGCAGGCCCCACGACTTTTGGCGTGTAGGATTGCTGAAGTGGATCCATTTCTCATCAGAAGTTACGATTCGGTGCAAAAATGACTTCTTTTCATGCCTGGCGAGCAGCCCTTCGCAGGTTACCAGACGCCGTTATTGCTGCCTTTCGCTCAACTCGTGGGGGACCCATCTGGAAAGCTTTTGGGTCATTCCGAGGCTATTTAAACGTAGAGAAACAGCACCTTGAGACACCTGGAGCTGTTTTGCGAGTTGCCCCTGCATTTGGGTACTGTCCTCATCCAACAAAGCTTGCAGTTCAGCGTCCTCGAACTTTTGGGGCGATTTTCCATGTGGTTCATTATCAAGTTCAAAATCGCCACTTTGGAATTTTTTAAACCACCTGTAACACTACGATTTGCTCAGAGCGTGGTCGCTGTATACTTCCTCGAGCATTCGGTGGGCTTCAGTGGCACTTTTCTTCCAGTTGAAGGCGAACAATAAAACTTCCCGCAAATGGGCACTTTTTGGCTCGGAAATCGCCATTTTCCAAGGGCTCCAGAAATTTTTCACGATTTGAATTTTTCTAAAACAGCACGCATGCTGATGCCACATGAGTCAAAGAACAAAACGCCTACAACAGCGCCACCGTCGGCTCAAATAAAGTTGCACAGCGGCCTCTGGCGCCCATTTTCGCGTTTCATACTAATAGACCTGGTAAATAACCCATTGTAAAATCTCAAAGAAAGCTTATACGATAGAGATATAATTATATAAAGTAGAACCTTCCTGTAAAGGACATCTAATTGCAGAGACAAAGTGTCCTTAAGGAAAAGGTTTCCTGTTGTTGTTGTCGTGTCCAAAGAAGAGCCTCAGATGTCTCCGTACATCTCTATCACAGCAGCAGCAATGTCCACTATCTTGGGTGTGTAAAGCTGCTGCTCTGGGTCTATGTCAATTTTCTGCAAGGCTGCGGCCATTGCTGGGCATGAGAATATGTGAGTAGGTGTTAGTTAAAAGTTTCCTCTTACCGGAGAGTTGATAAATTGTAAAAATGGTAATTTTACTAATAAAAACTGTTCTTTGTAGAGAGGTGTTCGCTAAAGGGAGGTTCTACTGTATCTAACACGGTAGGGGTTTTAGAGATTTTATACAAAAACCTTTGACCAATAAAATAGTAATTTGAATTTTGTTAGAGAATACGTTTAAAACTTATTTTAAAACCTTTTTAAAATTTCAAAAATGACTCATTATATATATGCCACAATAACAAAAACCTTTATTAAGACACTATTGTCTTACAAGGGGATTCCCCATAAAGGTTATATATGTACATGAGTGAGGAGGAAAAGTAATTTAGAGGGGAGGGGGAGCAATCAGCCGTTGTCTGTAGAGTTGAGCACTTCTTCCCTCATTTTATCAATCGCCTTGAAAAAATTTTAATATTATAAACAAATGTTTTATCCAGCAGGAGAGTAGTAAAAATTTTATATACATGTTGTTCATTATAGTGAGTTAGCCCCCCTCATTATATATATATATATGATACAATTTAAAAATCTGAACCTATTTCAGAAGACATTTTGATCCTATTTCTATCTTTAGTTAATAATGAAAATTACATAAATATGATATAAGCTTAGCGCACCATACATACATACATACTAGCCTGAGCCTAGTCTATCAAATTTTAACTAGAATTGAGCGATTCGGATATCACTGCTCGTGGATGAACGTATTCCATAAACATTTTCTGAAGAAAAAGGCGCTCGATTTTTAATAATTGCAGCAGATTATTTATTATTCTATGAATAGATTTTTAATTTCGATATTTTTGTATATCGATACACTGTCAAATTTTCACATTGCCTCTCTGCTATTTCATTAGTTTTAATTTGGTTTAATATTAAATAAATTGCTGTGTCATTCTGAGGTTTGTCTTTCCTAATTTTCTATATTACATTATTGTATAAATAATAAATCCATTCAATTATCCAAAATATAATTATTATTTTCAAATTATTCAATATTTAATAATTTTACTTGATATAAAATTACGAATCTTTCTGTATTACAAAAGATTTTAATTGTAAACATTCGGGAGGATGGTATTCTTGTGTAAAAAAGAATATATTTTAAAATAAATATAATTAAAATTCATTTACTGAATACTTCATAAAAATACATTTTCATTTGATATATATTTTGCGCAGAAATCTCAGGGCATGTAAAGCTGAAAGAATATTGGCAAAAGGTTCTGGATTCAGATGGAAATTACTTTGACCAATAAGAATTTGAAATGTTCAATGATTACCTTTTTATCTAAAAATACCAAATGGTAAGAACTTTATTGTCACCTTAGTGTTTGTAATGTAACTAGATAGGCAACTTTCCCTTTTGTTGTGCACCATAGGATCGTAGAATGTTATGAAATAGAAGCTGCCCCTTTACTGATAAGAGCCATAGCCTGAAACCATGGTATACGACAGCAACAAAAATCTTTATTAATATCTTTTAGTCTTATACAGATTCTCCGAGCAGAAATGTAGTGGTCATGCAGGAAAAACAGTAATAATACCAGTAATAAAAACAACATTGTTGCAGTAGAACCTCCATGAGAGGACACCTCTCTACAAAGGAGAGTTTTTATTTGTAAAATTACCATTTTTACTATTTAGCAACTCTCCGAGGACACATCTCCCTAAATAACACTTTGGCTCTGCAATTAGGTGTCCTTTACAGGGAGGTTCTACTGTATTATTATAATCTTTAAAGCTAATCATATATAATGGTAATATGAAATCGAATCTTGTATGGGACTTTGATTCCAGTAAAAGGCTTGTTGCTGCTGTTGTATATAGTCACAATGTAGAAAATACTATACTATACCTACTAACTTATAGGTTTCTCTCTGTAATTCTTAGTTCTCTTCTCTTCAATTACTCTGTAAACTGGCGAATCCTATATAGGACGAGAGGTCCTCAATAAAGGCTTTTGTTGTTGTTGTTGGTAATATGAAATACAGGAAAACTTAATTAAGGAAACTATGGTATGCAGGATGTCTTTGGTCTTAATTTTCCAAAATGGTGTTCTAGAGAATTCTTCATCACCACTAGTAAAGTTTTTTACTAGAGTTATGAACATAATGCCTCGTTCTGATGTATAATCAAAGATAGAGATGCCTTTCTAGGTACATGAATATACTCTCTCAACCTTATGTTCATAATAGAATAGCTGAAAATAATAGGAATATTAACAATAGCGATCCAAGATCTTTAATAGTTCAACACATAAAAGAAACAGGCTATACATTTAACTTATCTCAACTCATAGTGTATTATGACAATATCCATAGTAAATACCACTTTTAATAGAATCTATGATAACCAAACAGCAAAAAAGCATAAACAGATGCATTGAAATATCAGAAACATACAAAACAATATGGACAAATACTATCCCATAGATGTAGGCACTCTTCTATATATAACACAATAGTTCACGAATTTATTCAATTTAATTCGAGCTATCGTTCAACCAGCACGTATGCACCACCATGTACGTATATTTTCATAAAATTGTTTTTAACACACAAAGAATGTAATATAAATTTTGTCTCCCTTTCAATATCATAAATATTTAAAATATGTAAATAATAATTTGTATATAAAAATAGTATTTATCATTAATTTATTAACATGATACTCCTGTTGAAGGACTGGCAAGTCTGAAAGCTTGAAAATAAAAGTTGAACAAGAACTTAGCCCTGGAAGTTTTATTTTATAACCTTATGTAGTATTTATAATTTGAAGGTTTTATCTAGTACTAGATTTTGTCTAGACCTTCTGTAGTATAGAACTTGAGATGGCAGCCTTGTACTGCTAGCCCAACACCTAATCACCGGTCTAAATGCGGAACTAACCTGTCCTCTATAATTTAGGTCCACTACACGTGTCATTTTGTCCACTAGCTATCGTCACAGCTTTTATGTCGTTTTGGCGTTCATTTTAAGTCTCTAAATTCCACAAAATTATAACCTAGGTTGTTCACACCCCATCTTCTTTGATGGTTAGCCACTTTTTTGAGAAGAACTCATGACACGGCAAAATATTCTGTGAATTTGTAAAATTTTAAATTTACTTTTTGAATATATCGTCTGTAAATTAATATTATATAAATTAAAACTATTATGTATGATTTTATCTTTTTCAAATAAAATAAAAGTTTCTACTGTCTTTACTGTGATTAAAAAAATCACTGATGAGAAAAGTCTCACAATATTTTTTCTTCGCAGTATAGACAGAAAAAGTGTTTGTTTTATTTGATAAGATTCGTGCTTAATAATTTTATTTATTATATTGATGGCCTGTTATTGCCTTATAAATTAACATATTAGGTTAATATATATAGATATATGTAAATATTTAAGCATATAAAATTTCATAGTCTTACCCTTTTAGTAATTAATATTTTCAACAACAAAATTATCTAAAATATTTTGAGTGGATATTTTGAATGGTTAATTGCAACTTGATCTCACATATTAAAACTCGAAACATTATATTTAATCACACTTTAGAATTAAATATAAATATTAAAATATTTTTAAAGTTCCGACGTGTATATATATAAAAGAAAAATTACAATCGTAGATACATTCCTGGAATGCCAGATCGAAAAAAAAAATGCAATTATCAAGTCAGTAAATAACACTTGACATTTTTGGAATCTTGCCAGGCAAAATATGATGATAAATATTCGTTTCTTCATAGAGTATGAAAAATAGTTATAGAAAAAAGAGAGGAAAGGCGTGAAGGTTAAATAAATAGGAAGTTGACCTCTTTAATTATCAAAACAGCTAGCTTTTTTTAATTGTTGATTCTGTGAAGAATAAACAATACAGATTTCATGCCTTGTTTATATACAGACGATTGTTAAACTAAATCTCACTTTGTATAACGTAAATCTTATGCGATTTAAATTATTCTATGAGAGATTTTTTATTAACATAATTCTTTACTATTTTGAATTTTTCTTTAATCTGAAATTAGGTTATACTAAAAATATTTTGAGTATGTTTAGATGGCACACATATAATTAAGATTTAAGATTTTTAAAAACAGAAATGAAATGTTGTCCATTCACGTGAAGAGAGAGTTATGATATCGTATATAGTATTCAGAATTTCAATAAATACCATCACCAATAATAAGCCTTCAAATACAGACTATATAAACAGAATGAACAGTATAATAACTATAGAGGGGTATAGTAGATTAAATTGATGAACCTGCAGAGAGTTAATCACTGATGAGTTAGGCCCTCCCAACATTTTTCATCTTCAGTTCTTCATAAAGAAATTTGTCATTTAGAAAGAAAACTATATATCACTGAAAATTTCCTCCCTTTTTGTGGCATCCATTTGCAAATAATCTTTCCATTTACTACGATTGCAATGACCCTATATACATAGTGTATCTTATTTAAATGAGTTAAACATATCATTGAAAATATTCATGACTCAATTGGTCATTAATTTCTGGAATACCATACGATACTGAAATAATAGGATATAAGAATATACGTAATAAGAAGACATTAATCATTGACAGACGTACAATAGATATGGTCTTATGATCATTCGATGAGGCAAATCGATAATCTATCAATCTTGTTACATTGTTGTTGTTGTGTCCAATGAAGAGCCTCAGATGTCTCCATGTATCTCCATTGCGACTGCTGTGATAAAGATGCATGGATACATATGAGGCTCTTCATTGTACACAACAACAACAACAACAACGTAACAAGATTGATCTATTATCGATTTGCCTCATCGAATGATCATAAGACCCTATCTATTGTACGTCTGTGTCAATGATTAATATCCATATATCGAACAATCAATTCAAGTGTAGTGGATTAATGGTGATCCTTCAATATCTTAGAGGTCGTTAGAATGATAGGGAAATTTGGTGTATCATTTCCTTCAACTAAGGGTTGTGACCTGATTAACGGCCTCCTAGCTTTTTAACCTAATTAAAATTATTCAGGACATTCGATTTTTAAAATAGATTGACCTCTCTGAAGATATTTCATTAAAGAGATTAATAAATAACGAAAACTTTAAAAACAAATTTAATGGGACCTGAACATGCTTTCATTTCAACTTTTATATATAGTGTCAATATACTGTACATATACACGTGTTTATATATAAATTTTATTGATTGGTATGAAAAGTAAAATTCATGTTATAGAATTTTTTATTATAGTTTTGTTATAGAAAGTTTTACATTATAGGATTAAGTTATAGGAAACTTTTCATTTTATAGGGTCAAGTTATAGAGGATATTATAAAGTTTTGTTATAGAGAGCATTTCAATATAGGATTAATTTATAGAAAAAAAATTCATTATAATAGAGGTCAAATTATAGAGATTTATGTTATACAGATTTTTACATTAAATATTTTTTAATAGAATTTCTCCCTGTATACATTACAATAAAAATTAATCTACAATAGTTTGATTAATTTAAATAATTCTCTTTTTAATATTCATATGTAGTGTGTAAAATTGATTACATGCAAATTACCAATGTTATTTTATATCAATTTAATCTAGGTATTTGTTCAATCTATGAGCCACATTTTCGACATAAAATAATTATAGAAATTAATCTTTTTTGAACTTGACAATTTGGTATTGTTGTTATTATATATACATCTATCAATTTTTTTCAATTTCACCTTGACTTCTAGTCATTCTTATTTTTTGTTTTTATTTTTTCAAAAACTAGTGTTTCATATTTATGTTATTTTATATATTAAACCTTTGAGCAGTGGTTAGTCCGATTATTTTTTAAAAAATCAATTCTTACAATATCTTATTTATCTTGTTTCAAATAATGTTTATTTACAAGTTAATAAAATGTCTAAAATGAGCCATTATTGTAAATTTCAAGCCACAATAAAGAGTGTAAAACACCAAACATGGATCTTTGATATTTTCTGTTTGGTGTTTATATTTTGATAATTAAGAATATGATTTGTATAAATTGTTTATTATACTTTAAACAGATATTTTTACATCAACACGTTGTTTACATCTTACAGGTGATTATTATTGTTTATAATGATGATATATATTTATTTACAGATTAATAGAATATATATATATTTAGTCCCAAACATCTCCCTATTTTTTAAAACAAAAGATAGTGTATATGAGATAATAGCTATATAACTAATGTGTGTATAAAAGAGATATAAGAGAGTAAATAATGACTTAAGAGTCCAGAACATAGTCGCTGTATCTTGATGGTGTTCGGATTGGTCGACCAGATCTTGTCCTCCGTGGGCCTGAGTCGGTGGAACGGGGTGTTTCCATTGAAGTGGAGGATTCACAGATCGGATCTACTTTATTTTTATTTGGCTCAAAATCTTCACCCTGTGGGTTTTGGTCCGTGTACTCTTCATTAAGGTTTAAGCCTGATGGTAAAGTTCTAATGTCTCTTCTATTTCTTCTGTATTCATGACCATCAACTTCAACTATATACGATCGAGGATCTTGGGCAGAGATGCATTTACCCATCCTCCACTTATCTTTTTCTTTCAATTTGACACTTATACTTTGTCCTGGGTTCAATTTGGTTAAGTCCCTTGCCTGTTTATCATATAGATTTTTCATTTCTGTTTTTCTTTTTTCTATTTTCTCATAAACATTAAGTTGAACTTCTGGTTTTAACAAGTTTTTATGAATAGGAATCAGGGTTTGTGTTCTCCTGGAAATAAGAGCCTGATTTGGGCTGAATCCAAGATCTTTTAATGGGGTGTTCCGCCATTCTAGAATGGCAAGCCACAAATCTTCTTGCTCATGTTTAGCTTTTTTAACAAGCATCTTTGCAGATTTGACTGCTGACTCCGCCTTGCCATTTGATTGACTATGATACGGTGAGCTGGTAATTTGCACTACTTTCCATGTTTTTAGAAATTTTTGAAATTCACGGCTAATGAATTGCGGTCCGTTATCTGTTATTAGTGTTTCAGGTATTCCATGTCGGCTGAAATTCTTTTTACAGCATTCGATTATGGATTCTGAAGTAGTATGTTCTAGCATATCTAGTTCCCAAAAGCTGGAATAATAATCTACAGTGATAAGATATTGAGTCGTCTCTACTGAGAAAATATCCATTCCGATTTTATTCCATGGTAAAATGGGAGTTTCATGGCACATAAGGGTTTCTTTTGTTTGGTTTGGTTGATAAGCTAGACAGGCCTTGCACTTCTCAACTGTTTCTTTTATAGATTGATTCATCCCGGGCCAAAAAATTGCTTGTCGAGCTTTGGCCAGCGTTGCTGCTACTCCATGATGGCTGGCGTGAACTCGGTTGAGTAGCTCTGATCGTAATGTTTTTGGTATTATTACTTTTTGTCCTTTGTAAATTATCCCATCTTGTTCGGTCAGTTCATCTCTAAATTTCCAATATTCCATGGCCTCCCTAGGAACTTTATATTTGCTTTTAGGCCACCCTTTTCTGATTAGGTTGACAAGCACTTGCATTGTTTGATCTTTACAATTCTGTTGTCTTATTTGTTCTGCCGTTGCTGTCGAGATATTAACAAATTCAATCAATTTTATATTTTCAATTTCTTGATAAATGCTTTTGTCATCATTTAGATATACTTCAAAATTAAGCTCATTTCTATCACCTGTCTTCATTAGATATTTCCTTGACAGACAATCTGATATATACATTTGCTTTCCAGGTTTATACTTGACCTCTAAATTATATCGCTGCAATCTTAGAAGCATTCTTTGTAATCTTTTTGGAACTTGGTGAATATACATTTTAAATATATTCTCAAGAGGTTTATGATCTGTCTCTATATGAACCTTGGTGCCTCCTGCAATGTATTGATAGAAATGTTCGCAGGCAAATACTATTGATAGACACTCTTTTTCAATTTGAGCGTATCGAGTTTCTGTGTTTGTTAATGCTTTCGATGCATATGCAACAGGCTGTTCTTCTTGTAAGAGAACTGCTCCTAGACCTTTGTCACTGGCATCACTTTGTATTGTCACAGGCAGACTTGGATCGAAATATTTTAGCACGGGAGCTTGAGTAACCAGTTCTTTTGATAACATAAATGCCTGTTCTTGAGGCTCACTCCAACTCCATGACATGCACTTTTGAGTTAAAACTCTCAGTGGTTGTACAACCTCAGAAAGTCTGGGCAGAAATTTCGTTAAATAATTGATACAACCTAGGTATTGTTGTATTTCTCTTACATTTTGGGGTCTGGACATAGCCTTTATCGCCTCCACTTTTCCAGGATCAGGTCTAAGACCCTCATCAGACAAAATGTGTCCCATGTAATTGACATGATTTGAACACAATCGAATTTTGTCTTTGTTAAATTTTAAATTTCTTTCTCGTGCTCGCTTCAATAACTGTTCTAATTTGATGTTATGATCTCTGATAGCGTCTTCAGTGGTGTTCCCCTTACCAAAAACCAAAATGTCATCAGCTATTACTTCTACGCCTTCAAGGCCTTCAATCACTTCATGTAGACGTCTCTGAAATTCTTCTGGGGCAGCTGAAATTCCAAAGGGCATTCGAAGCCATTTATACCTGCCAAACGGCGTCCAAAATGTAGTCAAATCACTACTTTGGCTATCAAGTTTTACTTGCCAAAAACCATCTTTAGCATCAATGACAGTGAAAATCTTAGCATTATTTAAACTTGGCAGTATTTCGTCTATGGTCGGAATTTGAAAATGAGGTCTTTTAATCACTTTGTTTAGGTCTCTTGGATCTAGGCATACTCTAAGTTTATTTTGTTTCTTTACAAGGACCAAGTTGCTTATCCATGAAGAGGATTTCTGCACTCTTTCAATAATGCCTCTTCCTTCAAGATCATCCAGCTTTCTCTTAAATTCTGCCTTCAAACCAATTGGAATTCTTCTCGGATGTTGTTGCACTGGTGTAGCTTCTTTCTCAATTTCAATATGATATTCTTTTGGTAACATTCCTAGGCCTTTGAATACATCCTCATATTTATTGATAATTGATTCTGCTCGAGAACAAGATGAATTTGCAAGGTGGTAAACCGCATCATGCTTCGTTACAAGGTTGAGGTCTTCTATTGTTTTGGCTGATAACAAAGGTTTTTGATTAATGTTCACAATCTGAAAGAGTAAATTATATTTCTTTTCTTTAAAATAGCAATCGAGATATTTCTGACCTACTGGCTTCAGGATGACTCCACCAAAATTTTCAAGCCTTGCATTGGATATGTCCAAGTTATTGCTTCTTTCTTGCATGACCCACCTGTAATCGTCTAGGCTCATGATGTTACAAGTGGATCCCGAGTCTAATTGGCATTCCAGTGGCACAGTTTGATTGGCTGTTTCAAATAATAATTTTACCATCCATTTATGTTTTTTGATATTTCCAGCTGCATAATGTCTTCTTAGTTGAAGTACAGCTTCATCTGATGATTCATCCTGTTCTTGAATTGCTCTAACGTTCATCTGTTTTGGGTTTTGAATTCTAAATCTGCATACTTTTGAGAAATGATTTTTTCTGTTGCACCATGTGCATATCTTACCATACGCAGGACATGAAGCCTTCCTATGTTTCGACCCACAGTAACGACAATTAATTATGTCTTCAAATGTTTCATTTGTAGCTTTGGTCGCTTCCTTTTTTCGTTCATATTTTCTGTTCCACTTCACGTCTTCTGATTCTTGGCCAGTCAACTTGGTTATCTGTTGTTCCGTGACCTCAGCTGTCCTGCATATGTCGATAGCCGAAGATAAGTTTAGTTTTGGTTCCATTAGCAATTTTTTTCTGACTCTATTATCTTTGATTCCCAATACTATTCTATCTCTGATTAGTTCTTCTGTTAGTATATCATATTCACAAGAGCTAGCTAGTCCTCTTAATCGATTTGTGTAGCTATCAATACCTTCGTTTTCTTCTTGATTCGATGTATTAAAAATATACCGTTCGTATATGACATTCTTTTGTGGAGTAAAATGATTATCCAATGCTTCAATAATCTTAGGTAGGCTATTCTTTTCATCTTCTTTCAAGTCCAGATTCAAAAATACGTTGAAACAATCTTTTCCAATGAGTGATAGGAATGTTGCTCTTATAACATTATTATCTTTCTTATTTAATTCAGTAGCCACCTGATAATTGTCCCATTGGCTTTTAAAAAACCTCCAATTTTCTGCCGCCTGGCTATTTATTAATATTGGTGCTGGTACAGGAATATTTGACATCTTGAAATATTTTATTTTATATTAGACATTAACATATATAGATATTACGAGATATAGTGTTACTCAAAAGATTAGAAAATTATTATTATATAAAAATGTAATTTTACATTTCCAAATTCAAAATTTTCAAACAATCAAATTCGAATATTAGTACTCACGCGCATTCGACAAACTACGTAATTCGCACCAACATTTTATAATTTGAAAATAACCACTTCTGACACCATGTTTGGTGTTTATATTTTGATAATTAAGAATATGATTTGTATAAATTGTTTATTATACTTTAAACAGATATTTTTACATCAACACGTTGTTTACATCTTACAGGTGATTATTATTGTTTATAATGATGATATATATTTATTTACAGATTAATAGAATATATATATATTTAGTCCCAAACATTTTCTAAATAAAAGTAGAAATAATGAAATAATAATAAATCTGGTGTATATTGGGGAATAAATGATTCATAAAAAATTACAGAATAAAAATATATATTAAGGAAAATAATTCATTTAATAAATATTGGGATATTTGTTATTAATTTTTAAAACATTCAATATCGTTTAAAAGTTTTTAGTATATTCACTAAATTCAGGCAAATTTTCCTCCAGACGAACCCTTCCTCAACTTCACATTTTCCTGAAAATACAATCTTATTCGATTTTATTTAATATACATTCACGCACATTCATTACATATTTAAAAAAAAAAAAAAAAAAACTATATCTAGTCGTTTATTAATTTTTGTAATACGCAAACATATAGATTGGCTAATAACAATTTTTAAATTTTTTAACTATTTTTAAAATATATATATTATATATTAAATATATTATTGGCGTATTTTTACAAAATATGGTATAACATTTATTTTAAATTTGAATGAAATTTAAAATATGTTAGGGACGAGTACTTCCTTGTGTGTTTTTATTTTTTAAAATGATTTATTTATTTCTTTTTTTTATATATATAAATATAAAGATGGTTATATATAGCTCATTATTAAAAAAAATCGATTTATAAATTTGCTTTCAACAAATTAAAAGCGTACACAAATTATATGTATTCATTACTAAAATATTTCTAATGTATACATTTTTACGATAAATATGGATTATTTAGAATAAACTATATTTAAAATATAACTACATATAAACGTGTTTAAAGAAATTTAAGTTATTTAAAATTAAACATCTTAAAGAAAGATGCCTTACGTCTTAAGCAACTTCCTTTCATTACAAAGACATTTCTATCGCTTTCTAAAAAGTAGCAACAAATTTAAACCAAACGTAACTTTAAAAATACGTTATAAGAAGATATAAAGTGACTAAAACTGAGGAATAAATAATAAATAAATAAAGAAAAATATAGAACGATAAATTTAGACAGTAAACAACAGGTGAATCATCAACACCTGTGCCCTGACATTCCAACAGTGTCTGTAGATATTCCAATATAAGCGCTACAATTGTAGATAGATATATTTGTTGGTAGTTTCTTACCTGTAGATATGATGTTAGAGTCCAATATCCACACGTTGGCGTAGATACGTCCGTTCGGCCCACCCGTACTACGTTGCTGAACAGCGATTGGCCTACACAAACCTACCAAGCAGGTTCCAACCTCGACGCCACGTTGACTCGAGCCGCGCGACCCCTCGGTACGACGCGCCGTCAACATCACAACACACCACCGTCCAAATATGCCTAAAAACTTCACAACTCTCATCACTATTTTCACATTAAAAACAACTTTGTAAAATTCATTTTTACTTACTCGTCAATCCTTTTTTATCTAAAATATTAATCGAAATATTTGACCTATTAACTTTTTCCTTTAAATATTTTTCATTTATTTATTAAAATCGCTTTCTTATTTTTCATATACGTTATAAAATATAATAAATAAATTATCAGTATACCTGAATCCTATTCAAACGTTAAATACAGTTTTTAAAAATATTTGTTTTGGTAACTTTGTATACACATCCCGCCATCTATGAAGCAATTATTGAACCATTTTCAACATCTTTTCCAATCCTCTTTTACTAATTCTCTTTTAACTATTTATTTTTATAAGTATTATTTTATTTATTTTTAGTAAAATATTTTAAATAAATGACTACGTTTTGAAGATAAAAGTTGCCTGACCGACATTCATAGTTCTTAAAAATAAGAGATACTTCGGCCAGAAAAGGTTTTATTTATCGACGTTTCAACAAAAATCTTTTGTCCTTGTAAGGAAAAAATAAATTAATTGGCAAGGCGTTATAAATGCATCTTAAAGACTTTTATTTATAACGCCTTGCCAGTTGCTTTATTATTTTAACGAGGACAAAAGATTTTGCCGAAACGTAGAGGAAATAAAACCTTTTCTGGCCGAAAATATGTCTTATTTTTATAGAACTAAAAAGGTGTCGCTACTTATACTAGTCAATGCGTGTTACTCTAAGAAATTATAAACTAAAATTGGTGATTTCTAACCATATTTTATATTCGTATTATTTGGTTTATAACTGTTTTCGAGATAAATAAAATTATTTTTTCAACATTATTTATTCATCAACCTTTTCATAGTTTGTTCTTTAAAATTATTAATTATATAAATTCTTATATTCTTATATATGTCCTATATTTGCATAGATATATCTTTAAAATTCTATATAATATCTCTCCATTACCTTTTTATGTTTTAGTTAGCTGAGGAAGGGCTTGCCCGAAAACTACTTTATACAATTAATAAAATTGTACTTCAAATCTCTAGTCAATTTTATGCAAATCTCTCAGTCGATTGTCGATATTTGGGTTACTCTTTGAACAAATCGCTCTGCCTTCAGGACTATAGAGGTACGGAAAATTCTTATTCCACAACAATTATGTTTAAAGCGAATCTTTCAACCATTCACCAATTAATTACACTTATAATATAAGGTTGTCCCTTGTAGGGACCTGTTGTCTCGGAGACTCCTTGTAGTCCAGCTCCTGGACGCGGCCTTCCAGAGGCTCAGCATTCGCCTTCTCCTCGGAGGGAGCCGGTAGTCAGGAAGCGGCGAGGTCAGCCACGCCTGGACCAGCGAAGAATAGCGGTTGGCGGCCTTGCGCGGTGATGCCTGTTCCCTTCAGGCAGGTGAGCCGAAACTGGCCCAGCAGACGGACACCACCCTCGGAGACTGATCTCTACAGGATCCTCCGGGAAGCCACGAAACTCGGCTCGTTCTTCATACGACGCACTCCAGCCACGCTTGCAGCCGGGCGATGGTAGTTTCTGGGGGAACGTAGCCGTGAAGATGGTGCAGGACCAAGCTGTAAACCGCGCAGGAGTGACCACCAACGACAGGATGTGAGTGAAGGGAGGCCACTTTGCGTGGCTCTCTACAGCAGCTCTATCAGACCTGGAAGGCGACGGTGTTCCTAGAAGTGATCGACTCGGACGTCCAGAAGATTTCCAGAGGAGAATCCGTTCGGTGCGTCAAGAAAACGCACCAGAGATCCCAGCTTTTTGCGAAGTTGTCCACCACCCCAGAAGCCATACAGAACTTCGAAGATCAGGGGCACGAGCTCGATCTGAATTTTGTCCCCGGTGAAAGAATGATGTCATTCGCATAGATGACCACGCGTCCGCGGCTCAGGATTCTCTCGAAATAGTACAGCAAGGAGGCGACACCGATACTGAAGCCCTGCCTTACACCGTTGAGAAGCCAGAATTTCTTTATGGAGAAATCTACGACTCGGATGACGGAGTCTGCGTCTCCGTAGCGGACAGCAATCCAGCCAAAGAAGGCAGATGGTAGGCCCAGTTTCTCCAACAGAGCGAACAGGTAGCTCCTGTTCAGGCTGTCGAATGCCGACTTCAGGTCCAGAGAGATGACAGCCAGTGGCGTGTCATGTCTTGCTGCCCAGACGTTTTTATCGGACACTAACGCAATGTTACAGGAGAAGAGCCATTCCATAACGGCGTAGGTGTGACACTCGGACTTGAGGTCTGGAAAATTACGGCGCGGACGCTGATGAGGATTCTATAAACGGGTAAATAGGGGCTGACTGAACGCAGTGCCTGTAGACCAATACAACCGTGCGACTTTGGCAACAGGATCATATTCTGCTTTAAGATGGGGCAAGTTCCTGAGGTGCTTCGAAAACTTGTCAAAATATATAGATGAATAAATCTTAGGCTTTAAAAAATTCGCAGAGCAATCCATCCCGCCCTGAGCAGGCAGTGTATGGTTCCCGCAATCAGGTCGTGGGAGATGGCAAGAAAGAGCTTGTCACACTCGTCGAGCTTTACCGATTATCCCTTATCTGAGAAAGTCGGAGATAGCCACAGCCGAAAAAAGGCGCCTGGGTAAAGCGGCTATTGATACATTACAGCAGGAAATTCCTTAAGTGATCCTTGGCGTTGCCGTCGTCGGTGTAGGCAGGAGGAGAGCGACATCTGGCTCGGAGCGAACGCCCGAGGTCCGACAAAGAAGGATAGTCAGAGCGGACAGTGTCGTCCTCCAGTCTCCGCTTCAGGAAGTGGCTTGCTCTCTTGATGTATCTACCAGGAGACTTGGCTACAGCAAGCACGAGGCACCATATCTGCCTTGAGCCCGGTCCAATTGTTCCACAACATCGGGGCTAGGACATCTTCTAGGCCTCCAGAGATTACATCGAACGTTTCCAATTTGATCAACGGAGCTGTTGGAACTGGCGGTATCACTCTTCAGGAACATGAGAGACATGAGCGCTGACACACGCCATGAAGACCTCTCGGACGGTGAGGGCGATGACAGCCTTGCCAGGCCATAGGATTTGTTGACGGTGAACAACAACCCCAGGCGCGAAGACGCAGACAAGGCTTACATTGCAGGACCGATTAAAGCGGAACATTTCAACAATCAGATAACTTCCAGCCGTTTCCCAATCGTCGGTTCGCTCTCGTCCTAAAAACATTTGACATTTTTATTTCTTCCTTGGACAGAATGTCAACTATCTTTAACAAATTAAATCAATGCCTCATAACAATGCTCTCTACTTTCATGATTATATATATTAACTGAGCATGGTCACCAAACATATGCCAATATCATACATGACCTAGTAGAGCCGCACTTTTCTCGTTTTGTGTTATTCTCGAAATTTATCGATATTTTACCTATAGTAAATTCAAATTAAGTTAATTTATAATACAATATAATTCGGCTATGATTTTAGAACGACGTTAAAATCTATTACCACGAATGTTTCTTTTTACAGAACGAAAAATCTTTTTTTTTTTTTTAAAGGAGAAATAACGACTATTCCTATCCTTAGGGATGAAGTATGAAAGGATGAAAAAGGTGTGTTCCATCCCTGGACACTTTTATTTTTCCGTTTATCATTACTCTTCACAATTCATCCTTTCATACTTCATCCCTAAGGAAGGGAATAGTCGTTATTTCTCCTTAAAATAATTGAAATTACGATTTTTCGTTCTGTAAAAAGAAACATTTACGGTAAAACTTGTTAAACGTCGCGCGCGCGCGTTCTACAAATTAAGTTCATTAAAATTTATCTTTAAAATGTTTGAATGTTAAGCAGTTAGATCAAAGGTAGAATATCTGACATGAGAGAAATTTATAAAAATTGATCTATCTCTCTTCAATTGTTAGAAGTAGCTTAGTGACATTTTTTTTTTTTAATCTTGTTTGAAAGGCAGAAAAAGCCTAAAACTATTCTATTCAATTGAAATGCTTTTCTCAACATTTTATTTAGATTTAAAGTACTATAAAAATTTATCCAAATATTTAAAAATTGAATAATAACCTCGTGGGCTCATATACAAATACAAGCTGATTTATTTGATCAAATCGTGTGAGAAGCTTGGTAATGTCTTTATCTGAAAATTTGTCTGTGGGATTCATTCTAAGTAATTTCATGTCAAGAATCATTGTTTATTGGTATTAACGGGAAGGATTTTGTTTTCTTATCATTAGCGAAGACAGCAAATGATGATTCCTGATATCTTTTATAGATCTTCACGTATCAAGTACATTCATAGAGTGATCATATCTTCAGAATATCCATGTATGACTGGCTGGAATAAATAATTCTGAAACAAATAGAAAAGAAAAATACCTTCGAATTCATGTATGATTTAAGACAGTAAGAAATGATGTTGCTGATGATTCAAATGGTAAATATAGACAATTGAAATCTGATTATGAAGATAAAAATAGCCAAAAGAAATGTTGTTAGTGGTTCAAGGCAAATAGAACTATAAACCTCGGGTGATTCAAAGACATAAAGAACATTGAGATCTCCATTTCTAGAGAAAGGTGATCCAAGTGGAAATTGTAGGTGATTTAAGAAGAAAAATAAATTAATCATAGGTTCAGGAGGCAGAATTGTGAGCCATTAACGGAAATTATACTCAAGAAAAAATTAAATGATTATGCAAAAACAAAACAGGTATAAAAATGTCCCTGGTGGTTGGCTGAACTACGCTGGGGTGTTCCTGGTGGTTGGCTAAGCTACGCTGGGGTGTTCTGGCTGGTTGGCTAAGCTACGCTGGGATTTCTTGGCTGGTTGGCTGAACTACGCTAGGGTGTCCTGGCTGGTTGGCTGAACTACGTTGGGGTGTCCCTGGTGGTTGGCTAAGCTACGCTGGAATTTCTTGACTGGATGGCTGAACTACGATGGGATGTCCTGGCTGGTTGGCTAAGCTACGCTGGAATTTCTTGACTGGTTGGCTGAACTACGCTGGGATGTCCTGGCTGGTTGGTTAAGCTACGCTGGGATTTCTTGGCTGGTTGGCTAAACTACGCTAGGGTGTCCTGGCTGGTTGGCCGAACTACGCTGGGGGTGTCCCTTGTGGTTGGCTAAGCTACGCTGGAATTTCTTGACTGGTTGGCTGAACTACGCTGGGATGTCCTGGCTGGTTGGCTAAGCTACGCTGGGATTTCTTGACTGGTTGGTTGAATTACGCTAGGGTGCCCTGGCTGGTTGGCTTAACTACGCTGGAGTGTCCCTGGTGGTTGGCTAAGCTACGCTGGAATTTCTTGACTAGTTGACTGAACTACGCTGGGATGTCCTGGCTGGTTGGCTAAGCTACGCTGGGGTGTTCTGGCTAGTTGGCTAAGCTACGCTGGGATTTCTTTGCTGGTTGGCTGAACTACGCTAGGGTGTCCTGGCTGGTTGGCTGAACTACGCTGGGGTGTCCCTGGTGGTTGGCTAAGCTACGCTGGAATTTCTTTGCTGGTTGGCTGAACTACGTTGGGATGTCCTGGCTGGTTGGCTAAGCTACGGTGGGGTGTTTTGGCTGGTTGGCTAAGCTGCTACGCCGGGGTGTTCTGGCTGGTTGGCTGAACTATGCTGGGGTGTTCTGGCTGGTTGGCTAAGCTGCTACGCTAGGGTGTTCTGGCTGGTTGGCTGAACTATGCTGAGGTGTTCTGGCTGGTTGGCTGAACTATGCTGGGGTGTTCTGGCTGGTTGGCTGAACTATGCTGGGGTGTTCTGGCTGGTTGGCTAAGCTGCTACGCTAGGGTGTTCTGGCTGGTTGGCTGAACTATGCTGGGGTGTTCTGGCTGGTTGGCTGAACTATGCTGGGGTGTTCTGGCTGGTTGGCTGAACTATGCTGGGGTGTTCTGGCTGGTTGGCTAAGCTGCTACGCTAGGGTGTTCTGGCTGGTTGGCTGAACTATGCTGAGGTGTTCTGGCTGGTTGGCTGAACTATGCTGGGGTGTTCTGGCTGGTTGGCTGAACTATGCTGGGGTGTTCTGGCTTGTTGGCTAAGCTGCTACGCTGTTTTGTCCTGCCTGGCTGGATAAGCTGAGCCGGTGTAGTCTGGTAGGTGAGCTACGCTAGTGTAATCTGGTTGGTTGACTGAATATCTCGACGTTTATTGGCTAATTAAGGCCACGTGATTGCAGAGAACCAACAGGGAACGAATAAACAGGGCGTCTACCTCTGTAAACAAACGCATATAAATGAATATAAGTTGCAAGTTACATTAAATATTCACATTTCCCCCCCATTTTGATTATAAAGTTGCAATCATTTGAAAATTAGTATTTTGTCCACTAAGTCATTAGTACAAGACTACTAGACAAGACTTTGTCCGAATATTGCCCGGTTATATTTTTAGCCATTTTTGAATATTCACCTAAATAACAATTTTTATGCTTTCAGCATTGTATACACTCTTGGGAAAGCTAACCAGAAAAAAACACTATATCATTATATCATGAAAATATGTCAAGAGAATGCATTGTTACAAACTACAACCATTAAAAAACATAAAAAAAAGATCCGGTCATGATCTTCTGTTTATAATCAGATGAATTTGCGCCACGACAATTATATACCTTCTTAGAATTACGCGACACTTCGGCCAGTAAATGTATTTTATTCTCTCGTAGTTGATCATAGTCTTCTCTAGTTGCCTTTCCATCTTGAATACCTCAGGATAAAAATTGGTCTTATCATGAGAGGTTGCCTGGCCGGGGCATTCATAGTTCTTAGTTTTACTACTTAAGCTTATAGGTCTGTAGAGGTACCTACTGTTATCTTTTTATAAGTTGTTTTTCATAGATTAATATATTTATATTTTTGACCAGATGACCGGGTTACTTTGCATGTATATATTTGGTTTTTGAAATGATGTAAATTAGTTAGTTAAGAAAAGAAATTGAATGTATTAATTTATTCGAGGTGTTGGTGATTGGTGTTGGTGCTCGATGTTAGAATAGGAAAGTCTTAGCTCCCAACACATACATATAATTATTAAAAATAAAGAAGGCATATCCTGACCAGGAGCACATGTGCTTTACAGAAGGCAGAGCGCCATCTGGTGGAACAGAAGTCAACTAAACATTGATTTAGCCTGTTCCCTGATATTTGGCCAACCCAATTTCTTGATAAATCAAGAAAAGTCATCCACGAACGCGTTTCGCGCTGTTGGCGCTCGCAGCGTGGAGTAGGCTGTTCCACTGCGACCAAAAATAAATGTTGGTCCCAGAGGCTTCTTGAGAAACCAAGAAATGGGTATTTAAGGCCAAATTTGCGTAAATACGCTTAACGAATTAAAATTTGATGATATTATTGAAAATAAACACATTGCCAGTAAATTTATTTGTTACAAATTTTATCGATAGATGGCAATTAAATTTATAAATTTAATATATTGACATGTTATCTAAATACTTTGCTAAAACTATACGATCTTCAATGGACATATCAAATTAGTTAATGAAGGAAGATGCTTACTTTTAATTTAGGATAGTCGATTTGTGCTGCCATCTTTTGACAATCTTTATAACTATTTTCATTTTTTTTTTAAATATTTTTTTGTGATACGAGTAATATTGATTTATCAACTCAATTTTTATCGTTTCTCAAACTTTATGTAGATACCAAAATTTCTGATTACATAATTTTTAAATTATTTTTATATTTTGTTGAATATTCTTCACCTACTTATTATTGCTTTCAGAGGTATTTCTGTGATCCACATTAGGCACTCACGAGTTTATACCATTGACACACGTATAGTTTAACATTTGAACCACGTTTGGTTGGATGTAAATAGCGAATGATTTCTGATATCTTCAGCTTTCAGTGTGCTTAAGACAGAGCTCTGCATTATCTGGTATAAGCGAAAAAGCGTTCACATGAGCATTTTAGATGACAGAGCGCCATTTAATGGAACGAATTTTTTTTTCTAATTTTTTCACACATATGTATGAAAAAACAATAGAAAAGAAAATATAATAAATGGGTCAGATGTTGATATTAAAAATAAAGAAAGCATATCCTGACCAGGAGCACATGTGCTTTACAGAAGCAAGAGCGCTATCTGTTGGAACAGAAATCAACTAAACATTGATTTAGCCTGTTCGTGGATGGCTTTTCTTGATTTATCAAGAAATTGGGTTGGCCAAATATCAGGAAACAGGCTAAATCAATGTTCAGCTGATTTCTGTTCCACCAGATGGCGTTCTGCCTTCTGTAAAGCACATGTGCTCCTGGTCAGAATATGTTTTCTTTATTTTGACACACATATATATATGCATTTTTTCGCAATCCTAGAAGCTTTATGTATCCATAGTTTCTTAGACACCCTTACACGAAATAACTTTTTAAATCCATAGACACTTCGGCAAGTTAAAGTTTTATTTTATCAACGTTTCAACAAAAATGTTTTGTCTTTGCCAGGATAAATTTTTAGAATAATTTTTAACGCCTTGCCAAAAAAAAAAAAGCTTTATTTTCATTTCTCCTGATTATTACAAAATATTTTTGTTGAAACATTGATAAAATGAAACTCTAACTGGCCGAAGTGTCTATTTTTTAAATAAATATGAATGAATACCAGGCAACCTCTTTCTTCAAGCTATAAAATCCAAACAGCCTAAGACAAGAGTATATTATAGTATCACATACAATCACCTTCTGTCGATTCAACTGGTGAAACCGCTGGGAGGATTCACCACTGATGAGCCAAGTCCTTGCCTTACAATAACATCAAAGCTTTTTATTAAGACATTTCGTCTTACACAGACTCATTCCGGTGTCCAAGAAGTAAAAACACACAAGCAACAAGTATCAATAGGTAAATAGGTAAATTAGCTACACACAGTCCTGGTGGATAGACAGAATAAATACGGCGTATCTTCTAGTTATTATTTTTTATTTTTAACGATATTTCCACGTGGAACATTGTCCCTAGTACCTTTGCGTCATTTTTCTTGCGACATTAAGAGCGGCTTTGTCGTCGTATCGTCTATAGGTACATCGTCATCTTCGAGGTAGGTCTTGGCTTTGACACGGCGGTGGAATCTTGGAGCCAGTCTCTGAAAATGTAGATCACAGCACCCATGGCTTTTAGGTCTTCCTGGCGATCTTCAGTTTGTCTTCCCTAATTTACCCAGCATCTCCATCAAAATATGTCCTGTGGAAAATTAGGAAAGACAAACTTCAGGATGACACAGCCATTTATTTAAGGCAAGAACAACCTATGAATGATAAATAAAAGATAAGCAATGAGGGAAGTTTACAGAGAGTAGCAAAATATAAACATAAAAAATGATACTCTGTTAATAAAATAATAAAAATTTTGCTACAATATTTTCAAATTTCCTGATCAACTGTAGAACTGGTAATAGAGATGGACAAAGCTAATATCGGTCAATGCATCTCATAGAAAATCTTGTAAAGCTTTCACTTGTTACGTAATAGATATTATGAAACCATCAATTTGCCCTCTCATTTTTTATTGTAACATTAAGGACTATAGAATTTATTTTAATTAATAGAAAGCCAATAGGGAAGAAGATACACTTCTTTTTCCCATTCTTCGCTTTTATTCTTTCAGTTATCCAACTAAGGTATTTATTTATTTTACAGATACCATATTGAAATATTCGCGCTTATTACAGAAGAAACAAACAAATTTGAGCTTAGGATTTGATATTTACAAATTTACACGTATTAATCGACAGAGTACATAAAATTCATATAGACAAAGTGGCTGATGTAAGAGAGTTAAATAATTTATATCAGGGAACAATCGATGTCTCACTTCTGTAAAGTTCGGACAGTCGTAGATAAGGTGAAGAGCAGTTTGTTCAGTTTCTCCGCAGGAACAATTTGGTGTTTCTGATAGACCTCTGTTATGTAAGTCAACTAAGTTGATTTGTAAGTATTTAAAATAGTTTTTATAATGTAAAGTTTTGAAAATAGAGCAATTCATTTTTAAATCATTAGAAAATAAAAATACATATATTGGATTGAATAAAATACTTATTTGCCAATATTTCGGTTGGCTGAACACCAAACCTTTATCAAGACATTACATTTTTATATGTAATACAAAAATGTAATGCCTTGATAAAGGTTTGGCGTTCAGTCAACCGAAATATTGGCAAATAAATTCAATTCAATATATGCCTTTTTATTATCTAATATTGCAAAGTGTTCGAATTTTGGTACAATTTTTATGTTTCTGAGTATAAGCTAAATTGGGATAGTACGATAAACATAGAAATCTAATTTAAAATACAATTAAATGGTGAAAACAAAATTTATATATACAGTAAGTATATTGAATGAGATTGGGCATAGAAAGAAGAAAAAAAAAAGGAATTATGCATGATAACCAACTCGACGTCCACGCGGTCAATTCTGTGTAATTCTATATTGTTGACTTAGCTGAAGTTATGGAAACATATCTTGAGCTAAAATAAATTTCAAATTCCCCATGTATGTGTGAATCAGACGAATATAAATATACATTTATTTTCTACCACATTCTTCATGTGTTATAAGGAATTTAAACTATTTTTGACATAATGTGAAAAAAATAGTACAGAAGTGAATTTGTACTTGGATCAGGTAGATAAATAAAAAAAGGCATTTCCTGATTGTGCAACTGAGAGTTGCTGATGGTTTGCGCCATCTATCAGAATAAATATAAACTAATCGTTGATTTTTTTTAATTATTCCAGAATTGGTCAAATACCGTTTCTTGATTAATCAAAAACGGTAATCAAACGATATTTGACCAATTCTGTAATAATTAAAGATCAAAGATTAATTGATATTTATTCCGATAGATGGCGCAAACCATCAGCAACTCTCAGTTACACGATCAGGAAATGCCTTTTTTTATTTATTATTTTTTGACATGTATGATAATTTTTTAATAAATCAATTTTCTATTTTATAAAGGACTGCGGCGAGTGATTATAAACAATACTTAAAGTTATACCGCATAAGTTTCTTTTCCGTGAAAAATCAATATTTATTTCAAAGAGAAATATTTACTATTTCTAACTTTTTTTGAATGAAGTATGAGAGGGTGAAAATATGAAGAGTAATGGCGAACGGAAAAATAAAAGTGTCCAGGGGCGGGAATCGAACCCACAATCCCGCCCTGGACACTTTTATTTTTCCGTTCGCCATTACTCTTCATATTTTCACCCTCTCATACTTCATTCAAAAAAAGTTAGAAATAGTAAATATTTCTCTTTGAAATAAATATTGATTTTTCACGGAAAAGAAACTTATGCGGTATAACTTTAAGTATTGTTTAAAATCAATTTTCTACTGCCCTAACTTCAATGATAAAATATTGAGAGGGCCTCATTCATTCATCAGTGGTGAACACTTCGATCGGTATCGACAGTTTCATCTACCATATAGTGCGAAACCGCTTGGAGTGTTCACCACTGATGAGCCAGGCTCCCTCAATATTTTATCATTGCAATTAGGACAGTAGAAATTTGATTTATTCTAAAAAGAATCATACGTGTTAAAAATAGTTCAAAATGTTTATAACAGATATGGCGCGCTAATGCACCCTATTAATTCTTCGTTTGCTTTATAATGAACAGTAAAATGAATCTTGGTATCTTCAATTTAGTTGAGAAGTGGTGGTGGTGCTTATATCCATGGTTAAACCAATTCCTGAAGTCCTCTCCAATTCTGCGATGGTAGTTATAGGCCTGGAAAATAGGTCCTCTATTGTCAGTTCTGAGCATGACAAGATATAAATATGTCCATAGTTTTTTTGAAAACCATTTCTGAGATTCCATCCTTCAGTGCTGCGTATATAAGCAGAATCGCCCAATACAGTATTAGAGCTCTGAGAAGCGGTCTGGTGGATTATATTGGCGAAACCGCTGGGAGGGTACACCACTGATGAGCCAAGCCCTCCCAATATATTTTTCGTCGCAGTAAGGACAGTAGAAGTTTGTATTATGTATAAAAGAAACATTCGTGCTTTTAAATCCTTTCATTTTATATGTATAGATAGCGCGTTATTGCTTTGTGTTAATTTATGACAAGATATGCTCCGGAGAAGCTTCTGCACTATTACATTGCAAGCAGTTATTGAAGGTATTGGCCATTTTGAAATTTTAAGATTTTTATATGGCCACTTCTTAGTCTTGCTAAAGCTTCTACTCCAGTTAAGAAGTTTCCTTTGTATTTTCCTAAATTGTATAAACTCTTTTTTTTTTGTCAAGGAAAATTCATAATTAACGTTCTATGGAGATATTCTAAGAAAACAAAGTCTTTTGGAAACCCCATACTTGGATCATTTAGAGAAATACTGGTTTCTAGAGACTCATTAACTTTTTTTATCTTTCAAAATTAAAAACATTTAACTTCCTGTTTACATTTGTTTTCTAAGTATTGTTCACACACATTTATTCTTTTATTTTCTTAAATAGTAAAATTTCCAGATTTCTGGTCTCCTTGAAATCACTAATCTAAGCTCAGAATTCCTAGAAAATATTCCAAGAAATAAATCTGATTGTGGTCACATTTGAAATCGAACCTCCGCTTACCTTTTTTGCATGGAAAGAAGAAGACTTAAGTCTGAAGGACATCTAAGGATAGGTGATGACACTGTACTTGACTCCAAAAACCTGTCTTAACCAAATAGCTATTTTATTTGAAAAAAAAAAGCATTGAATTTACTTAAAACCATAGAAGCTTGAGATTTAAATAACATTTTCAAATAAAAAACGCAAGTAATTTTTACATTTAGAACTTTACTTAAGAATTTTGTAATAGTATAATGAACGTAGTAAGATTTTAAAATACATTAACTGCTTGTCAAAATGAAAAAAAAAAAAAAACACAACCATAATATGATTTTTTAAATTATTATTTATTACCAGAATTTGCAAAAGACATATAGGCTATGGATAATTGTGCGAGTACAAGGTATTTTATCATAATACATCAATAGTTAACATCAAAATGATAGTTATATTTACAATGGTCATACACAGAATCCAGTAGAGTTGATTTAAAGACAAAAAATGAAGCTATTGGTAGATCAGTGTTAGCGTAAGTATCTAAATTTGAACATTTCCATAAATCATACAGAAGTAACAAATTGAAGTCTGAGTTATCCAATAAGAAGTTGTACGAAAAAATGCAAGTTGGAATTACAATTCAAATATCTATGATACATTAACGCGCCATCTGTTATCAAAATTCGAAACTATTATAGATGCGTATGATCCTTTTTAAAAATAAACAATTTCTGCTGCCCTTACTGTAATAGAAAAATTAATGGGAGGGCCTCCCATTAATTTCTCCATTAGAGTAAGGACAGTAGAAATTGTTTATTTTTTAAAAAGAATCATACGCATCTATAATAGTTTCAAATATCTATAATAATAATGAGAATAAATGGTACAATGATAGAAACTTGGCCTCAATATCGAAGATATTCAAATATGTATGAATATTCGTTAACACTTTCGACCTGAGAGACGCGAATTCACATCCTTGCGATTTTGCATTAAGCCCGAAGGACGCGAATTCACATCCTTGCCGATTTTGCATTAAGCCCGAAGGACGCGAATTCACATCCTTGCCGATTTTGCATTAAGCCCGAAGGACGCGAATTCACATCCTTGCCGATTTTGCATTAAGCCCGAAGGACGCGAATTCACATCCTTGCCGATTTTGCATTAAGCCCGAAGGACGTGAATTCGCGAATTAAATATAAAATCGCTGGTGCCCAACACGAATTCACGTACACCGGGAACTTGTTCCATACCTTCTATCTATCAGTGGGTTGGGGGGATGTCAGCTGACCTAATGTACCTGTAAAATGTCACATGAGACCGCCGTTCCATCTGCTCCTATTGTCTCCTATGCAACTGCTGAATCGTCCGTCTTCAAAGGGTTAATAGGGATCTTTTGGCTGTCCCATGAAATCCACATTAGTACTGTAGTAATACTGTAGTTTTCTGATTAAATTTTGTATGTGGGGCTCAGAAATTCTTTGTCCTAAATAGATTTTGGTTTCATATCCTGTAGGTCTAAAATCAAGAATCAACCGTTTAATCTCTATCAATATTTTGAAAAAGATTTTGAACTAGTTTTGTCTATAAAAATTAAGTTAAGATTAATATAATTGAATTAAATAAATATAAATATATTTGCATAGTTTCTTTTATTCAGAAATTGGGAGGCAAGCTTTCACGCGGTCGCGCTTCATCAGGCCACTGGCTCCGCAAAGGCGTGTAGCATACATGTAACAGAGATTCACAGAAATATATTTTCAAAAAATCAAATATAAAAATAGTTTCCAGTTGTAGAGGGTTAGGGGGACAGTTTCAATGGGGGTGGACATTATCTGCGTTGAATATGCTGGAACTGTTGGGGTAGATCTTCTGTTTATGCTGTTATTGTCTTTGGAGATTAAAGATTCTAGAATGAGTCTATTGTATTTGGGGAATATGTTATGGAAGTGACATCTTGTAGGTTGAATTGATGACCTGTAGAATTTTCGTGCCAGAATATTAAGGATTTGTTATCTTGGTTTCTGATATTACGGCTATGTTCTTTAACTCTTATGTCTATTGATCTGCTGGTCTCTCCTATGTAAGAGACATTGTCGGCAGGAGATGGAGTATATAGCGTTCTGCTTGTTTCTCGACTCTGTATTATTATTGGATTTGGTTGGATGGGGTTTCTAATGATCTGGCCTATGGTTCGGGAATTTCTAAATAAGCATTTTATCCCATATTTCCTCAATTCATGGGATAATATTTCATTAGCGGGTGAATATTGGAGATAACTTTTTGCCCGGTATATTGTTTTTTTTTAATTAAATTAAAATATTATATATTTGCATCTATATTTTTCAAGTAGGTTAATATATAAAATAATTTTAAGGAAAAGAGTCAAATTGTTATCTTTATAGTGTATATAAGGGAGGATATAGAGGGTTTCAATCTAAATATTTTGATTTCTTTTTGATACACTTCCCTTTGATAAGTTTGTAATCTGGAAGTCCACAAGAGACTTTTCTACATTCACCAGCGAATTTGGTGTGATTTGGTGGACAAAGTTCATCAGCGTCTTGTCCTACAATGTCACCAAACGCTGGATTCATGTCCATTAGAATTGAGAAGGATTTGAATTTTCTCCCTGATTTTCTCACCGTGAATTTGGAACATGTGATTTCATCAATAGATCTATTCAGACATGTAGCACAGTAGATATTTCTGTAGGAGAATCTACCTGAATATACTGGAGCATATTGGGATGAACATTCTAGCTTTATTTGATCATTAGGCCAATTGTCCTTACAAGACGAAATTAAGGTATCACAATCTCTTTTCTTATGGTCTAATTCTGAAGGAAGCGTGTAGCTTGATGTGCAATAGTGAAATATATCTCCATCTTTTGACCATATACCCCAAGAATCTTCATCCTCTTTATAAACCAAATCTGTTATGGTGAAGTTAGCTTCTTCATTATACAAAATTGGACAATTAACATTCAGATTCCAGAAAGTCATATTCAAAATATTGTGACAATGTGCACAATGTTTGTTTTTGAAAACGAATCCTGAACTTTCGTGGATGACAGGGACTTCAAACTGGGTTTCATTGTTGTTCATGCACAAGTTGGAAATCTCGTTGGAAGATTGTTCAGGACATTTGGAGATCTGCACGTAACCTTTTGGTGAACATTCCATCATGCCATGGTATGGATTGATAGAGGTTCTTCGAGGCATACTGGGACAGCAATCTCCAAAGACATGACAATCTTCATCGCATCGGCATTTTAAATTTTCTTTAGCAATTGTACCATTGCAGAAATGGTATTCCAGGCAAGGATCTTTTAGTTCTTCACCATTAGCAAACAAAATGAAGAGTATTCCAAACATAATTCTTGAGGACATCTTCATCAGATGATTGAAACACCTGAAACAAACAGAGCTTTTTTAAAATAGAAAATTCCAAGGGCAAATAAGAACATAATTTCTTATAACAGATGGCGCATTAATGCATTATATATGATGGTTAGTTGTGAATATCTAATAAACAAGAGTCTTCTACAAAGAGTGTGAGATGAGACTACACGCGTTAAAAGCCCCAAAACCTCTATAACGATATAAATCGAATGTATAAATCTGTGATTCTATTAAATGCAAGCACCACCAGTCAACAACTCTGTCTGAATCCATGTTAGGATCGACAGCCAAGTTGTCTGTTCTTCATATAAAGTGAAACCTCATCTGAAGTGAAGTTATATTGACACGTAATGTTGCTTCATACCTTTATTAAAGTCAAACATACACATTTAGCCATCATGGATTTCCCATCGCCTTCATGAAGTGGCCAATTTCTAACACTGGAATAAGAAAAAATGACGATTCACGTGTTGTTGTGAAAGAGTTCGACTATTTACAGATACTTCTCAAAATTAGATAAATGATTATGGGCGACATTGAAGACTTGAGAAAGTAATGACAATGATCTGGTGATGTAAAAATAGTATTTAATATACCTACTCTTTATAACCAACAAAATGATTGACTTAAAGACCAAATAAGTACCAGATACATTGACAGTGAGGCTTTGTTCACTCTCCATTTATACCATAGGAACAAAGACAACTAAACAATTTGTTTTTCGCGGGATTTTGAAACTTAAGGGAATCCATTCGTTTAAAACGTAGCGATAAATGGAAGCTAAACAATTGGCTTCTGCACCATGACAATGCTCGCCCGCACACTTGCCCAGGCAGTTACATGACTAAGGTGTGGAGTTCTCATAGAATGAATGGTGCACGCTGGGGAAATTATTGTGTTGTTGGTTACATAACATCTCGGGGTATATCTCAAGTCCTACAAGCACCCAAGTCAACGGACTTAGGCGATGATAACAATGATAATGATGTCTAACCATCAAGTACTAATAACTTATTTATATATTAGAGGTCTTGTTATTAAATAATGGTCATTTATAAATCGAAAATTCCAAGATTCATGACACACGTATCGAGAGAAAGAGATTCAAATTTAAATAAGCCTTTCTCACCAACGTCTATTTCCAAAATGGGCACTTTATAGGAACAAAGACTGTGCATAAAATTATGTGTTAAATAAAAAAAAACAACATTAAAACATTTTAATAGTTAAATAAGCATTTTTATTGATAGGCTTTCTCGTAATCGTATTCTTTTTAAAGATATAAAAAGTTTAGAGAGTTTTTGTCATTGGATAGCCTTTCTGGAACATAAAGATGTCACACATTTTTGAAGCATCGAAACAAAAAAAGATATAATAATTGATTAAATAAAAATCATATTAGAAAATAATATATTATAAAATAAATATAGAAAATATATTGGAAAATACATATTAGAGGGTAAATATATATTAAAATCATAGAATAACGACCTATGAAGTTTATGAAGAGATTAGAACATATCAATCGGTACCTGCCACTTTCAATAATCAGGAATTATTTAAAGCTAAAACGTAAACCATCCAAATTTATCCCTCACTTCCTTTCACGAGAACAAAAGGACATTCGTCTGGAGACGTGCCAAAACACACGTTTGACCAAGATGTAAATTTATAAGAAATTTGACCATTAAGTAAGAATTTTCAAATAAAACAAGATTTTATTGTCCTTATCGAGTTGAAAAATATAAGTGGGAGGACTTGGCTCATCAGTAGTGAACCTTACCAGAAGTTTCGCCAATTTAATACACTTAACCGCTTTTTAGAGCTCTAAATCTGATTGGGCGCAATTCTGCTTATATATTGGACAATTAAGGTTGGATTCTTAGGTATGGTATTGACTAAAGTTACTATTACGGGTTATCACACAAAATGGAATATACTAGGGCCTAAAGTAAATGTAACTTGATACACAGAAAAGTATACACTCAAGAGTACAACACCAACAACAAGAAGGAAGTAAATAAAACTCGCGATTGGTAAAATAAAACAAAACAGTACTTATCTTTATTGTAGCGTTGATAGGGATCGGACTCGGGTCACACCGGGATGCGAAGAGATCCCCAGACACGGAAAAACCACGTAGAAAAACACTTTAAGCGTCTCCACACCAATTCTCCACGCTCTGGGCCCCCTCGCATTCCCTTAGTCCCCTCTTATATACAGACATGGCCACATTCGTCCAATGAGAAGGCGTGAGAGATTGGTTCACTAACAAACGAAGACAACATTCTTCCCGCAAAAAAGCTGATCAGAAAAAAAAAAACTGAAAATGTTTGTCAATATAATTTGAAAGTATTTAAGCGAACTACGGACATAAGC
Source organism: Cordylochernes scorpioides (assembly GCA_030710605.1). Taxonomy (NCBI): domain Eukaryota; kingdom Metazoa; phylum Arthropoda; class Arachnida; order Pseudoscorpiones; family Chernetidae; genus Cordylochernes; species Cordylochernes scorpioides. The sequence continues at coordinate 28,077,922 of CP092865.1, read as the reverse complement.
TTTTAAGAGATAGTAGAATTACATATAAATATTTTCATAGAGCAATGTTCTTCCGTAAATCATACGGACAAGAGGCCAGTTAGGCATACATTAAGTATAAGGTAATAACGTCCCATCTTTAAGAAATAAAACCATTAATCATGAATGTTTCTTTTTCAAATAAAGCAAACTGTCCATACTTCATCTAAAATACCCATTTCAAGAGTCTAGCATCAGTATCACTATAAAAGGAAGATCGAAAAATGCAATATAACAGCAGTATGGTAGATTAAACTGGCGAAACCGAAGGGAGGGTTCACCACTGATGAGCTAGGTCCTTCCATTAATTTTTCCATTGCAGTAAGGGCAGTAGAAATTATTTTATTTTTAAAAGAATTTTACGCGTCTATAATAATTTCGAATTTTCAAAACTGTAACTTATATAGATAACTAGCGGACCCGCCCGGCTTCGCCCGGGTTTTACCCGAGTAAAAGTTTGTCTAACAAATATCTCGATAAAGTGAACATTTTTTTCCCGGTCCCTTGAAAATACTCGATAAGTTGAATAAAATCAATATTAATTGGTTCCCTCGGTAATTGGAAGTTAAAGGAATAGTATCTTGCCTTGGAATTGTATCATTATTCTTGTATGGATGTACCCGGCTTCGCCCGGGTTTTACCCGAGTAAAGGTTTGTTTAACGAATATCTCGATAAAGTGAACATTTTTTCCCTGTCCCTTGAAAAATACTCGATAAGTTGAATAAAATCAATATTAATTGGTTCCCTCGGTAATTGGAAGTTAAAGGAATAGTATCTTGCCTTGGAATTGTATCATTATTCTTGTATGGATGTACCCGTCTTCGCCCGGGTTTTACCCGAGTAAAGGTTTGTTTAACGAATCTCTCGATAAAGTGAACATTTTTTCCCGGTCCCTTGAAAAAATACTCGATAAGTTGAATAAAATCAATATTAATTGGTTCCCTCGGTAATTGGAAGTTAAAGGAATAGTATCTTGCCTTTGAATTGTATCATTATTCTTGTCTCAAATAAATTGCCGTGTCATCCTGAATTTTGTCTTTCCTAATTTTCTACATTACAAAATCATCGTATCATCATGATAATATTTAGAGCAGATTGTTGAATTATAACAGATAAATTAGAATATTTATCTTGATTATTTCTAGGCGAAAAGTTATTTCAAAAATTTTATTTGCTAGAAACCTTCCCAGTACTATACTAAATAACTTCCCAAAGTTTCATGGCGATCCAATGAGTGGTTTGGTCAGGCATAAAGGACAAACAAACAGACATACATTCATTTTTATATATATAGATATATATATATATATTAACAGTAATTAAACGTAACAGTAAGAAAATGTTGATTTTAAAATATTTTAATTAACAGTAATTAAACGTAACAGTAAGAAAATGTTGATTTTAAAATATTTTAATTTTAAAATATTTTAATTTTTTCATATTTTAAATATGTAAATAGAGTCTCTTAAGAAAGACCACCTAAAAACATGAATCAACTTGTTTCTCCTGTTGGTGGTCTCTCATTGAAGATTCTAATTGCTATTAAAGAATCTCTAATAGACCTTTAATAAGAGACTGCCTCTTGGAGAGACGGTGTAGCTACGAAATGGATATTCCCGGCTTCGCCCGGATTTTACCCGAGTAAAGGTTTGTCTAACGAATCTCTCGATAAAGTGAACATTTTTTCCCGGTCCCTTGAAAAATACTCGATAAGTTGAATAAAATCATTATTAATTGGTTCCCTCCGTAATTGGAAGTTAAAGGAATAGTATCTTGCCTTGGAATTGTATCATTATTCTTGTCTCAAATAAATTGCCGTGTCATCCTGAATTTTGTCTTTCCTAATTTTCTACATTACAAAATCATCGTATCATCATGATAATATTTAGAGCAGATTGTTGAATTATAACAGATAAATTAGAATATTTATCTTGATTATATCTAGGCGAAAAGTTATTTCAAAAATTTTATTTGCTAGAAACCTTCCCAGTACTATACTAAATAACTTCCCAAAGTTTCATGGCGATCCAATGAGTGGTTTGGTCAGGCATAAAGGACAAACAGACATACATTCATTTTTATATATATAGATGGGTCAGAGGTGTATGGATACGATAGTAGATCTAGACGACAATCAAGCATGTGACTGGGAAAAGATTAATCTTGTCTGACAAAGTACAGGACACAAATGTCCAAGATGACGATCTTGCTTGCGACATCACTGTTGACATTAAAGGCTTTGTGCATTCCGAAGCTATACCAAATTAACTTGTTCATCTATGGACTTTGAATATCCAAATTTGAAATAAATTATTTAAATAAAATTTTAATACTTAAAATTAACAAATGATGAACTTTTCTTCAATATCAAAGAAAAAATACATATGGATACCTGAAAGAGCAATGCTATTTGCAGATAACTTAGGGAGATATTATGGATCCTGGAATAATTCGATTGAGAATAAAATTAATAACATGGTCAAGCAGATCAAAAATGAAATGTTAAAACCTGGTATGCAAATTGAGACAAAAACGGATAACCCAATGTCGAACCCTTGGTTTGATTTATGAATGCTACATAGCGAAAAATACTATGAAAGAAACTCCGGAAATATATACTAAATCGAACAACGATTTAGATCGTTTAGAATATGTTAAAAAATGAATAAATATACGTCGATTATCAATATTAAAAAGTAAAAATACGCTAACCTTTGCACGGTGGATTCTGTGGCCACTAGACATACGTCGGACCTGGAGGTTGTTGGGTTCTGCGCTGCCTGAAGTATAGGAGCTCCATCTATGCTTCCTTCCTGTGGTGAATATGAATAAGACTGGTGGTCTTAATAAAGCTGTATGTGTGAATAGTTAAAATTTTCTTATTCATTTTTCACAAATAAAATGGCCAAGCGCACCAAGAAGGTGGGAGTCGTCGGAAAGTACGGCACTAGGTATGGTGCTTCTCTGAGAAAAATGATCAAGAAAATCGAAATGTCCCAGCACAAAAGGAACACCTGCAGCTTTTGCGGCAAGAATGTTCTGAAGAGGAAATATGTTGGAATCTAGCACTGCCTCGTCTGCACCAAGACTGTCTAGTGATTTGGGGGCGCTTAATTGTTTCTACATCAGGAAAATGCGCACACACTTCGCTTACAGTTGTCGAAATTCTGGCAAAGCATGGAACTCCTGGTTTTCCCCGCCATCCTATTCCCCAGAACTTGCTCCCAAATAATTTTTCCTTCAACCAAAATTAATATTTGAAATCATTTAAAAGGAATAAGATTTGAAACGATAGGATCCATAAAAGATTAAACTAAGAGGATTTCGAGAAGCTTGAAATTGTAAGAATTTCTAAGGTGTTTTTTTTTTAATCAAAAATTCACATACGAGTATAATTCGACCGATGAGAGAAAAGAGAGAAAAGAGAGAAGATTATTTTGAAAAGTTCTTATTAATTTTTATAACTAGTTTTTCTATACAAATTCTAAATATAATCTTGTAACTAGTTTTCTATATAAGTTCTGAATAATTTTAGAACTAGTTTTCTATTCAAATTCTGAATAATTTTTATATATTTGTTTTTCTGTAAAAGTCCTGTGGATAATTTTATTGCCAGGTTTCCTGTAAAAGTATAGAATAAATTTTATCGCAAATTTTTCTGTAATAGCTTGGGCTAATTTTTATCGCTGATTTTTTTTTTTTTTTGTGAAGTTTTTCGGTAATTGAGACTCGATTGTATGTTCATTTTTATATTATATATTTTATACAATTATCTTAGTAAATATATTTTCAAAATTCAAATCAGGCCAAATTATACGATACGATATTTTAAGTAAACTTGTTATCGTTTGGTTTATAAAAGAATATCCTAGAACATACCAGCTGTCACTGTAGAAATTAATTGAAATGACAGATACATCGACATAACATTGAACCTTCTGCAATAAATTTCTTTAAATAATATAAACCGGTTGGTTTTCTAGCCTCAGAACTCTTGTTCGGAGTTGATACAAATACATAAATAAATAAATAAATAGTGATGAAAATGCATCTATTTAATTGATTGTATTAAGTACGATAAAGAGTCAAGAGATTTGTTGTTATAAGCTTGATTAAAACAATCAATGATTTACACAAACCTTTTATTTTTGAAGATCAACCAATATTTATTTTTATCTTCGGCTGCAGGTCACATCATTTCTAATATTAACAAACTATATATTTATATTGATGATGATGAACATTTTCAATTTACATGTATAATTAGAAATATTCATAAATACTCTTAATATTTCGAATAATATTATATATTTGTGTAAAAGTTGTTACTTTTAATTATTTAATATATTTTACATTTAAATAAACAACTAAAAAAAAATAGTTATTATTTTAAAAAGTAAACAATGCAGAATAAAAAAAAACAAAGATAATTAATAAATATATATGGCAAATGATAAAGTTATCAATAATTTGTAAAATATAAAATTCTTTGAATATTATTACAAAACTAACCAAGTATTTTAATTAATTAGAAAATCAGGAATTTACCTATTTACAAGTTTACAGTTTATATCTCTAGCGTCCGCTACAGATTTGAAAGATTATAGGTTTACCCCATTAAAAAACGTATTACAGACGAATAACGTTTGTCTTATAATATCTTTCTCTCCCTATATATGCAAATTTGTTATCAATGATCCAACATGTGAATGCCGCTTAGATGTTGAATCACCAGAGCATCTTCTTTTAACTTGCCCTCTGACTAATCAAATTGTATGTAGATACTTTGAAACATTACCAAACTCTCTTTGTGTATATACTCTATCTTATGAGAACTTTGTTAAGTTTAGAACTATTTGTACAATAATTTACAAAACACTACTAATCCATCGTGTAAATATTTAATCATATATATATGTAAATAATACTAGCACAGCACAATAGTCCTTTGGACTTCGTGCTTTTGTAACAATAAATAAATGAATAAATATATGCAAATAAGTTTAATTAAAAATTCCTATTGTATATAGACCATCTTTTTCCGTAGAAATTTGTAAAGTACCTTAAGTAGAACGATTGTGTTTAAAAGTTTTTACAGGGATACGTTAAAATAAGAAAAAAAACTATTTTGATCAGGGTACATGGACCGATCTGATCTACTTCATGGACAAGACACCACCACCAAAACCTCTTTATCCAAATACGATAGATATAGGGCATCAGGCAGCGTTTTATTCGTTTTATTTATGTTCTAATGTAGAAGGGATGATCGAAATCTTGAGAGACGGTTTTAATAAAATAAAAAGAAACTCATATTCAGAAACCTTTTTAATCATTTAACAAAAAATTGTCTATTTCTTTATTTTGACTTAGAGCGCTATGTCCCCCTAGGGACACTTGCACTTTAAACACAAACAAAAATTTTGAAAAAAAAATAAAGAAAGATATTTAAATATGTACAGAATTAATATGCAAGTTAGTTAGATGGAAAGATAAAAAATATATATATATCAACACAATTGATATATGTACAAAGGGTTGGTATGCAAATTTAGTTAAATGAAATCAAATTGTAAAGTATTGTGTGTATTTTCGAGAAAAGCAATTTACAGATAAAAAAAAAGTTTTAAGAAATATTTTTGAATGAAAATATGCTAGATATTAGAGAATTATTCAATTAAAACAATACTAAAGAGAATTAATTTCTAAATAAAATCGTTCCAATAGAATTTAGTAGTTTTTTTATAAAATTCAAAATAAATTTGCAAAATGAGTTGAATTTTATATATTTGTCTTTTGTTGAAATGAATTGATCCAAGGTATATCTATCTGGATAATTATAACAATATAAACATTAATAAGCGATAACGTAAATAGAGAGGCTGCCTGGCCGGAATTCATAGTTCTTAAAATTAAAGATACGTCGGCCAGTAAATCTTTTTCACTACTTTTTATAATAAATATTTACTGGCCGAAGTATCTTTAAATTTAAGAAAAGATTATAAGCGATGTCAGAGTGTCCAGTACATGGCCACCACTCACCTGTCCTCTCCCACGGACACTGCGACAGTCGGCCGAGTGTTGCAACTATTTAATTGTCTGAGCTTCCTACTTCCTGGTGAATATTACACCATCTTACCTTCATCAATCTTTTTTTAAAACAAATTTTAAAAATCTTTTGTTATCTAATTGTAAATAAATATTAATAGATATTGCATTTCTAAAGCTATCCTTCAAAAAACTCCAAATATTCTATTTTTATACGATAAATACTAATTACTATCGTTTTTTATAGTGATAATTAGCAATAAATACAAGCAAGCGATTTAAAATGTTCATAATTAACTTTAGGGGATCGGATGATCTAAACCGTTGGTTTTCAACCGCTAAAACCCGGAATTGAATCCCGCATTGGGCACTTTTTTTATGATAAAAAAAAAAAATGCTCCAATGGCCCTCGATTCTTGTAAAAGTCCAACCCTACCAGCGAGTGCAAGTAACCAAACAGGGCTCTGGGACATTTGTAATTGCAAAGTCGAACTGCTTTTCACATGGATGCACATGTGGTGCACTTACAGTCAAAACAGTTGCTAACAACCCACCATGATTATCATTGCCTGTACCACGTGTACTAGGAATAAGCAAAATAATAATAAAGAACTTTTTTGTCGATATCGAAAGGGATAAGTTGCTAAGATAGCTGATACTGTAAGCGATAATTGTTCCGGCAGACTTGTAGTAAATTATGTGTATTAAATCTATTGGTATAGAATGGTAATTTCCCAAACATTAGTTCTGAGTACTTGTGATAAAGTTGAACTACCACGAGAGGATACTCTTGCTAGAGGACACTTCTCTACAAAGGACAGTTTTCATTGCCAAAATTATCTTGTTTACTAATTAGAAGATCTCCAGTAATAGATACCACTCTTTAAAGGACACTTTGGCTCTGAAACTAGGTGTCTTTTACAGAGAGGTTCTACTGTACATAGTGAATTTTGTCTTAGAAGTTATGGTGGTGTCTTGTTCATGGAGTAGATCAGATCGGTCCATGCACCCTGATCATAATACCGGCCAACTGAGGTGCCTTGTTCGTATGGATGTCCTATTCTGGATTGATGTCTGCCATATAGAGGGCTGCAAGGATGGCTGGGCAACTGTATATGTGGTCCAGAGTTAGTTGGGTGTTGTGACAGTTATTTCAGTTCCTGTAGGATCTAATCATGTCTGGGTTTATCTTCATCGTCTCAGAAGTAAATGGAATATTGCCCTATTACCAAGGTTTCTTGATATCCTTTCTCTCTGAAAGAAAAGATTCTTAAGTCCTCGATTTTTAATTTGTTTAGAATTTTTGTAATTCACACACACACGTAAAAAACAACAACAAACACTAATTATTGAAAAAAAGGAATTTCCTGATCGTGCAACTGAAAGTTGCTGATGGCTTGCGCCATCTGTCGGAATAAATATCAACTAATCGTTGATTTTTTAATTATTCCTGAATTGGTCAAATACCGTTTCTTATTTATTCGGAATATTTATTCCGATAGATGGCACAAGCCATCAGCAACTTTCATTTGCACGATAAGGAAATGCCATTTTTCTTAATATATCCACCTGATCCAAGTACAAATTCACTTTTGTTCTATTTTTCACACTAATTATTGATTTGTTTTGAAAATAGACCAATCCATATTTAATTCATTAGATACTAAAAAGGCATATATTGGATTTAATAAAAGATTTATTTTGCCAATATTTCGGCTGGCTGAACGCCAATTATGTATACAAAAATGTAATGCCTCGATAAAGGTTGGCGTTCAGCCAGCCGAAATATTGGCAAAATAAATATTTTATTAAATCCAATATATGCCTTTTTATTATCTAACTAATTATTGAGTCAAAATTTCAGAGCTCCATGGAAAAGTATCGTTTCAAAAACCTTTTAACCTCTAGAGCTGTCAGTCACGAACGGCCTACTACAGGAGAAAACATGGTACAAACATGGTATAACCATGGTATAAACATGGGTTTCTCCTGTTGAAGAGACGTCCGTACCCGAAAGCTAGAGATTAAAGGTTTTTGAAAAATACTTTTCCCTAATCGTCTGATATTTTTACTTAAAACAAGGGAATATTTTATAGAAATTAGTGTTCTCACCCTATAATAATGTTGTATATATATTAATTAATTGTTCCACAGAGTGTGTGTAAGCTCACAGGTAAATAGACGCTAATCTAAAAGAGAAAAAGTTCCTTTGTTTAATATTAGTTTCCCTTTTATATTTTGTTCTCTCTCTTGTAAATCAATAAATATAATGTTTAATTAATTATATTGGAATCGGTTTCATTAATAATTCTAAGCAAAGTCAACAAATAGATTTTTAAAATAGTTCTTCTATATATCTTTGTATGTTTAAAAAAAAATGATAATAAAATTAAGTTTAAGAAAATATAAATTTGTTTATACAAAATTTAAAGAATATATTCCTTAAAAATATATAATTATTTATAACTAGACAAAATTGTATTAAAAATTTGAAGAAAAAATATTTTTTGAGACATAGTGAAAACAAAATGTGCTAAATAAGGAAAAAAGGAAAATCCTTCATAACTGGAGCTATCGATGGACAATTCTTTATTTCGACTCAGAGCACTATGTCCTCCTAGGGACACTTGCACTTTAAAGATAAACAAAAATTTGAAAGAAAAGAAAGAAAGATATTTTTAATATGTACAGAATTAGTATGCAAGTTAGTTAGATGAAAAGATAAAAAAAAAATATCAACACAATTTGATATATGTACAAAGGGTTGGTATGCAAATTTAGTTAAATGAAATCAAATTGTAAAGTATTGTGTGTATTCGGGAAAAGCAATTTACAGAATCAAAAAAGTTTTAAAGAATAGTTTAGAATAAAATATGCTAGATATATATTAGAGAATTATTCAATTAAAACAATACTAAAAATAGTTAATTTCTAAATAAAAGTGTTCCAATGGAATTTAGTAGTTTTTTTTTTATAAAATTCAAAATAAATCAGCAAGATGAGTTGAATTTTATATATTTGTTTTATGTTGAAATTAGATCAAACGGGTTTGATACATTTAGTCCATCGTTTTAATAACAAAGTATCATTTTTGAAGATCATATTTTGCTACTCTGTAAACTTCGCTCATTGCTTATATATATTTTTATTATTTATAGTTTGTTCTTGTCTTTAATAAATTTCTGTGTCATCCTAAAGTGTGTTTTTCTTGATTTTCCACTTGGCATTTTGTTGGAGATGCTAGGTAAATTAGGGAAGACGAACTGAAGATAGCTGAGAAGACCTTGAGGCAATGGGTGCTGTGATCTACATTTTCAGAGAGTGGTTCCAGGATTCCACCGCCGTGTCAAAGCCAAGACTTCCCTCCAAGATGACGATGTCCCTATAAACGATACGACGACAAAGCCGCCCTTCACGCCGCAAGAAAAAGGACGCAAAGGTACTTGGGACAAAGTTTCAAGACTTCGATGGAATCCTTGGCAGAAGCACATCAGATCCATGTCAGTGACTACAATAATTGCAAGCTGTGGGTCATATCTCCCATAAAGAAGGAGCTAGGTAGCAAAGTATTTTTTATTATTAAACACAGAATCATTTTTGATTTTTTTATTTTGTTACTCTGTAAACTTTCCCCGATGTTTATCTTTTTTTATCATTTATAATCTGTTCTTAAATAAATTGCTACATCGTCATGCGCCCGGGTAGTTGGCGATCTGCGCTCCTGGAACCTGGGTTATAAATATCTCTCTCTCTGTGTCATCCAGAAGTTTGTCTTTCCTAATTTTCCACGTGGCATTATCATATCACACTCTAAGTCAAAATTTGTTTTGTTTGTTTCCTCTGAAATAGGCGCAAATACTTCATTATCGCGCCTGGTTAATAAATAAATAAATTATATCACCATCAATTTACCTCTCAAAATGATTAATGACTTTGTTGCCCAAATCTTCTTTATTATTTTAGGATTCATGTCATTTTATAGAGGATAAGCATATTTTTAGAATTCCTAATTCTAAATCGAAGGATTTATAAAATAACTCCCTTTAGCATCCACTAATCCACTATTGGTGATAATTAACGCTGTTTAAATTGTTTGAATATTCCAACAAGTTATTTTACATATAATAGAAAATATGGTGTTTATTTTAGTGTAAATATTTAAGTTTTATTTCCACTTCTACTGTTTGATAAAGATTGTGTGTGCTCTACATTTTTCTAATTTATATATAAATATATTTTCACATACACACGCTTGCTTTATTTAAAATTACATAAAATATGATATCATTTTTGGATATATGAAAAAGATTGTATTAGTGAGAGATTTAAACGAGTCAATGAATGTATAAAAAACAATGGTTGCCTGTAAAGTCGGTTTTACGGGCGAAGATTTTACGTGACAACGGTAGAATATTTATTGATATGAATATAATTAAATTGCACAATAGGAACAAGGAATTGAATGAAAATAAGAATTGCACAAATTTTAACTATAGAAATATATTTTGTGTTTACTAAAACATTGTACATGTAAACTTAAACTTAACTAATTCCTATTTGAGTGATTTTGTTGAGGATAGGACGATGATAGGAGAAATATGAAATGAAAGGAAGTGTTTCTGCTGTAATGTGTCTTGCGAAAGTCAAGTCGATAGTTGTTCCTTTTAACGTAGTTGACTTAGAAACGTTTGATACGCAATCAAGATTATACGTATTTTTCATGAATTTAAGAAACGAGTTGTCAGGCTTTACGTTTTTGTTAAAATCACCACACAGAAGAATCGGTATACTAGAATCAACTTGCACGAACGGTGGCACGTACTGGCTGTTGTGAATGTACGGACCGAGTCCTTGCCATAGTAACATTCCAATATCCTGCATACTAGCTCCTGGATGAATATATACAGCACCGAGTATAAACTTGAAGCTAGTATTAGCGGCGAAGCAAGTAACTTCAGTCATGCACATGTCACCCTTGGTTTGAATGACACGAGTTACGTCTGTAATCGCAACTTGGAACACTTCCGCCGTAGATGTCGATGATAATTTACGATAGATCGCCACTCCACCAGCCGCGTTGGTATTTGAAAATCAAAACACTTATTCAGATCGAAGGTTAAAATTTTTGCTAAATAAATTTGAAATTAAATAAAATTTGTAATTGTAAATGATGAAGTTGAAAATTAAAACATTTACTTAAATTAGATGTTAAAATTCTTGCTCAACACAGTTTAAATAAAGTTTTCTTATATCTGCCACTTTTTCTTAATATTTGTAATTTTAAAGAATCAATTCGAAAATCAAAACATTTATTCAGATCGAAGGTTCAAATTTTTGCTAAATAAATTTGAAACTATTTAAAATTTGTAAAATAATAATTAATTAATTAATTAATTTTAAACTAATAATTTACTTAACACTATCAACATTTATCAATAGTATGACATAACCTATAAACTCAGTTTCTCAACTTTTGTGTCAATCTAACAATTAATCAATCAATCATAGTTTACGATAATGAAATATCAGTGTACAATTATTTACCTTTATTGTTGTAGTTGTTGTAAATGACGAATCTAAGCACTCCACATTTTCACTACAGACACAGCTGACGATACTTTAACCACACGTGTGAACTTGTATTATGACGCTTTCTTGTTTTTCCAACGCCAAGAACGTTCGAGAAAGACAAAGACAGAGACAAGCATGCGCCGATTCAATGCGCTTAATTCTCTAGCGCTGCGCGCGCAGCTGCGCGCGCAGCACTCTCGTTCGATGACTCATCGTAACGTTACCGGGCGTTACACTTTTTCATAAGTGACTCCCAGCCGCAACCTAATTTAAGACGTTGTCACGTCAAAAACTGTTGCAAAACCTATTTGTTCAGAAGAAATTTATATTCTCTAAATGCCATTAAAATATATAATATATATAAAATATTTTAATATTTTTAAATCTGTGTTTATTTGTTTAATAGAATTCATTATTTTAGAGTAATATTCATTACTAACCTAAAATTTACTCGCTCTCTTTGTTTAATTCTCTAAGTCCTTAATATATATAAAGTATTAAAATAAATATAATATTTCGAAATTTTATCGTTGAAAAAGAGAAAAATGGAATTATATAAAAAATACGAATATATTAGTGAAATTAATTCTGGATCTTTTGGAACTGTTTGGAAAGCTGTTTCAAAATCAGAGACGACGAAGGTTTTCGCCATAAAAATTAACAAAAAACTAGCAATCAATGAAGTTGACATCCTTAGAAAGTCACAAGGAAAATATGTAGTTGAATTGTTTGAAGATTTAGTAACAGAGGAGAAAAAACATATTATTGTGATGGAATATTGTCCTCTCGACTTGTTCGATTTTTATAAATATAAAAAAATGATCAAAATATCTCTGGGAGAAATGCGACACATATGGTGGCAAATTGCCTCAGGAATCAAGCATATCCATGATCTAGGAATCATGCATCGTGATGTGAAACTAGAAAATATTCTGGTAACTTCTGGAGGAGATTGTAAATTGGCTGACTTTGGTTGGGCTTGTGAACATCGCGAAGAAGAATTGCAAGACACCTTTTTTGGAACGGTTTTCTACAATGCTCCTGAGATTTTATATGAAAATCCATTTTATGATTACAAAGTAGATACTTGGAGCATGGGAATTGTTTTTGCCGAGCTTTATCTGGATCACCCAGTTATTAAAAGCGATGATAATAAGGGTGCAATAGCTGAACTCGAACAAATATTTGGAGAGAACAAGGTGAGACAATCCATAGATCCAAATTTGTCTGAGGATATCTCTCCTGACAATTTAGATATTTTTAGAAAAATTCCACTTTCAGCTCGTAAGCTTGTGCTGAAGCTCTTGGAATGTAACAGAATCAAAAGATTCTCAGCTGCTCAATGCCTGGAGCATAGGTTTTTCTCTGGCAGAAGAAACCCACCAATTAAAAGCGTTAAAAAAATCCTTGCGTTGAAGAATCAGAAGAGTTAAAAAGAAATTTATTCAACAATCTTCAAATTTCATAACAGCTTAATGATAGAATTAGGCCTATGAATTTAATCGACACAATGTATATATGCTTTTATTATATTTAAAACAGGCTTAAAATGTTAAAAATAAATATTACAAACACTATACATAAATTATGTTTGAATTATTATTAAATTTTAATTTGTATTCTCGATTTCGAGCCAAACAAATAGCCAAGAATTTATAGTCCTAAATTTCATTTTTATCTTTATTAAATTTCCCAAATCTGAGTTAATTCATATACACCATAAACAGAAATGGATTAAGAAATATATATTTTATAATAAAAAAGGCATATATTGGATCAAAATATCATTTATTTTACCAATATTTCAGTTGGATGAACGCCAACCTTTATCAAGGTATTATAACATATAAAGTATTATAGCATACCTTCATAAAGGTTGGCGTTCAGCCAACTGAAATATTGGTAAATTAAATGTTGACTTTGCTCAGAATTTTTAATGAAACTGATTCCAAGAATTATTAATTAAAATTATATTTATTGATTTACAAGAGAGAGAGAACAAAATATAAAAGGGAAACTAATATTAAACAAAGGAACTTTTTTCTCTTTCGGTTAGCGCCTATTTTTGTGTGAGCTTACATACACTCTGTGGTAACAATTAATTAATAAATATACAACACACGCTCCCCTGTGTGTAAGCCCTAATCGGCAAGTCCAAGGCTATCTGCACATTTCCGGTCCTTAGGTAGATTCTTCGTTAGTATATCAGCCTCCATGTCTTCACTTTTAGTGTATGTCAGCTTGATTCTATTTTGAATTTCCTCTTTCACAAAATAATACTTGCTTTGTTCGTGAAGTAATTTTGTCAGATTGTATACAGTTTATTGCAGCCTGGCTGTCACTTTTCAAGGTAATTGGGAAAATTACATTTTTTCACAAAGTTCTTCTAGTAATCCCTTTAATCATAATACTTCTGAAATGCCTTCACATATTGAAATAAGTTCTGCTTCTAATGTAGACAAGGCTACTAAATTTTGCTTCTACCTCTCCAGTTTATTAAGTTGTTGCCAAGTTTAACTGTATAGCCTGAATAGGATTTTGCGTCTCGGGTTGCGCACCAGCTCGCATTAGTATTTATTGTGATATTGTTTTCTTTTGACTTATATGCCAACATTTTATTTATTGTGATCCGTTTAGATATCTATAGATCCTTTTAACTCCAGTTAAGTGCATTTCTCTTGGTTCATTACTATACTGAGATAAATTTCTGACGTTGAAGGATATGTCCGGTCGAGTACCCGTAGAAAGGTATGTAGGATGGTTGTTGGTGTGGCTTGTGGAAAGGCTGCTGATAAAATTAAAATTAATTTATTTAAAGCAAGAAATTATAAAGAGAAAAGAAGCAACGGTTGAAATAACGGCCGCCGCACTAGCCTAGTTGTTTACCGCGTCAGTGTGGCCAGATCAAGATGTCGGAAGAAACCAGCCGCTAGAAAGTTCCGGATGACGCCCGCGCATGCGTAGTGAAGTGTTCTTAAAACACGTGCTTGCCGAGGCAAAGTGGGGCCGCCATCTTTCTGCCCGTATGTGTTTTGAAGCTTTGTTCGCTGAAGCAAAGTGCGGTCGCCACAGGTACATTAGTGATCCAATCATTTCCTGGTATAGTTTTATCTACTGGCTTAGAGTCCAAATACTCATCCAAATTTTGATTTTGATCTCCAGGTGTCTGCACACTGTTGCATTCTTCCAGTCCAAATCTGTGAAGAATTGTATCAATATAATGAGTCTGAGATAGATAAAATCCATCTTCTGCCCTTTTTATTTCAATTCCAATAAATGGTTCGCTATCTTTCTTTTCTGTTAGAGTAAAATATTTTTCTATTTCTGAAGCTAGGTTATCATTAATTTTCTTACTAGTTGCAGCGATGATGAGATTATCTACATATAGACCCAGTATTGCATACTCTTTTCCTCTCTGGAGTTTATAGACACAGGGATCACATTTGGTTCTAATCATTCCCAACTGGTATAAAATTTCATTGAAATTTTTGTTCTAACATTTATCCAATTATGGCAAACCATACAGTCTTTTTTTTTCAATTTACACGCTTTTTTTTCTTCTCCTTTTTGTATAAAACCATCTGGTTGTCTCATGTATACTGTCTCTTCTAACTCACCATAGAGATAAACTGTCTCTACATCCTAAGTATTTATGATTAAATTCTGTTGCGTTGCAAGAGCTTCTATTGTTCGCAAGCTTTCCTTTTTGAGTACAGGTGAAAAAGATTCCTTATAGTCCACACCATATCTTTGATTGCATCCAACAGCAACCGGTCTGGCCTTTCTTTTATATATGCCGTCATTTGATGTTTTATTCGTACTGTAGACCCATTTACTATTGATGACTTTCATACCATATTCCCTTGGTACTAGTGTCCATACTTTATGTTTCTCTATCTCACTGAGCTCTTCTTCCATTGCTTTGTGCCATTCATTTCTTTCTCCACTATCCATTGCTTCTTTAAAGTTCTCAGAAATATAATGATCTATTTCCATAATTGAATTTGCCTCATTCCTATCCTTTATTCTTTGTGAGCGTCGAACTCCTTCTTCAACCAATCTCCTTTCTTGTTCTTCAAGTCTTGCTTTGTGCCGTTCTTCTAAGATGCTCTTTGTTTCTCCTTTCTTTCTTCCTCCTTTTACGCATCTTTCCTCTATCGGTTCAGTTTGTTACGAGTCATTTTCACAGTCACCACCTGGTTTTATTGAAGTATCCTCCTGAGACTTCATTTTACTATCTGTGACAGGATTGTCTTCTTTCAAGATAAAAAAAGTTTTCAGCAACTATTTCTTCACAATTTCCTTTATAGGTCAAATTATCACAATTAGTATCTTCCTGAATATCATTTGCATAATCAATTCCTCTCTTCACTAAATTTTACAGATCTGACTTCATGGATTCTCTTTGTCATTATATCATATATTCTGTAGGCTTTTCTTTTAATGGAATAACCAATAAATATTACCTTTCTACCCTTTGGTGAAAACATGTTTCTTCTTGGTTTGCTCTCAAGCCAATGTGTCAAATATTCTAATATGTTTGACCGATGGTTTCCTCCCATTCCATCTCTGTATAGGTGTATGGTGCTTGATAGACCTGTGGGGGTAAAATTCTTAATGTATGCAGCTGTAGCAATTGCCTCTGCCCAAAACTTCATGGGTAATTTTGAGTCAATTAGTAAGGTTATCGCTGTATCTATAAGAGTCCTATTCACTCTCTCTGCGACTCCATTACTTTGTGGTGGTAATTTGGTGATGGATCCCACTTTTCTTGAAAAGTCCTTCAAATCTAGAGTTACAAAATTCAGTTCAATTGTCGGTTCTTACATCTTTAATTCTAAGACTCAATTCGTGTTTGGCTCTTGCTTTAAATTCTTCAAATCTTTCAAAGGTCTAATCTTTTTACCTCAGGAAATATACAAAGATTCTAATACTGTAATCATCTACTATAACAAGAAAATACTTAGATCCTCCTAAAGATTGACATGGCATTGGTCCACATAAATCCAAATGAATCAACTGCAGGGGCTTAACTGTATAATTTTCCCGTAATATTATATGGCTTCTGAACCAGTTTTCATATTATACAGGCTTCGCACTCTGGTAACCTTTCGAATTTTAGATCCAATTCTCTTACAATATGTCCTTAAATCATTTTTTCATGTATTCCCTATTTAAATGGTTTAATATTTTATGCCATAAACTTATATTGCTATTTTTTATTGGATAAATGTGTATTTATAACCATGACATTTTCATTTTTTGCTATTGGTACATTTCTTATCACTAATTTCTTTTAACCAGATCATACCTATAACAGATACAGCTTTCTGGAAGAGAAATGAGCCCCTGTTGGTCTGTAGGTAGATCACAATCACCAACTTTAAGCAAGCATTGAGAGAAGCTCTGCGCATCAATACATGCTCGCATTTTCTGATTAAAGCGCAAGATTACAAACAATATACATAGCTTGCCGTGTTTAATGAAAGCAGCGACAATCTCAGATTTTGAAGCTCGAGGTACCACAGGGAGCTCTTGGCGAAAGTCACCTCCAAGAACAACAACCTTTCCGCCAAAATCAAGGTCACAATGCATTATGTCCCTTAGGAGACGATACATATTTTCAGGCGCTCTTCATGTCATTTTATAGAGGATAAACATATTTTGATAACTGCTAATTCTAAATCTAAGGATTTATAAACCCTCCCGCTCCTAGAGAAAAGCATCCACTATTGGTAATAATGAACGATGTTTAAATTGTGTGAATATTCCAACAAGTTATTATACATATGATAGAAAATATGGTGTTTATTTTGGTGTAAATATTTAAGTTTTATTTCCACTTCTACTGTGTAAAAGAGATTGTGTGTGTGCTCTACATTTTTCTAATTTATACATAAATATATTTTCACATACACACTCTCTCTAAATAAAATTATATAAAAATAAAATATCATGACTTTATGAAAAAATGCTGTATTAGTGAGAGATTTAAACGGGTCAATGAGTGTTTAAAAGAACTACTGCAAAACCTATTTGTTCAGAAGAAAAACGCACATGTTCAGAACAAAGAAATTTAACTTGCTCCGTGATATTTGGCCAACCCAAAAACGTTCAGTTTTTTTTTTTTGCTCCACTAGATGGCGCTCTACCATCTAGAAAAGCTCATGTGAGCTTGGTCAGGATATGTCTCTTTTGTTTTTAATATCGACACCTGACCTATTTTTTAATGTTTTTTTTTTCACATAAAGGTATATCTTTTTTTCATAATATATGTAGTGACGAATATATTTTCAATTTAAGGTATGAACAATCGCTGACAAAAAGGAAGTCTAAACTCCCATCAGTTTCCGAGTAGAAAGAGTTCATTACAGAAAGACATCGTATTTATATACTAGAACATTCTATGAACGGGTCTATAACAACAGCCAATTCTCTCTCTAGCGTTATATTTTATTGATATTGTAACAAAGTATTTATTATTATAATAACAAAGTATCCTTTTTTTATGTTTATATTTTTCTACTCTGTAAACATCCCTCATTGCTTATATATAAATTTATCATTTATAGTTCGTTCTTGTCTTAAATAAATTTGTGTCATCCTGAAGTTTGTTTTTTCCTAATTTTCCACGTGGCATTTTAGTGGAGATGCTGGGTAAATTAGGAAAGACAAACTGAAGGTCGCCGAGAAGACCTTGAGGCAATGAGTTCAGTGATCTACATTTTCAGAGACTGGCTCCAGGATGTCCCTATAGACGATACGACGACAAAGCCGCTCTTCACGCCGCAAGAAAAAGGACGCAAAAGCACTAGGGACAAAGTTCCAGACTTCGATGGAATCCTTGGCAGAAGCACGTCAGATCCATGTCAGTAACTACAATAATTGCTAGCTGTGGGTCAAATCTCCAATTAGAAAGGAGCTATGTAGCAAAGTATTTATTATTATATTACAGAATATCATTTTTGATTTTTTATATTTTGCTACTCCGTAAGCTTCCCTCGATACTTATCTATTTTATCATTAAAAATTGTGTTTATGAAAACGGCAACAATCTCAGCTCTTGAAGCTCGAGGTACAACAGGGAACACTTGGCCAAAGTCACCTCCAAAGAACAACAACCTTTTCATCAAAATCAAGGTCACAATGCATTATGTCCTTTAGGAAGCAATCCACATTTTCAGGCGCTCTATAGTGGGCTATAAGATATTGCAATAATACAAATGCACAGGTTTTAAAACAAAGAAAATTAGTGATGTGTTAAATGAATAAAGTTACAAATTTAACAAGATTTATATGCAACAGGTTAAATATAGGATATGCAAAGCCTATTCGAATTAAATCATTATCAAATTACATATTTTGTGATAGAAAGATGATGGATAAATATGAAAGGAGAAATTTGACCCTAGAATTTGGATTTATTCAAATATCAGACTAATTTGCTTATTTCGGAGTCAGAAACTATGATGTTGATATTGTTGCATCGTGATTGGTAATAATGCTTTATTATAACAATATTAGAACTTTGGCCTTTTCTATGAACAGGTCTAGAATGAGACCCAGTTTTAGGGGGCTTATTAAAGTTTTATTTCAGTGAGGAGAAAATAAGTTTGAGATTTATATGTGTTACCCTCCCTCTCTTCTATTTATTAATTTATATTTAAGTCTACTTAAAGTTCTTGTAAATATTGGGAAATCGACTATATCAAGAAATAATGTTTCACATAAAGTTTTATTAAAAAAACGAAAGAGGCACATCCTGACCAGGCTCACATATGCTTTTCTAGATGGCAGAGTGCCATCTATGGAGCAAAAATAAACTAAACGTTTATTTAACTTGCTCCGTGATATTTGGCCAACCCAAAAACGTTTAGTTTATTTTTGCTCCACTAGATGGCGCTCTGCCATCTAGAAAAGCTCACGTGAGCCTGGTCAGAATATGCCTCTTTTGTTTTTAATATCAACACCTGACCTATTTTTTAATGTTTTTTTTCACATAAAGGAATATCTTTTTTTCATAATATATGTAGTGACGAATATATTTTCAATTTAAGGTATGAACAATCGCTGACAAAAGGAAGTCTGAACTCCCATCAGTTTCCGAGTAGAAAGAGTTCATTACAGAAAGACATCGTATTTATATACTAGAACATTCTATGAACGGGTCTAGAACAGCAGCCAGTTCTCTCTCTAGCGTTATATTTTATTGATATTGTAACAAAGTATTTATTATTATAATAACAAAGTATAATTTTTGATTTTTATATTTTCTACTCTGTAAACTTCCCTCATTGCTTATACAGTCTACTCTCGTTATAACGCCACCATCCGGATTTTGAAAAAAAAGGGCGTAAGGCGAGGGTGGCGTTGTATCGAACACGTTTAAAATGTGAAATTTAAAGATACAATAAATTATTTATAACAATTACTAATAACAATAATACTCTAAGTCAATATATAGAATGCCGGCATTAATTAATTAATATGATAAATAGAAAGCATTAATTAATTATTTATTCATAAAAAGTAATTACATTTTCTTGAAGAAGTCTGTGATCACAACTTGTGTTTTCTCTCCCTCACTTATGGCATAGACACGGCGTAACAAATCCGCAGATAGATTGACGTCGTCAGATGTTGCTCTCTTGGAGTGCTCAAGAAACAACAAAACTGTCTCAGCAGCTGTTCTGGCTTCCCTTAACGATGGTAGGCGCTGGGTCACTGTTGTATCATCATCCTCGCCAAGTTCTTCTTTCGCTGTAACAGTGGACACTAGCAAATTGTCATCTGTTAGCTTCATTTCCGCCTCCTGGGAATCATCAACCAGTTGAAACTCCCTTTCAGTCATCAAATTCTCTGGTGTAATAGCGAAGATGTCGCGAATGCGATCAAGCAGATTGTGGGTAGATGGGCATCCGCCAATTCCACCATTTTCTGGAGTTGAAGCTTGCGATATTGAGCCTTGAAACTTTTGATGATGCCACTATCCAGTCGTTGCAGACTGGCAGTCATATTAGGTGGAAGGAAGTGTATCTTTATGTTGCTGAGACCATCATTAGGGACGCAGTTAGACGTAGCGTTATCTAACAACAGTAAGATACGACGTCCTTCAGAGACAAGCTGCTTGTTGAACTGCAGTAGCCATTCTTGAAAGATTCTAGAGGTCATCCATGCTTTGCTGTTAGATGTGTAAGTGCAGTAGAAGTGTGGACTAAAGTTTCTGAAGCATCGAGGCTTTGCCGATTTTCCAATAATCAGCAATCGCCGCTTTTCTGTTCCAGTAGAGTTGCAGCACAGTATAACAGTGATTCGTTGCTTCATCCTTTTGACACCACGGCAGTTTTCATCTTTGTGAGCAAGTGTTCGGTCAGGAATGAGCTGAAAAAAATAATCCTGTTTCGTCTGCATTGTATATGTTGGTTGGGTCATATCCGGAGTTCGCCAGAATACTGTTCAAATTTGTAAGGTGTTCATCAATGATAGCTGGAGAAATCGATGCGCCTTCCCCACAGAGCCGTCGTTGCGAAATATGGAATATCCCTTTAAATCGCTGCAACCACCCACTGCTGTACGCGAAATTTTCTGGTACGTCCAACTGCTCGCCAAGTTTTTTTGCCTTATCTCTTAGGAGGTCATCAGTAATAATAATATTATTGGCACGCTTTTGGGTAAACCAGTTGAAGAGAGCGTCTTCCAAGTCACTAAATTTTCCGACTCTTTGAAGAACCAACAGTATAATTTTCCCACTTCTCAGCCTGAGTGAGAATATCACGGACAGTTTTTCGTGGAAGTGAGAAACACTCTCCAATCTCATTCTTCGACGTCGTAGGGTTATTTCTTGCCAACTGGCATATCTCCTTCTTCTTTTCAATGGTGATCGACTCACGTTTACGCTTTTGGGAACTCATGATACGACACTAAGGTTGTTGTGTTGACGTTAGCAAAGGATGAAGCGACTGTGTATGTCCCAGGCACAAGCAGGAAAAAGGTCTGCTGGCTGTTCACACAATCTGTTATCTGTTGTGTCAACAGCAAACAAAGTCCGGTGCCGCTGGCGCAAAATGCAGACAGGAAAAGGGGAGCGGGGGTGAGGGACGTTGTGAGCGGCGCTATAACGAGTGGTTTTTGCTACTTGGGATACGAAAAATCAGCGGCGGAAGGCGAACAGCGAGGGAGTGGCGTTATATCGAGAAAAATACATTGATGCCGATTGGGACAAAACGAAAAAGCGGCGTAAGGCGAGGGTGGCGTTATATCGAGTGGCGTTATAACGAGAGTAGACTATATAAATTTATCATTTATAGCTCGTTCTTGTCTTAAATAAATTTCTGTGTCATCCTGAAGTTTGTTTTTTCCTAATTTTCCACGTGGCATTTTAGTGGAGATGCTGGGTAAATTAGGGAAGACAAACTGAAGATCGCCGAGAAGGCCTGAGGCAATGAGTTCTGTGATCTACATTTTCAGAGACTGGCTCCAGGATGTCCCTATAGACTATACGACGACAAAGCCGCTCTTCACGCCGCAAGAAAAAGGACGCAAAAGCACTAGGGACAAAGTTTCAGACTTCGATGGAATCCTTGGCAGAAGCACGTCAGATCCATGTCAGTAACTACAATAATTGCTAGCTGTGGGTCAAATCTCCTATTAGGAAGGAGCTATGTAGCAAAGTATTTATTATTATATAACAGAATATAATTTTTGATTTTTATATTTTGCTACTCTGTAAACTTTCCTCGATGCTTATCTATTTTATCATTAAAAATTGTGTTTATGAAAACGGCAACAATCTCAGCTCTTGAAGCTCGAGGTACAACAGGGAACACTTGGCCAAAGTCACCTCCAAGAACAACAACCTTTCCATCAAAATCAAGGTCACAATGCATTATGTCCTTTAGGAAGCGATCCACATTTTCAGGCGCTCTATAGTGGGCTATAGGATAATGCAATAATACAAACGCACAGGTTTTGAAACAAAGAAATTTAGTGATGATAGATGAATAAAGTTACAAATTTAACAAGATTTATATGCAACAGGTTAAATATAGGATATACAAAGCCAATTTGAATTAAATCATTATCAAATTTACATATTTTGTGATAGAAAGATGATGGATAAATATTAAAGGAAAATTTGTGACCCTAGAATTTTAATTTATTCAAATAACAGACTAATTTGATTATTTCGGAGTCAGAAACTATGATGTTGATATTGTTGCATCGTGATTGGTAATAAGGCTTTCTTATAACAATATTAGAACTTTGCCCTTTTCTATGAACAGGTCTAGAATGAGACCCAGTTTTAAGGGGCTTATTAAAGTTTTATTTCAGTGAGGAGAAAATAAGTTTGAGATTTATATGTGTTACCCTCTCTCTCTTCTATTTATTAATTTATATTTAAGTCTAATTAAAGTTCTTGTAAATATTGGGAAATCGACTATATCAGGAAATAATGTTTCACATAAAGTTTTATTAAAAACAAAGAGGCATATCCTGACCAGGCTCACATAAGCTTTTCTAGATGGCAGAGTGCCATCTATGGAGCAAAAATAAACTAAACATTTATTTTACTTTCTCCTTGATATTTAGCCAACCCCAAAACGTTTAGTTTATTTTTGCTCCACTAGATGGCGCATTGAAATCTAGAAAAGCTCATGTGAGCCTGGTCAGGATATGCCTCTTTTGTTTTTAATATCAACACCTGACCTATTTTTTAATGTTTGTTTTTTTTTCACATAAAGGTATATGTGACACTCCTGGACACTTTTATTTTCCGTTCGCCATTACTCTTCATATTTTTCACCCTCCATACGTCATCCATTCATATATAGACCATCACTCTTCATATATTCAACCTTTTCATACGTCATCCAAAAGTTAGAAATATTAAATTATTTCTCTTTGAAATTAAAAATGATTTTTCATAAATAAAAATAAACTTATGCGGTTAAACTGGTTGTATAGCTTTATAAAGGTGTATCATTTTTCAGAATATATGTAGTGACGAATATATTTTCAATTTAAGGTATGAACAATCGCTGACAAAAAGGAAGTCTAAACTCCCATCAGTTTCCGAGTAGAAATAGTTCATTACAGAAAGACATCGTATTTATATACTAGAACATTCTATGAACGGGTCTATAACAACAGCCAGTTCTCTCTCTAAGTCATATTTTATTAATATTGTAATAAAGTAATTAGTATTCTTTATTTTAATTCTTTATATCGACTTAGAGCGCTATGTCCCCCTAGGAACACTTGCACTTTAAAGATAAACAAAAATTTTGAAAGAAAAGAAAGAAAGACATTTTAAATATGTACAGAATTAGTATGCAAGTTAGTTAGATGAAATTATTTAAAAAATCAACACAATTGATATATGTACAAAGGGTTGGTATGCAAATTTAGTTAAATGAAATCGATTTGTAAAGTATTATGTGTATTCGAGAAATTGTTTTTTGTTGAAATTAGATCAAACGGGTTGGATACATTTAGTCCATCATTTTAATAACAAAGTATCATTTTTGAAGTTCATATTTTGCTACTCTGTAAACTTCGCTCATTGCTTATATATATTTTTATTATTTATAGTTTGTTCTTGTCTTCAATAAATTTCTGTGTCATCATAAAGTGTGTTTTTCTTGATTTTCCACTTGGCATTTTGTTGGAGATGCTAGGTAAATCAGGGAAGACGAACTGAAGATAGCTGAGAAGACCTTGAGGCAATGGGTGCTGTGATCTACATTTTCAGAGACTGGCTCCAGGATTCCACTGCCGTGTCAATGGCAAGACTTCTCTTCAAGATGACGATGTCCCTATAGACGATACGACGACAAAGCCGCTCTTCACGCCGCAAGAAAAAGGACGCAAAAATACTAGGGACAAAGTTTCAAGACTTCGATGGAATACTTGGCAGAAGCACGTCAGATCCATGTTAGTAACTACAATAATTTCAAGCTGTGGGTCACATCTCCCATAAAGAAGGAGCTAAGTAGCAAAGAGAGTATTTTTTATTATTAAACAAAGAATAATTTTTGATTTTTTTTTGTTACTCCGTAAACTTTCCTCGATGCTTATCTTTTTTATCATTTATAATCTGTTCTTAAATAAATTGCTACATCGTCATGCGCCCGGGTAGTTGGCGCTCTGCGTTCCAGGAACCTGGGTTATAAATATATCTCTCTTTGTGTCATCCAGAAGTTTGCCTTTCCTAATTTTCCACGTGGCAATATCATATCACACTCTAAGTCAAAATTTGTTTTGTTTGTTTCCTCTGAAATAGGCGCAAATACTTCATTATCGCGCCTGGTTAATAAATAAATAAATTATATCACCATCTATTTACCTCTCAAAATGAATAATGATTTTGTTGCCCAAATCTTCTTTATTATTTTAGGATTCATCTCATTTTATAGAGGATAAACATATTTTGAGAATTCCTAATTCTAAATCGAAGGATTTATAAAATAACTCCCTTTAGCATCCACTAATCCACTATTGGTGATAATTAACGCTGTTTAAATTGTTTGAATATTCCAACAAGTTATTTTACATATAATAGAAAATATGGTGTTTATTTTAGTGTAAATATTTAAGTTTTATTTCCACTTCTACTGTTTGATAAATATTGTGTGTGCTCTACATTTTTCTAATTTATATATAAATATATTTTCACATACACACGCTTGCTTTATTTAAAATTACATAAAATATGATATCATTTTTGGATATATGAAAAAGATTGTATTAGTGAGAGATTTAAACGAGTCAATGAATGTATAAAAAACTGTTGCAAAACCTATTTGTTCAGAAGAAATTTATATTCTCTAAATGCCATTAAAATATATAATATATATAAAATATTTTAATATTTTTAAATCTGTGTTTATTTGTTTAATAGAATTCATTATTTTAGAGTAATATTCATTACTAACCTAAAATTTACTCGCTCTCTTTGTTTAATTCTCTAAGTCCTTAATATATATAAAGTATTAAAATAAATATAATATTTCGAAATTTTATCGTTGAAAAAGAGAAAAATGGAATTATATAAAAAATACGAATATATTAGTGAAATTAATTCTGGATCTTTTGGAACTGTTTGGAAAGCTGTTTCAAAATCAGAGACGACGAAGGTTTTCGCCATAAAAGTTAACAAAAAACTAGCAATCAATGAAGTTGACATCCTTAGAAAGTCACAAGGAAAATATGTAGTTGAATTGTTTGAAGATTTAGTAACAGAGGAGAAAAAACATATTATTGTGATGGAATATTGTCCTCTCGACTTGTTCGATTTTTATAAATATAAAAAAATGATCAAAATATCTCTGGGAGAAATGCGACACATATGGTGGCAAATTGCCTCAGGAATCAAGCATATCCATGATCTAGGAATCATGCATCGTGATGTGAAACTAGAAAATATTCTGGTAACTTCTGGAGGAGATTGTAAATTGGCTGACTTTGGTTGGGCTTGTGAACATCGCGAAGAAGAATTGCAAGACACCTTTTTTGGAACGGTTTTCTACAATGCTCCTGAGATTTTATATGAAAATCCATTTTATGATTACAAAGTAGATACTTGGAGCATGGGAATTGTTTTTGCCGAGCTTTATCTGGATCACCCAGTTATTAAAAGCGATGATAATAAGGGTGCAATAGCTGAACTCGAACAAATATTTGGAGAAAACATGGTGAGACAATCCATAGATCCAAATTTGTCTGAGGATATCTCTCCTGCCAATTTAGATATTTTTAGAAAAATTCCACTTTCAGCTCGTAAGCTTGTGCTGAAGCTCTTGGAATGTAACAGAATCAAAAGATTCTCAGCTGCTCAATGCCTGGAGCATAGGTTTTTCTCTGGCAGAAGAAACCCACCAATTAAAAGCGTTAAAAAAATCCTTGCGTTGAAGAATCAGAAGAGTTAAAAAGAAATTTATTCAACAATCTTCAAATTTCATAACAGCTTAATGATAGAATTAGGCCTATGAATTTAATCGACACAATGTATATATGCTTTTATTATATTTAAAACAGGCTTAAAATGTTAAAAATAAATATTACAAACACTATACATAAATTATGTTTGAATTATTATTAAATTTTAATTTGTATTCTCGATTTCGAGCCAAACAAATAGCCAAGAATTTATAGTCCTAAATTTCATTTTTATCTTTATTAAATTTCCCAAATCTGAGTTAATTCATATACACCATAAACAGAAATGGATTAAGAAATATATATTTTATGATAAAAAAGGCATATATTGGATCAAAATATCATTTATTTTACCAATATTTCAGTTGGATGAACGCCAACCTTTATCAAGGTATTATAACATATAAAGTATTATAGCATACCTTCATAAAGGTTGGCGTTCAGCCAACTGAAATATTGGTAAATTAAATGTTGACTTTGCTCAGAATTTTTAATGAAACTGATTCCAAGAATTATTAATTAAAATTATATTTATTGATTTACAAGAGAGAGAGAACAAAATATAAAAGGGAAACTAATATTAAACAAAGGAACTTTTTTCTCTTTCGGTTAGCGCCTATTTTTGTGTGAGCTTACATACACTCTGTGGTAACAATTAATTAATAAATATACAACACACGCTCCCCTGTGTGTAAGCCCTAATCGGCAAGTCCAAGGCTATCTGCACATTTCCGGTCCTTAGGTAGATTCTTCGTTAGTATATCAGCCTCCATGTCTTCACTTTTAGTGTATGTCAGCTTGATTCTATTTTGAATTTCCTCTTTCACAAAATAATACTTGCTTTGTTCGTGAAGTAATTTTGTCAGATTGTATACAGTTTATTGCAGCCTGGCTGTCACTTTTCAAGGTAATTGGGAAAATTACATTTTTTCACAAAGTTCTTCTAGTAATCCCTTTAATCATAATACTTCTGAAATGCCTTCACATATTGAAATAAGTTATGCTTCTAATGTAGACAAGGCTACTAAATTTTGCTTCTACCTCTCCAGTTTATTAAGTTGTTGCCAAGTTTAACTGTATAGCCTGAATAGGATTTTGCGTCTCGGGTTGCGCACCAGCTCGCATTAGTATTTATTGTGATATTGTTTTCTTTTGACTTATATGCCAACATTTTATTTATTGTGATCCGTTTAGATATCTATAGATCCTTTTAACTCCAGTTAAGTGCATTTCTCTTGGTTCATTACTATACTGAGATAAATTTCTGACGTTGAAGGATATGTCCGGTCGAGTACCCGTAGAAAGGTATGTAGGATGGTTGTTGATGTGCTGTGTTGGTGTGGCTTGTGGAAAGGCTGCTGATAAAATTAAAATTAATTTATTTAAAGCAATATATAAATTATAAAGAGAAAAGAAGCAACGGTTGAAATAACGGCCGCCGCACTAGCCTAGTTGTTTACCGCGTCAGTGTGGCCAGATCAAGATGTCGGAAGAAACCAGCCGCTAGAAAGTTCCGGATGACGCCCGCGCATGCGTAGTGAAGTGTTCTTAAAACACGTGCTTGCCGAGGCAAAGTGGGGCCGCCATCTTTCTTCCCGTATGTGTTTTGAAGCTTTGTTCGCTGAAGCAAAGTGCGGTCGCCACACTACTCCCCCTCCAGTAGGATCTTTAAAGATCCTATGTAGTCGTAGAGGGAACTCTTGGTAGGGTGCCTTGTTGGGTTGGAATCTGGTCTTGGGGGCTTGAGGGAGGCACCTGTCCTTTTCAAATGTTGTCTGGATGTAATGGGTGGCGACCATCTTGTTAGGTTGCAGGGACACGATGGATTGCTCAGCGATAGAGATAGTCGCCGCGAGTACCGGTGGAGCTATTGGTATTGGGGAAGTAGTGACTCTTGCTTCAATGGGAGGTAATGACTGTTGGAGAGAGTTTTGAGGTTGGAGAGGTTGTGTTACCGAAGTTTGGGCCGGCTGCAAGTGGAGAGGGGTCGTTGCAGCAGCGTTATTGGTTTCTTCTAGGAAGAGTGGATGTTTCTGCTCGCAGGATGGAGGCAAGTCCTCTTCGTGAGACGGCGGCTGCTGGGGCAAGGGCTCTTCGTGAGACGGCGGTTGCTGGGGCAAGGGATTGTCACTGTGCACTGGGGTGGAGAAACAGTTTCAGGGGGGCACGAGATGGTGTTTGAAGGAGGGTTGGAGCAGAACGATGAGGAGTCCAGGGATGAAGAGTCACTCAGAGAGCTGGAGAGAGAAGGAAAGTTGGCGCTTGAGTTGGTGTCTTCAACGTTATGGACTGTAGTCACCGGGGCAGTTGTTGTGACATTCATGTCACGGGGAAAATCCGTCTGCTCCAGGTGTTGGAGGCTATTGGAGGTGGGAGTACAGGGATCACAGTGCTGAGATGGAGGTGGTTTGGACAATTCAACCAGGATAATCGAGGGTCTCTGATCAGCAATGGGCTTAGTTTCTGAGACTTGAGCTGTTCTTACCTGGCGTGACCGGCCAAATCGCAGGAGAAGTCGTTCTTTGAGCGCCGCATATTTTCCTGAAACTGGTGGGTTCTCTACAATGTCGAAGACGCAGATGAGAGCCAGTTCATCCAAATTAACGATTATTGTGTTATACTTGAAATCGTCGTCGCTGGCGATGTTTGCAAAATTAAAGGCAGCTTCCAGTTGGTTGAGCCACAATGGAATGTCTTTGGGCAAGAAGGGTGGAGCTCGAAAAATCAATTTTGATATTTGAGATGGGGTGAGTTCCATCGTGAATTTTTGAGCTTCCAAGATTTGCCCTTGACGTTGGCCGTTAATTCTTCATTCGAGTCGTCCGGCTCACCAATTTGTAGGATGGTTGTTGATGTGCTGTGTTGGTGTGGCTTGTGGAAAGGCTGCTGATAAAATTAAAATTAATTTATTCGCACTAGCCTAGTTGTTTACCGCGTCAGTGTGGCCAGATCAAGATGTCGGAAGAAACCAGCCGCTAGAAAGTTCCGGATGACGCCCGCGCATGCGTAGTGAAGTGTTCTTAAAAACGTGCTTGCCGAGGCAAAGTGGGGCCGCCATCTTTCTGCCCGTATGTGTTTTGAAGCTTTGTTCGCTGAAGCAAAGTGCGGTCGCCACAGGTACATTAGTGATCCAATCATTTCCTGGTATAGTTTTATCTACTGGCTTAGAGTCCAAATACTCATCCAAATTTTGATTTTGATCTCCAGGTGTCTGCACACTGTTGCATTCTTCCAGTCCAAATCTGTGAAGAATTGTATCAATATAATGAGTCTGAGATAGATAAAATCCATCTTCTGCCCTTTTTATTTCAATTCCAATAAATGGTTCGCTATCTTTTCTGTTAGAGTAAAATATTTTTCTATTTCTGTAGCTAGGTTATCATTAATTTTCTTACTATTTGCAGCGATGATGAGATTATCTACATATAGACCCAGTATTGCATACTCTTTTCCTCTCTGGAGTTTATAGACACAGGGATCACATTTGGTTCTAATCATTCCCAACTGGTATAAAATTTCATTGAAATTTTTGTTCTAACATTTATCCGATTATGGCAAACCATACAGTCTTTTTTTTTTTCAATTTACACGCTTTTTTTCTTCTCCTTTTTGTATAAAACCATCTGGTTGTCTCATGTATACTGTCTCTTCTAACTCACCATAGAGATAAACTGTCTCTACATCCTAAGTATTTATGATTAAATTCTGTTGCGTTGCAAGAGCTTCTATTGTTCGCAAGCTTTCCTTTTTGAGTACAGGTGAAAAAGATTCCTTATAGTCCACACCATATCTTTGATTGCATCCAACAGCAACCGGTCTGGCCTTTCTTTTATATATGCCGTCATTTGATGTTTTATTCGTACTGTAGACCCATTTACTATTGATGACTTTCATACCATATTCCCTTGGTACTAGTGTCCATACTTTATGTTTCTCTATCTCACTGAGCTCTTCTTCCATTGCTTTGTGCCATTCATTTCTTTCTCCACTATCCATTGCTTCTTTAAAGTTCTCAGAAATATAATGATCTATTTCCATAATTGAATTTGCCTCATTCCTATCCTTTATTCTTTGTGAGCGTCGAACTCCTTCTTCAACCAATCTCCTTTCTTGTTCTTCAAGTCTTGCTTTGTGCCGTTCTTCTAAGATGCTCTTTGTTTCTCCTTTCTTTCTTCCTCCTTTTACGCATCTTTCCTCTATCGGTTCAGTTTGTTACGAGTCATTTTCACAGTCACCACCTGGTTTTATTGAAGTATCCTCCTGAGACTTCATTTTACTATCTGTGACAGGATTGTCTTCTTTCAAGATAAAAAAAAAGTTTTCAGCAACTATTTCTTCACAATTTCCTTTATAGGTCAAATTATCACAATTAGTATCTTCCTGAATATCATTTGCATAATCAATTCCTCTCTTCACTAAATTTTACAGATCTGACTTCATGGATTCTCTTTGTCATTATATCATATATTCTGTAGGCTTTTCTTTTAATGGAATAACCAATAAATATTACCTTTCTACCCTTTGGTGAAAACATGTTTCTTCTTGGTTTGCTCTCAAGCCAATGTGTCAAATATTCTAATATGTTTGACCGATGGTTTCCTCCCATTCCATCTCTGTATAGGTGTATGGTGCTTGATAGACCTGTGGGGGTAAAATTCTTAATGTATGCAGCTGTAGCAATTGCCTCTGCCCAAAACTTCATGGGTAATTTTGAGTCAATTAGTAAGGTTATCGCTGTATCTATAAGAGTCCTATTCACTCTCTCTGCGACTCCATTACTTTGTGGTGGTAATTTGGTGATGGATCCCACTTTTCTTGAAAAGTCCTTCAAATCTAGAGTTACAAAATTCAGTTCAATTGTCGGTTCTTACATCTTTAATTCTAAGACTCAATTCGTGTTTGGCTCTTGCTTTAAATTCTTCAAATCTTTCAAAGGTCTAATTTTTTTACCTCAGGAAATATACAAAGATTCTAATACTGTAATCATCTACTATAACAAGAAAATACTTAGATCCTCCTAAAGATTGACATGGCATTGGTCCACATAAATCCAAATGAATCAACTTCAGGGGCTTAACTGTATAATTTTCCCGTAATATTATATGGCTTCTGAACCAGTTTTCATATTATACAGGCTTCGCACTCTGGTAACCTTTCGAATTTTAGATCCAATTCTCTTACAATATGTCCTTAAATCATTTTTTCATGTATTCTCTATTTAAATGGTTTAATATTTTATGCCATAAACTTATATTGCTATTTTTATTGGATAAATGTGTATTTATAACCATGACATTTTCATTTTTTGCTATTGGTACATTTCTTATCACTAATTTCTTTTAACCAGATCATACCTATAACAGATACAGCTTTCTGGAAGAGAAATGAGCCCCTGTTGGTCTGTAGGTAGATCACAATCACCAACTTTAAGCAAGCATTGAGAGAAGCTCTGCGCATCAATACATGCTCGCATTTTCTGATTAAGGCGCAAGATTACAAACAATATACATAGCTTGCCGTGTTTAATGAAAGCAGCGACAATCTCAGATTTTGAAGCTCGAGGTACCACAGGGAGCTCTTGGCGAAAGAGTCACCTCCAAGAACAACAACCTTTCCGCCAAAATCAAGGTCACAATGCATTATGTCCCTTAGGAGACGATACATATTTTCAGGCGCTCTTCATGTCATTTTATAGAGGATAAACATATTTTGATAACTGCTAATTCTAAATCTAAGGATTTATAAACCCTCCCGCTCCTAGAGAAAAGCATCCACTATTGGTGATAATGAACGATGTTTAAATTGTGTGAATATTCCAACAAGTTATTATACATATGATAGAAAATATGGTGTTTATTTTGGTGTAAATATTTAAGTTTTATTTCCACTTCTACTGTGTAAAAGAGATTGTGTGTGTGCTCTACATTTTTCTAATTTATACATAAATATATTTTCACATACACACTCTCTCTAAATAAAATTATATAAAAATAAAATATCATGACTTTATGAAAAAATGCTGTATTAGTGAGAGATTTAAACGGGTCAATGAGTGTTTAAAAGAACTACTGCAAAACCTATTTGTTCAGAAGAAAAACGCACATGTTCAGAACAAAGAAATTTAACTTGCTCCGTGATATTTGGCCAACCCAAAAACGTTCAGTTTTTTTTTTGCTCCACTAGATGGCGCTCTACCATCTAGAAAAGCTCATGTGAGCCTGGTCAGGATATGTCTCTTTTGTTTTTAATATCGACACCTGACCTATTTTTTAATGTTTTTTTTTTCACATAAAGGTATATCTTTTTTTTCATAATATATGTAGTGACGAATATATTTTCAATTTAAGGTATGAACAATCGCTGACAAAGGAAGTTTGAACTCCCATCAGTTTCCGAGTAGAAAGAGTTCATTACAGAAAGACATCGTATTTATATACTAGAACATTCTATGAACGGGTCTATAACAACAGCCAATTCTCTCTCTAGCGTTATATTTTATTGATATTGTAACAAAGTATTTATTATTATAATAACAAAGTATCCTTTTTTATGTTTATATTTTTCTACTCTGTAAACATCCCTCATTGCTTATATATAAATTTATCATTTATAGTTCGTTCTTGTCTTAAATAAATTTGTGTCATCCTGAAGTTTGTTTTTTCCTAATTTTCCACGTGACATTTTAGTGGAGATGCTGGGTAAATTAGGGAAGACAAACTGAAGATCGCCGAGAAGACCTTGAGGCAATGAGTTCAGTGATCTACATTTTCAGAGACTGGCTCCAGGATGTCCCTATAGACGATACGACGACAAAGCCGCTCTTCACGCCGCAAGAAAAAGGACGCAAAAGCACTAGGGACAAAGTCCCAGACTTCGATGGAATCCTTGGCAGAAGCACGTCAGATCCATGTCAGTAACTACAATAATTGCAAGCTGTGGGTCACAGCTCCCATTAGGAAGGAGCTATGTAGCAAAGTATTTATTATTATATAACAGAATATCATTTTTGATTTTTATATTTTGCTACTCTGTAAACTTCCCTCGATGCTTATCTTTTTTATCATTAAAAATTGTGTTTAATGAAAACGGCAACAATCTCAGCTCTTGAAGCTCGAGGTACAACAGGGAACACTTGGCCAAAGTCACCTCCAAAAACAACAACCTTTCCGCCAAAATCAAAGTCACAATGCATTATGTCCCTTAGGAAGCGATCCACATTTTCAGGCGCTCTATAGTGGGCTATAGGATAATGCAATAATACAAATGCACAGGTTTTAAAACAAAGAAAATTAGCGATGATAAATGAATAAAATTCGAATTAAACCATTATCAAATTACTATTTTGTGATAAAAAGATGATGGATAAATATGAAAGGAAATTTGACCCTAGAATTCGAATTTATTCAAATATCAGACTATTTGCTTATTTCGGAGTCAGAAACTATGATGTTTATATTGTTGCATCGTGATTGGTAATAATTCTTTCTTATAACATTATTAGAACTTTGGCCTTTTCTATGAACAGGTCTAGAATGAGACCCAGTTTTAAGGCTTATTAAAGTTTTATTTCAGTGAAGAGAAAATAAGTTTGAGATTTATATGTGTTACCCTCTCTCTCTTCTATTTATTAATTTATATTTAAGTCTACTTAAAGTTCTTGTAAATATTGGGAAATCGACTATATCAGGAAATAATGTTTCACATAAAGTTTTATTAAAAACAAAAGAGGCATATCCTGACCAGGCTCACATAAGCTTTTCTAGAGGACAGAGCGCCATTTAGTGGAGCAAAAATAAACTAAACATTTATTTTACTTTCTCCGTGATATTTGGCCAACCCAAAAACGTTTAGTTTATTTTTGCTCCACTAGATGGCGCATTGAAATCTAGAAAAGCTCATGTGAGCCTGGTCAGGATATACCTCTTTTTTTTTTTTGTTTTTAATATCAACACCTGACCTATTTTTTAATGTTTGTTTTTTTTTTTCACATAAAAGTGTATCTTTTTTTCAGAATATATGTAGTGACGAATATATTTTCAATTTAAGGTATGAACAATCGCTGTAAAAAGGAAGTCTGAACTCCCATCAGTTTCCGAGTTGAAAGAGTTCATTACAGAAATACATCGTATTTATATACTAGAACATTCTATGAACGGGTCTAGAACAGCAGCCAGTTCTCTCTCTAAGTCTATTTAGCGTTATATTTTATTGATATTGTAACAAAGTATTTATTATTCTTTATTTTAATTCTTTATTTCGACTTAGAGAGCTATGTCCGCCTAGGGACACTTGCACTTTAAAGTTAAACACAAATTTTGAAAGAAAAGAAAGAAAGACATTATAATATGTACAGATTTAGTATGCAAATTAGTTAGATGAAAAGATTTTTAAAAATCAACACAATTGATATATGTACAAAGGGTTGGTATGCAAATTTAGTTAAATGGAATCAAATTGCAAAGTATTATGTGTATTTTCGAGAAAAGCAATTTACTGATTTAAAAAAAGTTTTAAGGAATAATTTAGAATGAAAATATGCTAGCTATTAGAGAATTATTCAATTAAAACAATACTAAAAAGAGTTAATTTCTAAATAAAAGCGTTCCAATGGAATTTAGTAGTTGTTATAAAATTCAAAATAAATCTGCAAGATGAGTTGAGTTTTATATATTTGTTTTTTGTTGAAATTAGATCAAACGGGTTTGATACATTTAGTCAGGGGTCTCCAAACTACGGCCCGAGGGCCACATCCGGCCCGCAGACAGATTTTGTCCGGCCCGCGGAGACATACTTGAAAACTCCTTTAGAGAACAAATATTTTTATAGCAAATAAAATGTTTGTGATAAGTTGGATAAAGAAACACAGAATGGTAATGAGTAAAGACTGTATAATTTATGCAGTAAATTTAACTTCAGCATATAATAACTAACAAATTATTGAAATGAATCCAACTTACATTTTATACATTGTAAGTAATGAACAACACATACCTTATAACATGACATATGAAATGCTAATGAGATGTATGTAATTGAGATTTTCACACCGACAATAGTTTGTAGTTGTGGACTAATTTTACTTGTACCAATTATTAAAAAAGATTTAAGATGCTCGTCAGTTAATTTTAGATCTGTATACATTTTTTGTGTACTTCATTTTGGAGAAGGTTTTCTCACACAAATAAGTAGTACCAAAAACGGAAAACAGCCCACTAGCAAATTTATGCAAATTATCAAATTGTGTCAGTGGAAGACTCTTATAAAATTCCAACAAAGATGAGTTTTCATATTTGTTCTTAATTATATCACTGCACTGAAGATCAATCATTTCCATTTGAAGTTCCGGGGCTAGGGTTTCAATGTCAGCATCAAAAGGATTCTGAAAAATCTTAATTTGATTCGCAATGGCATCAAAGTCCGAGAAACGAGTATCAAAATTTATCTTCAAAGCACTCAAAGTTTCGATTGCAAAATCGATAGGAAACTCAGTCTCAGTAGTGTGGCTGAATATTTCACATGTTTTAAAATGTGAAAAACATTTACTTCGTAGTTGTGATTGAAACAGTATCAATTTCATCCGGAATGACTTGATATTAGTGTATAAATCAGGAAGATGCTGGTTTTCTCCTTGCAATCTCAAATTCAGTTCGTTCACATGTTTTGTCAAATCAACATAGAATGCTAACTTCCATAGCCATGCGTTGTTTTGTAATTCAGTAAGGGGCGGTGCTTTTCATTCAAAAAAATTTCGATCACTGCTCGAAGTTCAAAAAAGCGCTGAAGGACTTTCCCACAACTAAGCCAGCGTACGGCAGTATGATAAGGTAAGTCTGTTTCTCCAATCTCTGCAATAAATTGTCGGAATTGTCGGTGATTCAGCCCAAAAGATCTGATGAAATTAACAGTTGATATGACTGGTTTCAGAACGTCAGACATATCCAAACATTTTCCGCACAAAGACTGTTGATGAATGATACAATGTAAGACTAATGGTTTTGAGCCGCCGTCATTTTCTACAGCCTTTGACACAAGAGCGACCACTCCTTTTTCTTTCCCACTCATGCTTTTGCCTCCATCAGTTGTAATACTTTTCAAGTTTTTCCATCGAAGGTTCTTTTTATTAATGGCCATTTCAACTCCTTTAAAAATATCGGTACCAGTAGTTGTGCCATGAATACTATACATATCAAGAAGTTCTTCGTGCACTTCATAGCTTTTATCTACTCCTCTAATATAAATCAACACCTGAGCAGTATCTGACACATCCGTTGACTCATCCAAGGCCAAAGAAAACCACTCAACATGTCCATTTTTGTCGAACAGTTGAGAGGATATATTTTCAGCGATGTTTTCTACCCTTCGAGCCACAGTGTTTGCTGACATACTGACAGTTTTTAATAAATTTACCTTTTCAGGGCACATTTCTTCGACTACTGCAATTATGCATTCCTTGATCATTTCTCCATCGGTGAATGGTTTTCCACGTTTTGCAATTTCAAGAGCCACACGAAAGCTGGCACGAGTTGCCGCCTCTTGTTCAGTTTTGACTTTTGTAAATAAAGATTGCTGCGATTTCAATCCGCGCTTCAAAGCTTCGAATTTTTCTGTCCGCACAATTCCTGTATATTTTGAGTAATTTTGAGAATGTTTTGTTTCATAATGACGTTTCATGTTATATTCTTTGAGAACGGCTATGCTTTCATTGCAAATCAAACATAGCGCCTTGTTACTGGACTCAATTACGAAATACTGAATGTTCCACTGATCTTTGAATTTTCTGCATTCACTATCAATTTTTCGCTTCTTTTCCATTCTGCTAAATCACACACAAAAGCAACAATTAATAATAACATTTAATAACAAATAAACATAACAATTAATACAGGAAAATTAATAATATGCAGTGTTGCCATCTTGGCCCTCGGAACTTACTGGAGTAATCAGTATGGCCCTAAGGCTGGAAAGACCCCATCAGTATGGCCCTAAGGCTGGAAAGTTTGGAGACCCTGATTTAGTCCATCATTTTAATAACAAAGTATAATTTTTGAAGTTTATATTTTGCTACTCTGTAAACTTCGCTCATTGCTTATATATATATTTTTATTATTTATAGTTTGTTCTTGTCTTTAATAAATTTCTGTGTCATCCTAAAGTGTGATTTTCTTGATTTTCCACTTGGCATTTTGTTGGAGATGCTAGGTAAATTAGGGAAGACGAACTGAAGATAGCTGAGAAGACCTTGAGGCAATGAGTGCTGTGATCTATAGTACATTTTCAGAGAGTGGCTCCAGGATTCCACCGCCGTGTCAAAGCCAAGACTTCTCTTCAAGATGACGATGTCCCTATAAACGATACGACGACAAAGCCGCCCTTCACGCCGCAAGAAAAAGGACGCAAAGGTACTTGGGACAAAGTTTCAAGACTTCGATGGAATCCTTGGCAGAAGCACATCAGATCCATGTCAGTGACTACAATAATTGCAAGCTGTGGGTCATATCTCCCACAAAGAAGGAGCTAGGTAGCAAAGTATTTTTTATTATTAAACACAGAATAATTTTTTATTTTTTTTATTTTGTTATTCCGTAAACTTTCCTCGATGGTTATCTTTTTTATCATTTATAATCTGTTCTTAAATAAATTGCTACATCGTCATGCGCCCGGGTAGTTGGCGCTCTGCACTCTTGGAACCTGGGTTATAAATATATCTCTCTTTGTGTCATCCAGAAGTTTGTCTTTCCTAATTTTCCACGTGGCATTATCATATCACACTCTAAGTCAAAATTTGTTTTGTTTGTTTCCTCTGAAATAGGCGCAAATACTTCATTATCGCGCCTGGTTAATAAATAAATAAATTATATCACCATCTATTTACCTCTCAAAATGAATAATGACTTTGTTGCCCAAATCTTCTTTATTATTTTAGGATTCATGTCATTTTATAGAGGATAAGCATATTTTGAGAATTCCTAATTCTAAATCGAAGGATTTATAAAATAACTCCCTTTAGCATCCACTAATCCACTATTGGTGATAATTAACGCTGTTTAAATTGTTTGAATATTCCAACAAGTTATTTTACATATAATAGAAAATATGGTGTTTATTTTAGTGTAAATATTTAAGTTTTATTTCCACTACTACTGTTTGATAAAGATTGTGTGTGCTCTACATTTTTCTAATTTATATATAAATATATTTTCACATACACACGCTTGATTTATTTAAAATTACATAAAATATGATATCATTTTTGGATATATGAAAAAGATTGTATTAGTGAGAGATTTAAACGAGTCAATGAATGTATAAAAAACTGTTGCAAAACCTATTT
Source organism: Cordylochernes scorpioides (assembly GCA_030710605.1). Classification (NCBI taxonomy): domain Eukaryota; kingdom Metazoa; phylum Arthropoda; class Arachnida; order Pseudoscorpiones; family Chernetidae; genus Cordylochernes; species Cordylochernes scorpioides. The sequence continues at coordinate 28,039,016 of CP092865.1, read as the reverse complement.
GTTCAGAAGAAATTTATATTCTCTAAATGCCATTGAAATATAAATATATATAAAATATTTTAATATTTTTAAATCTGTGTTTATTTGTTTAATAGAATTCATTATTTTAGAGTAATATTCATTACTAACCTAAAATTTACTCGCTCTCTTTGTTTAATTCTCTAAGTCCTTAATATATATAAAGTATTAAAATAAATATAATATTTCGAAATTTTATCGTTGAAAAAGAGAAAAATGGAATTATATAAAAAATACGAATATATTAGTGAAATTAATTCTGGATCTTTTGGAACTGTTTGGAAAGCTGTTTCAAAATCAGAGACGACGAAGGTTTTCGCCATAAAAGTTAACAAAAAACTAGCAATCAATGAAGTTGACATCCTTAGAAAGTCACAAGGAAAATATGTAGTTGAATTGTTTGAAGATTTAGTAACAGAGGAGAAAAAACATATTATTGTGATGGAATATTGTCCTCTCGACTTGTTCGATTTTTATAAATATAAAAAAATGATCAAAATATCTCTGGGAGAAATGCGACACATATGGTGGCAAATTGCCTCAGGAATCAAGCATATCCATGATCTAGGAATCATGCATCGTGATGTGAAACTAGAAAATATTCTGGTAACTTCTGGAGGAGATTGTAAATTGGCTGACTTTGGTTGGGCTTGTGAACATCGCGAAGAAGAATTGCAAGACACCTTTTTTGGAACGGTTTTCTACAATGCTCCTGAGATTTTATATGAAAATCCATTTTATGATTACAAAGTAGATACTTGGAGCATGGGAATTGTTTTTGCCGAGCTTTATCTGGATCACCCAGTTATTAAAAGCGATGATAATAAGGGTGCAATAGCTGAACTCGAACAAATATTTGGAGAAAACATGGTGAGACAATCCATAGATCCAAATTTGTCTGAGGATATCTCTCCTGCCAATTTAGATATTTTTAGAAAAATTCCACTTTCAGCTCGTAAGCTTGTGCTGAAGCTCTTGGAATGTAACAGAATCAAAAGATTCTCAGCTGCTCAATGCCTGGAGCATAGGTTTTTCTCTGGCAGAAGAAACCCACCAATTAAAAGCGTTAAAAAAATCCTTGCGTTGAAGAATCAGAAGAGTTAAAAAGAAATTTATTCAACAATCTTCAAATTTCATAACAGCTTAATGATAGAATTAGGCCTATGAATTTAATCGACACAATGTATATATGCTTTTATTATATTTAAAACAGGCTTAAAATGTTAAAAATAAATATTACAAACACTATACATAAATTATGTTTGAATTATTATTAAATTTTAATTTGTATTCTCGATTTCGAGCCAAACAAATAGCCAAGAATTTATAGTCCTAAATTTCATTTTTATCTTTATTAAATTTCCCAAATCTGAGTTAATTCATATACACCATAAACAGAAATGGATTAAGAAATATATATTTTATAATAAAAAGGCATATATTGGATCAAAATATCATTTATTTTACCGATATATTCAGTTGGATGAACGCCAACCTTTATCAATATTATAACATATAAAGTATTATAGCATACCTTCATAAAGGTTGGCGTTCAGCCAACTGAAATATTGGTAAATTAAATGTTGACTTTGCTCAGAATTTTTAATGAAACTGATTCCAAGAATTATTAATTAAAATTATATTTATTGATTTACAAGAGAGAGAGAACAAATATAAAAGGGAAACTAATATTAAACAAAGGAACTTTTTTCTCTTTCGGTTAGCGCCTATTTTTGTGTGAGCTTACATACACTCTGTGGTAACAATTAATTAATAAATATACAACACACGCTCCCTGTGTGTAAGCCCTAATCGGCAAGTCCAAGGCTATCTGCACATTTCCGGTCCTTAGGTAGATTCTTCATTAGTATATCAGCCTCCATGTCTTCACTTTTAGTGTATGTCAGCTTGATTCTATTTTGAATTTCCTCTTTCACAAAATAATACTTGCTTTGTTCGTGAAGTAATTTTGTCAGATTGTATACAGTTTATTGCAGCCTGGCTGTCACTTTTCAAGGTAATTGGGAAAATTACATTTTTTCACAAAGTTCTTCTAGTAATCATTTTATTCATAATACTTCTGAAATGCCTTCACATATTGAAATAAGTTATGCGTCTAATGTAGACAAGGCTACTAAATTTTGCTTCTACCTCTCCAGTTTATTAAGTTGTTGCCAAGTTTAACTGTATAGCCTGAATAGGATTTTGCGTCTCGGGTTGTGCACCAGCTCGCAATAGTATTTATTGTGATATTGTTTTCTTTTGACTTATATGCCAACATTTTATTTATTGTGATCCGTTTAGATATCTATAGATCCTTTTAACTCCAGTTAAGTGCATTTCTCTTGGTTCATTACTATACTGAGATAAATTTCTGACGTTGAAGGATATGTCCGGTCGAGTACCCGTAGAAAGGTATGTAGGATGGTTGTTGATGTGCTGTGTTGGTGTGGCTTGTGGAAAGGCTGCTGATAAAATTAAAATTAATTTATTTAAAGCAATATATAAATTATAAAGAGAAAGAAGCAACGGTTGAAATAACGGCCGCCGCACTAGCCTAGTTGTTTACCGCGTCAGTGTGGCCAGATCAAGATGTCGGAAGAAACCAGCCGCTAGAAAGTTCCGGATGACGCCCGCGCATGCGTAGTGAAGTGTTCTTAAAACACGTGCTTGCCGAGGCAAAGTGGGGCCGCCATCTTTCTTCCCGTATGTGTTTTGAAGCTTTGTGCTGAAGCAAAGTGCGGTCGCCACACTACTCCCCCTCCAGTAGGATCTTTAAAGATCCTATGTAGTCGTAGAGGGAACTCTTGGTAGGGTGCCTTGTTGGGTTGGAATCTGGTCTTGGGGGCTTGAGGGAGGCACCTGTCCTTTTCAAATGTTGTCTGGATGTAATGGGTGGCGACCATCTTGTTAGGTTGCAGGGACACGATGGATTGCTCAGCGATAGGGATAGTCGCCGCGAGTACCGGTGGAGCTATTGGTATTGGGGAAGTAGTGACTCTTGCTTCAATGGGAGGTAATGACTGTTGGAGAGAGTTTTGAGGTTGGAGAGGTTATGTTACCGAAGTTTGGGCGGGCTGCAAGTGGAGAGGGGTCGTTGCAGCAGCGTTATTGGTTTCTTCTAGGAAGAGTGGATGTTTCTGCTCGCAGGATGGAGGCAAGTCCTCTTCGTGAGACGGCGGCTGCTGGGGCAAGGGCTCTTCGCGAGACGGCGGCTGCTGGGGCAAGGGATTGTCACTGTGCACTGGGGTGGAGAAACAGTTTCAGGGGGGCACGAGATGGTGTTTGAAGGAGGGTTGGAGCAGAACGATGAGGAGTCCAGGATGAAGAGTCACTCAGAGAGCTGGAGAGAGAAGGAAAGTTGGCGCTTGAGTTGGTGTCTTCAACGTTATGGACTGTAGTCACCGGGGCAGTTGTTGTGACATTCATGTCACGGGGAAAATCCGTCTGCTCCAGGTGTTGGAGGCTATTGGAGGTGGGAGTACAGGGATCACAGTGCTGAGATGGAGGTGGTTTGGACAATTCAACCAGGATAATCGAGGGTCTCTGATCAGCAATGGGCTTAGTTTCTGAGACTTGAGCTGTTCTTACCTGGCGTGACCGGCCAAATCGCAGGAGAAGTCGTTCTTTGAGCGCCGCATATTTTCCTGAAACTGGTGGGTTCTCTACAATGTCGAAGACGCAGATGAGAGCCAGTTCATCCAAATTAACGATTATTGTGTTATACTTGAAATCGTCGTCGCTGGCGATGTTTGCAAAATTAAAGGCAGCTTCCAGTTGGTTGAGCCACAATGGAATGTCTTTGGGCAAGAAGGGTGGAGCTCGAAAAATCAATTTTGATATTTGAGATGGGGTGAGTTCCATCGTGAATGTTTGAGCTTCCAAGATTTGCCCTTGACGTTGGCCGTTAATTCTTCATTCGAGTCGTCCGGCTCACCAATTTGTAGGATGGTTGTTGATGTGCTGTGTTGGTGTGGCTTGTGGAAAGGCTGCTGATAAAATTAAAATTAATTTATTTAAAGCAAGATAAATTATAAAGAGAAAAGAAGCAACGGTTGAAATAACGGCCGCCGCACTAGCCTAGTTGTTTACCGCGTCAGTGTGGCCAGATCAAGATGTCGGAAGAAACCAGCCGCTAGAAAGTTCCGGATGACGCCCGCGCATGCGTAGTGAAGTGTTCTTAAAACACGTGCTTGCC